>JAHWFO010032050.1:59525-105516 GCA_023313115.1 Rhysida immarginata
TATATTTTAATTAAACGGTTGGCTTTAATTGTTGTTTAATTTTTTTTATTTCAAATTATTATTTGTTATTAAATTGTTTCCTTTGTTGGCGCTCTTCAAGGGCTTTTGATAAAATGTATATAATTCAGTTAGTAGTTGTTTACCATTAAAATGAACATTGTTTATACTTTCAACTAGCGTTGCTTTGCCATTTTATTTAATTCCCTACCAGTCCCTCTTAGGTTCGTTACAATTAGTCCATTTTTAGAAAGAAAACCAAAAAATTAGTGTAAATTATGGATTTTACACCCCATTCACAAACCAAGTTTTCCTAAAACAATGATAAATAGAGAGGTTAGGCACTTAATGAGCCCAAACATTAGTAAATATGTCAAACGAATGTACAAATTGTAACCTTTGCCCCTGATTGTCCTGTCACATCACACCACAACATACATCACACGCTGGGTGCCAATGTGACCTTCCCTGTTGATTGATAGCTCCCTCTTCCAATTAACTTCAACAAATCTCAATTAAAGAATATTAATACTAATGAGTTTCTAAATGATCAATATAATGCTAGCTCAAATTCATTCTTTACTTTACCAATCAAAGACAAAAGGTCGGGTCTTGAAAAGGTGGCAGTATGTGTCATGGATAATTTTGATAGATTAGAGTGACGCAGTGGAAGGTTTAATAAATGACATAAGGTGGGTACGAATAGATTAATTGAGTAATAAATTTATTGAATTAAATAAAATTCTTAAACTAAATTTCCTTATAGACTATAAACTAGATGAATAATTATCAATGTAACACTTAGTTGAAATAGTAAAGAGAGAACTCAATAACAAGCAAATACTTGTAGCACTTGTAAAACACCAGCACATAACTGAACAAACTTATTGCAATCACACCACTAGAATTCTTAAAGGGCCGTTACATAAGTATCGTTAAGGGTTTGGAACGGCAAATAAACACTGAACACAAAGCCGAAGCTTAAATGAGTGCGGAGCACGTTTCACGACCTATGAAACGAATACATAGCACAAAACTAGGTTAAATTGAACTATCTGCACAAATCGCGAGTCAAATCGCAAACGCAAGTCTCACTCTCGGCCCTGCGGGCCTCGCTGGCCAGTGTTTTCCGTACCACTCTCGGCCCTGCGGGCCTCGCCGGTCACTGTTTTCCGTTACTCGAACGCCTTCGGCGTTCTGTCTACGACGTCCCCCTCCGGGGGCAAATAATTGATATATACCCCAACCTATTTGGTTACAGGGGGCAGTTGGTTTCCCCCCGGCCGGTTACAGGAATCGCGACAATTCAGTTTGCGGAATAAGTCATCTCGCGATTTGTGCAGATAGTTCAATTTAACCCAAAACTATATGCTGCAATCGCGCCTTGTGTTTAAGGCTGAGTGAATTAAATGCACAGTCGTTGTTCGTAGCACGAAAACAAATGGGATAGGTTGTTCACCACAAATCACTTAACAAAGAATAGGTTTCCCAGCTGATGAGGCACTAGAATCTGCAAAGCAAGAGAAAAGCGTTAACACATTAATTTATTGACGGTAAAGATTTAGCAAACTCGTCACCAACATTGAACGTTTTCGGGCGGACGAAAATTAGAAGGTCAAATAAATATATCAAACGGGCATAGGGAAGCACAGTCTCAGCTTATGATACTAGAACAAATCCTAGTTCGTTACGAAAGTACACCCTCAGTCCGTACGGCCAAAGCCCGCGCACTTGGGAATTGAAACGGAGCCCACAGCTTTGTAGCTCCGGGAATGTTAATATTGAAACCTCTGCGCAAAGAAATATTTGATATTGCGCCTTTACCACAAAGTTCGTTGTTAAGACAGAGGCTCAATGGGGAAGTTTAGGAATAGAAAAAGTTCTCGCACATGGAAGGGGTGGAAGAGCTCACCTTGCCTCGTTGAAAATTTGCCGGCTTTGTTATGGCGGGGCTCTCGATGTCGCGCTCGCTCTCTTGACATCGGAGTTCTTTACTCACCTTGGCTTTCGTGAGAGTTCCCGCTACCAGCGTTTCCTCTCGCCGTTCTGCAACTATTGCGAGGAGTTTTCTCCCTCTTCGAGCCGAGTCGGTTGAGACCCTACTTCTCCCATCGCTTTTCCTCCGTCCATCACCTACGACTCCTCCATACTGTCCCTCCTGATCACGTGTCTTCACGTTCTCCTCTTGAACCTTCCGCTCCCATCTCCCATTCGTCTCCTGCGTGTGACGTTGTTGATGATGAGATTTCGTCGATTCCCTTTCCAACTCGATGGGTAGAAATACCGAGTGTGGAAATGATTGATGCTGTCATTGGAATTCTGGATGGCATCTGAATTCCGTGATAGTATGTGTCTTACAGATTTCAATAAGTCAGGCAAATTTGAGAATCAAAACAAATAAGGTTTTTTTTAAGTCAAGTTTTACCAAAGAGATACAAAAATCGAGAGATTTTCAACCACTCTAATAATAGTTCAGTCAGATTTCATATTTCAAAGAATAAACACCTGTTGTGTCTCCTCCCTTAGCGAATATCTTCAGAACTAAGTCTCATAACTCTTAATTCGTAAATTAAATCCCAAAATTCTCACTAACGCCTTAATTTATTTCCACTAGCATGTTTCCATAATTCACCGCTTCACACGTCAACGACTCATGAAACCAACTGATATGTATCTTCGTTGCCCTTAAAATCGCCATAATTATCTCTACAATATTGATTGATTGATTGATTGATTGATTGATTGATTGATTGATTGATTGATTGATTTATTTATTGCTACCAAAGATAAGGATAAAGGTAGCTCGGTGCCACACAGGAATCCCCACCAAGGCACCGAGAACAAAGACAAAAAGACAAATCTCAAAACAAAAAAAAAACAATAATTATATATTAATGAAGTTATTGATGAAATTATATAATTATATAAAACATCAAAACTGGACAATATTATAAAAAACAATCAAAATTACTCTTAGCATTATGCAATTGATTAAAACAAAATAAAATTCTCAATTAAGCAAGGAATATAAAACAATTCTCGATTTCTAAACCGCGTATTACAATTAAAGTTTAAGTAAGCCAAACAAAAAGGACTATCAATCTTTCCATTAATGATATTAGCAACAAATTTTAAAATCCCCGCATGAAAGATTTCAACACAATCACAAATGTTCAAATCTTGCATGATCTGAGAAAAGGAGTAAATACCAATTCTAATATAGCAGTAAAAATAAAGTTTTGCGAATAGACTATACACTCTATGAAGTCTATTCTTGACATGATTTGATGCAAACCCCCAAATTACTATTCCATACCGAATGACCGGTATAATAAGAGAATAAATACTTTAATAAAAAATTTGATACACTTAAAGCATGAGATCAGGTTACGAATCATGCCTAATTTAAATAGTGCGTTCTTGCACAATCTATTCACATAGTCGCCAAATGTTAGCTTACGGTCGAGGAATACCCCCTAATCCCGAATACCTTCAACCCTTTCAATCAAAGTCTCATTGACAGTATAAGAAAATAGAATAGGTGTCACCTCATCTTCGGGGAGAAATAAAGAAGTTGAATGAGGTGACAGTAGAAGAGAAGAAGTCTTCGCAAGTAGTGTCGTCATTGGAAGGAGCCAATGAGGAGACAACAGACGAAGTAGAGAGAAGCGAGCAAAAGAAACTAAAGAAAAAGCCGTCCCCTGTACATGTTTGCTATCCACGCAGAGATAGAGGCAGTTTCGCGATTATGTCGTATGAGGGCGCACACGTCCTTATCCAGAGTAAGGTTTATAGAAGAGCAAGGCCTTTAAAAGAGCAAGGTCTATAAAACCTCTGTTTTGAAAGTATTACAGCAGTACAATATATATTTATTTTTTGTTGAAGACAAACAAGTAATCGTTCTAAAAATGTTGTAAACTGTTATACAAGAACTTAAATATAATATCAGACTTTCGATAAGTAAATAAAATTTAATATTTTGTTTAAACTGTTCTCTACATAGAAAATTTTAAAACATTCATTTATGATATAGTTGTTTATTTTATAGCGGATTTGTTTAATGTAAATACATGTATATCAAAAAACTAATTATACATTACTGGGCTCAGCAATAACATTTTATTTCAGTAAAAACAACATGAACAGTTTACAATTTCATTTTATCTTAAAAGCATATTTTTATTAACAAAAGAATTTTTTAATTAACATTTGAGGTATAATAAGATAATAATAAATTTAAAACACACATTTGCTTCTACATTTTAGAATAAACATATTTAAAAGAAAATAAAATAATTTATAATGAAAGTGTAATGTATTTGAATTTAAAGAAAATTTTTAATAGTATTTTAGCTTTTGGAAAGACGTTTTAATTTTATTCGGTAATTAAATATAATTTTGGACTGCTAATTTTGAAAATAAATTCAGTTTTCATCCAACACGCCAGGATTTTTCAAAAATGCAAATAATGCAAATTCTACATGCACTCCTACTTCATAATCGTAATTTAAGTCAGAGTCAGACTTTAAATTAGATTTTTAATAAATAAATAATAATAAATAAATTGTAAAACTATTTTTATTGACTGCCCAAGCGCAGAATGGAGTAATTGAGCTATAAAGAATTTCTAATATTAATTGGCGACAAGTTTAATACTGTCCGTTTTCATAAAATAACGAGTAAAATGAGCATGCCGTTTTGGAATAAACCTTGCGCGATATCCCAAAACAGTTATAAAATTTGAAATGAGCATGTTGAAATTAGTAAAAATTACTGAAAATTTTCTTGACAATAAACCCTCGTAGGCCTGTGTAATATTGTTCATTATAATATTGTCCATTGTGATAGCACAAAACTGTTTAAAAATTTGAAATCAGCATATTGAAATTATAATCAAGAAAATTTTTAGTGATTTTTTTACTAAACTATCGCAGACCTGTGTAAACCATTCAAATTATCAATGGTTTAAACATGCAATATTTATAAATCGAGATAACATCAATTCATAGCATGTTTGTTAATAGATTGATGTCTTGATTAATTTTAAAATTTGAAGATATTAAATTTGTTGTTTTCCATCAATAATTAAAGCTAAAAAAATCAGTAAATTTTTTATTCAAATACATACATTTTCATTAGAAATTATTTCCTTTTAATATTTAATGTTTAATATCTTTCTCTATTTATTAATTTATATACATTGTAATTTTCAAATGACTCTCAAGAAACTCCTTTAAGATAGACAAGTTCGTCTTTATTTAAAAAAAAAAAAACAAAAAAAAAACTAACAACATACACCCTGATGTACGAATAATTTTAAGCAATTCGAAATATTTAAAATTTAAAAAAATAAATGTAAAAAATGAAAGGTGCTTGCAATGTAGGCAGGCTACATTTTTTCAAACAAGCCGTTTTTTGACACACTGAATACAGAGTATACATAGCATCTGCTTTGCATATCTTTGGACAATGAAATGGGGTTATAATCTCTTAAAATTAAACAAGATAAGACGGAAAAAAAGGATTTTTCCAAAACACGCTTTTATAATGTTGTATTATTATATCTCTTCAAGCCGGCGTCAACAAATTGAAAAACTAATTGTTTGGTCGAACGAATTTGAAAATTGTTTGCTCAATTTTGTTTAGTAAATAATTTGGTCAACAATTTGAAACACTAATTGTTTGAAAAACTATAGCACGCACTAGAGCACTGTATGTATAAGGACGGGTGCGCCATCATACGACATAATTGCGAAACTGCCTTCATCTCTGCGTGGATAGCAAACATGCGTCTCGCGTGGAAGAGAATGGAAGAGGTCGGAAGGAGAGAGATCATCTCGCTTCCCCATTGGAGGAAAAGATGAGAAACGAAATTGGAAAAAACAAATATGATTTGAGAAAAGGAAAGGAGAAATTAGGAACGAAAGAGAAAGGATGGAACGAAAGAGGCTCTAGGCAACGAAAAGGAAAATCCCCGTGGAAATCCCGTAAGCAAGTTTCAACCACGAATTTGGATGAAGTTACGAGCGACCCGCCAGCAAGAAATGCGGAGCGGACGGAGCGAAATTACGACGGGAATAAACGGAATGATTGGAGAGGCGAAATAAGAACTGTCGTCAACGGCGAGAAACCTCGTTACCACGGACGAGCAGTACGGAATAGATACGGCCTCCACAATCCCGGTAAGCGTAACGTTTCAATTTCCAATTCGCCTGCGGTTGGTGCTATCGGCCTTGTAAGACACATTAAGAATTATAAGAGATTTTCTACACGGACATTTCATTCGAGTAAAACACATAATTGCCATTCTCCTCGAGTGAAGCAGTTAAAAGATGCCACGTTGCTTAAAGAATCATTGCGGACAATTAGCACTAAGCGGAATCATTGCGGACAATAAGGTTAGTGCGAATATTGACGTATCTTCGAGGGTGTAGGTCAACGACCCGATAAATGAATTGAATACTAAAAGGACATATGGACCCAATCCCTTTCACTACGATAGTGTGTCTGTGAACGGCGTAGGTGTTCTAGAGGATTCGCCTAGCGACTTCATTACTTCAAGCACTCATAGCCCTGCTGTTCCTTCCCAAATAGACGGAGCTAGCAATTGCAGTCAGGAAGTCGATTCATTGGAATTAAATTCTTCGCTCTCGTGGGAGAGAGAGGATTTATTTTCTGGTGGATTTGTGCCTACCCGGATGGCCAAAGCGGGTAGGTGTCGGGAGTTCGCTTCCGACCAGCGAAAGCTGTGGGCTAAGTTCATGTTGCCTCGTTAGAGGTGTTTTTTTTACGTTGGGTGTAGCATTATGCCACCTGAAGATCTTATAAACCTGTGCAGGCAATACCATCTGCCCCGCCACTTCAAAAGTGGAGAGAGAGGATTTATTTTCTGGTGGGTTTGTGTCTACCCGGGCGGCCAAAGCGGGTAGGTGTCGGGAGTTCGTTTCCGACCAGCGAAAGCTGTGGGCCAAGTTCATATTGCCTCGTTAGAGGTGTTTATGTTTTTTACGTTGGGTGTAGCATAATGCCACCTGTAAGATCTTTTTAGATCTTAATTCCGTAGAGGCAATACCATCTGCCCATCTACTTCAAAAGTAGAGAGGATTTATTTTCTGGTGGATTTGTGCCTACCCGGGTCGCCAAGCGGGTAGGTGTCGGGAGTTAGCTTTCTGACCAGCGAAAGCTGTGGGCCAAGTTCATGTTGCCTCGTTAGAGGTGTTTATGTTTTTTACGTTGGGTGTAGTATAATGCCACCTGTAAGATCTTTTTAGATCTTAACTCCGTGGAGGCAATACCATCTGCCTCTCCACTTCAAAAGTAGAAAGGATTTGTTTTCTGGTGAATTTGTGCCTACCGGGGTGGCCAAAGCGGGTAGGTGTCGGGAGTTCTTTTCCGACCAGCGAAAGCTGTGGGCCAAGTTCATGTTGCCTCGTTAGAGGTGTTTAAGTTTTTTACGTTGGGTGTAGCATAATGCCACCTGTAAGATCTTTTTAGATCTTAACTCCGTGGTGGCAATACCATCTGCCTCTCCACTTCAAAAGTGGGAGACAGAGGAGCGGATTTTCTACTGGATTTGTGCGTGTGTGTTTTCTCGACTGTGGACGTTTACCCGGACTGGACTTTTCACTGGATTGGACATTTCATTACGTGAGTGACTTTTGTTTATTTTCTCGATTGTGACTTTTGTCGGTGTGCGTGACCCCAGGCTTGTCTTGGGTGTTCACGGCCCGACCATCGCCGTCGCCATCATCGACTGCTCCTGGAAGAAGACCAACGACGATAGAGCGAATGGTACTTCTTACCTTCGACGGGCGCTACGCAGTATGCGACGTGATAAAGGCCATTTATGCCAAGGCGGGCATGGCTCCGAAATTGCCGTCTGAGAAGCCGTCGTTCATCTGCTTGCAGAAGTTATCTGCTACGGAAGCTCAGATGCTACGTTAGTCCAGGAATATTGCGGAACGTCTCATCGCCGCTGATTTTGTGAAGGTGGGTGACACCACTGTTAATTTTTTTTCCGGCAGAACCAATGCATTTGGTGGTTAATGTTAAAGGGGTTTGTCCCCTGTTATCAGATAAATATGTGACGAGCTATTTTCGGGATTTTGGTGAAGTTTACAAGATTTATCGCCCAGACCATTCAGACACTCCTGGTCTCCAAAGCGGAGATGTATTCTTGGATATGAAGTTAGAGAGAGAGATCCCCGACTCCATGGTTATGCATGGGGAAAGAATTTATGTTATCGGCCTCGGTGGCTCAGCGGCTAGCGTGATCGCCTCTGATGCCCGAGTACGCGGGTTCGATCCCGGCCGAGGACGACGAGGATTTTTCAGGGGGAAATCCTGAGATCACGCACTTCCTTCGGAAGGGAAGTTAAGCCGTTGGTCCCGTGTAGTCGTTTGCCAGCTGCACGTTAAAGAACCCTTGCGAGGCAAAATTTGCGGCCCCTATAACGCCGTCCTGAAATGACCACAGCAGTTGAAAAGGACGTTAATACCAAACAAACCAAACCAAACCAGAATTTATGTTATGTACAGGGGCATGAGAAGGTGTTGTTGGTACTGTCGCAAGAGCACCCATATTAAGAGGGAGTGCCCTCTGTTGCGACGTTGTGACTTTTGTAATCGTCTAGTGGGTAGGAACCATCAATGCCCACAGGGTGCTCTTGTGGAAGAATCAGCCGATACTGCTTTGCCGTCATCTCCAAACAACTTGGACGAGCAAGAAGATACTTCCTGTCGAGTCTCCCCTTCTGTCCCTGCGGTTGTTAGACACAGCAGACGCACAGATGGATGAGGTTGTAAGTACTGATGAAGATCCGAGTATGTACATCGGTCCTCAATTGACTATCAACAATGAGTCCCCATCTTCACTTCCTCCGGAAGATTCATCTCAACCTCTGAACACATCTTCGACCCCGTCATCACCACCTGCAACAACTTCTACCGCCCCACCAGCAGTATCAACTGAACCTCTTCAGAATGCTGACCAAAGGGATAGCAGGCACAGATCTAAACGTCGATCATCAAAGTCATCTCGGCGAAATCGTAAAAACTCAGATTCGGCCTTTGTTGAAGCGACCGAAAGCACCGGTGATATTGTGCGTGATCGATCACCTAATGCCAGGACTGCATCTCCTGAGGATCAGAAGTCTTCGCAGGGGCAAGATCTGTCCTCTTCTAATAAGTCGTCAGTATGAGGATAATATCGTTGAACGTTAGATCCTTAGGCTCTCGTTTCAAGCAGTCAGTTCTTTCCACATTTATCGCTCTGCATTCGCCAGATATTTTGCTCCTGCAGGAGGTTAAATTGGCACCCTCGCAAGCACTGTATAATCTGGATAGCTTGCGCAACCTTTGGCCAAAGAGCCAATGGTTTATAAACTCTAACTCACCTTTTGGGCAAGGGGTCGTTATTGCCATCTTCGACCCCAATATTCAGGTTTTGCATAAATCACAAGATCTTGAATGCAGAGTGATAGCATTGGATTTATTAACATCTGGTTTTAAGTTCCGACTGCTCAATGCATATATGTCCCTTGCCGTCCAATTGAGAAACATGATTTCCTTAAGCATTTCGATTCCTTTTTGCTTGCGTCTATTCCGTTAGGCCTTGCAGGAGACTTTAACTGTCACCCAGATGATAACAACATCTTTTCCTCTGGGCCAATGTTTTCTCTTTGTCAGCAGAACGCATTGTTCGATTTACGGCCATCCACCCACAAGGAGTCTGGTTTTACTTTCCATCAAGGTGTCAACATTTCTTATCGATTAGATCTATTTTTAATTGACAATGCGTTTGCTGGTTCCCCAGGTTCTATGACCATAATTCCTTGCAGTTTCTCTGATCATAGCGCTATTGTTTGGAATTGGCATCTTCCGTTGATGGCAGGAACTGCTGCGTCTCCATCTTGTCAGTGGTTTCTGAATGTTTCTCTTTTGGATAACGAGAGCCATATGGAATCTTTCGTTCAATTTGTGGAATGTCATCTCCACAATTTGCCTCCGACCCTAGATTCGTGGCTGTTTTTGAAAAAAAAGATTCGAAAATTTTTTAGAAAGATTGGAATAAATGAAGCCAGGATTCGTAAGCGTCGTCTCCTCATGCTCGAGGAAATCTTTAGGTTTCTTCAAAACTCTACTCCTAAAGAAGAGTTCGCCGCTGACATACGCCAGGTTAAAAGCGAAATAAATGCATTGCTGGTGCGGAAAGCTGCAGGTGCAGCTCTTAGGGCCAAACTTAAGTGGGCTTCTGATGTTCGGCATATGTCATCGGCGGTTTTTGCTGAAGAGCGTCGTTGTGCGGCTGTGAGATCTTGCCGCCGTTTGGTCGTGGAAACTGGGACGGTGGAGTCTGACGCGGACATCTTGTCAGCTTTCCACGCCCACTTTTCCTCGTTTTTTGATGATCCTGTCTCTCCTTCAGAAGTCACGAGATCTTGGGTGGAGGCACTGCCTCCGTTTGCTGACGACGTGGATACAATCATTACTCGTCCGTTTGTTGAAGATGAAGTTGTGTCCTTCCTGTCTGTCGGGGGCCGTCTTCAGTCTAGTCCAGGCGTGGACGGCTTTCCGTATGCGTTCTGTGTTAAGACATGGAAGGTGTTGGGGCCTTTTCTTGTCCGGATGTTTAATTCTATCCTTTCTGACCCTTCCTCAATTACTTCTGAGTTTACGGTGGGCAGGATTATTTTTCTGCCTAAGATTCCATCTCCCGAGCAGGTTTCTCAGTGAAGGCCTATTACTCTGTTGAACACAGATTATAAGGTTTTCACTTGGGTCCTGCAGCGTAGGTTAAAACTTTTCGCCCCCGAGTTTTTCGATCCTGGACAGTCCTACTCAGTGCCATCGCGCAGGATGTCTGATAACCTTCTTATGATCCGTTGTGTAATGGAGGAAGTGCGCTTGCGTCGTCAATCGCTTGCGATTCTTAGTCTGGATCAAGAAAAGGCCTTTGACAAGGTGAACCATGCCTTTTTGTTGGAGATCTTTCATCATCTTCGTCTTCAAAACTTTGCTTTGGTTTAGCCTCACTTTATGCAACAGCTACATCCTTTGTTTCGATAAATGGTTTATGTTCGCCTTCTTTCGATCTCTTGAAAGGCGTTCGACAGGGGTGTCCTCTGTCCCCTCTGCTTTATATTTTTTATCTTGAACCGCTGTTGCATCTTTTAAATCGTCACCCTCAAGTGAGAGGATATTCATGGCCAGCTGCGTCGATAAACATCGGTACGCTTGCGTATGCCGATGATATTGTTCTCTTTGCCTCAGATCCTAATACCCTAGATGTTTACAAAAAATGCTTTGATTCTTTCAGTGATTCCACTGGAAGCTCTATAAACTTTGGGAAATCTAAAGGGATTGTTTCAGGGTATTGGGCTGATGATCATCTCCGTCGATTTCCGATCTCTTGGGGTGATCAAATAGTCGTTTTGGGTTATACCTTCTCATTTACTTTGTCTATGGATTTCGTACATTGGAAACTGGTAGTTGAAAAATGTGTGTCTCGCCTAAATAAGGCTTTTCGTTTCCGAACATATATGTTGGTGAAGGTTGGTTATGTGAAAACATATATCATTCCATTGTTGACGGCTAAATGCTTGTTCTCCCTTCCATCTTGGCGAGAGCAAGCAATGCTTCGTCGGAAAATGGTCGATTGCGTGTGGGGCGTGAATTTCAGCAATAGTAACAGTCACCCGTTGCGTGCTGATTTTCTGTTTGCCCCGTTTGAGAGAGGTGGGTTAGGGCTCCCGATGATTCGCCAACGTCTTGTGGCGGCCAGAATGGCGGCTCTGATTCGGGTGTTCCTAATTCCTCCTCCTATTTGGGCGAATTTTGTTTTTATTCACCTTCGGCTGTTTTTAAAGCCAACGGTTTCCCAATTTCATCATCCTTGCCAATAGTTGTATTGGGTCAGGAACCAAATTTTTAACGAAATATTCAAATGAAATTCGAGTCTTTTATTTCTTTTCTTCGTGCTGTCAGTTTTGATTCTGTGGGACTCTTAAAAGAGTCCTGGTTTTTTGAAAATTCAGGTCTGAATTTGATTACGGATGTGGTCCGTTTATATCCAAATTATCCTTGGGCATCGATCTGCAAAGTGTTAAAACTGGTAACCTTTGAGAATGACGTTTTCAATTTTCAGTGGAGGTTGTTGCACCAAGGGTTCCGTTCTTTACAACGCCTTCGGGCGTGGAGTGCTGTTAATTCGGACGCATATCCTGGTTGCGGTTTAGTTGAGATCATTCCGCATATATTTTTCGAGTGCCCACTTGCCCAAACCATCTGGGCGCGGCTCAAGCAACACTACGGGCTGAAGAATCTTACTTATCAGTCAGTGCGGTGCTTGCTTGATGAGTGTTCCGGCGAGGCTTTTAAAGCGGATCTAGCTGTTCCAGTAGTGTTTATAAACAAGCATTTGTGGTCGGCAAGGGTTGCTAGATGTTTTGGATCTGCATACTCGCTGTCTGTTGTTTGGGAAAGGGCGGCTTACCATCTGCGGTCCTTCCTCTTGATGGAGTGGAACAGGCTAGGTCGGCTAAGGTTCCGTCGCCTTTTTACATCTTCCAGGCGGCTTTGTGCGGTCGATAAAAACAATCAAGCCTTCTATTTTTCGTTTCCATTGTCCTTGTGATTGTTTTGCCGTTTTGGAGTGGGTTACTTTTTGGGGCGTTTAAACAGCTGGCGCAGCCCTTAAAGGCTGCCTGATCACTTTGCTGTCTCATGTGCGCCGGACACCTGTAACTGAGATCTTATGAGGTGTTCGCTGAGGCAAAACCATCTGCCTTAGCTTCAATACAGAGAGAGGATTTACTTTCTGGTGGATTTGTGCCTACCTGGGTGGCCAAAGCTGGTAGGTGTCGGGAGTTAGCTTCCGACCAGCGAAGATTCCGAAAGTTCATGTTGCCTCATTAGAGGCGTTTAAGTTTTTTGCGTTGGGTGTAGCATAATGCCACCTGTAAGATCTTTTTAGATCTTAACTCCGTGGAGGCAATTCCATCTGCCTCTCCACTTCAAAAGTGGGAGAGAGAGGATTTATTTTCTGGTGAATTTGTGCCTACCCGGGTAGCCAAAGCGGGTAGATGTCGGGAGTTAGCTTCCGACCAGCGAAAGCTGTGGTCCAAGTTCATGTTGCCTCGTTAGAGGTGTTTTTACGTTGGGTGTAGCATTATGCCACCTGAAGATCTTTTTAGATTTTAAACTCCGTGGAGACAATACCATCTGCCTCTCCACTTCAAAAGTGGGAGAGAGAGGAGCCAAGTCGCAATAATAGCGTGCCTTTAGCGTTAGGTAGTATCGACAGGGCCCTAGTCGTTCTGCCGCGCTCGGTAGGCAGTTTTGCGTCCTTTGGTAGTAAACTTTAGAAATGTTACTGTGTATATGTGTGTGTTGTGTGCTAGCTGGCGAGTTGATGGAATATACATTAATATTCTCTTTTGTTTTACTAATAGCTCCCACCTACGAGAAGCTTTACCCTAAGAGGTTGCCGTGCTCTGTCTACGGTAGCCATTAGCAGTTACTATATGCAAGCCAACTTCCGTCCCGGTGGGTTTGCTCAGCAAACTGAAGCAATCAAGTCCCTTACGAAGATAGATTAAGTGGTGCGAATTTATCAATTCCCCCAAGTAGAAGACTGTCTCCGTTTGTCGACCAAGCAAGCTTCTCATATATTATTCGTTAAGCTTTCAATTGAGATCCTGATCATTAATACCCAGACAGGTAAAGTTATTATTAATTGGAACTGTTGTGATTCAGAATTAATCATTTAGCTATTCTAATTAAAAAGCCAGAGGCTTCATTCCTAGTCTTTAATTAAATAGAGAAATTCAATCATTTAATTATATATGTAGGAGCTGGTCTATCTCCAGCTCCACCTATCTCTCAGAAATTATATATAAATATATATCAAATAAAATTGTCTCCCGCCTTTTCCCTCCTGTACACTAAACAGTTAATTTGCTCTGCTCAGTGGTTTAGTTGTGACAGGAGGAGGGCGGATCTTCAAGAGTAAAATTTTTTCTTGTTGAAGATCCAAATTCAGTACTAATGGTGAACTATTTATTGACATTATTCTAGTTGTTCGTCTAGGCGTAGCACGGAAGCAACGGATGAAGGCGGAGCTAGAAAGACGAGTGAACTCCAGAAGGTCAAGCTATTCCAAGAAGTAAAAGGTCTGCCAGAATTAAAAGAACAGCGGCGTTGATAAGACCGTAGTTTAAGATTGAATTATAGAGCAGGAGCAACTTAAGAGTCAGATAGGCAAGCTAAGATTCAGCGGAGAGGGGCTTGAGTCAATTAAACAATATAATGGCAAATTCAGCCAATTAGTTGAAGGAATAGAAGGATGGAATGAGCAAAACAAAATAAAAGTTTATCTAGAAAATTTCTCCGATGAGGTAAAAGAGAAAATAATAAATGAAGACTTTTTTACCCTCAAGAGAGTAATGAAGGAGGTGGAGAAATTAATGGAAAGAAGAAATTGGCAGGAAGGACAGGGTTTCAGCGAGATTAGTGAAGGGAACTATGAAATAACCCAAAATAGTGATGACTTAGGACCATCTCAGTTAAATTTTAAAGAAAAAAATGAACATGAGAATGGGGAACATGATACGAGAAGTAGCTCAGACCTAGAGATTAAGCCGTGTAAAAAAGTAAAACATAAAAAACGCAAAAAGAAAAAATTAGACACTAATACGAGGATAGTGCCATTAGAAAATAAAATACTAGAAATTAGTAATATAAACATAGCGGTAATGTAAATATGCAGTTAATAAAAGATGAACTGGACGATAGCTTCAGTAAAATAAAAGAGGGAAAATTAGCTGCTAAGCAAATGGAATATGCAGAGGTTCCAATAACAAATAATGAAGAGTATCCTGCTAAAAGTCAAGGAGAAGCCAAGGCAAATGCTAACCTTGTGAGCGTAGGAAATAAGGGGACGGAAATAGAAAATACGGAGAAAAAACGAGATGAGTTAACAGAACATTATTAGAGAATGATAAAAGAAACAGGAATCGAAAAGAAAATACGTCAATCCATCTCGTTATCGGTGGCTCACGCAAAAGAGTTGATAGATGACGAAACTTTTTATAAGTGTATGGCAGAAGCGTTAAATTCGATTCCGGCAGCAAACCAGGTTACATTAACAGTTGGGGGCCTTAAATACAAAGGATGCTTTCCCGCAGCCATTAAAAGTTAGAAAAGTGGCCAGGCATTTAGAGCCAGGGAAAATAAATATAAGTGGCATAGAAACATGTCTGTTGAGTAATATGAGCCGAGTGCTTCCATTTGAGGTTAACGATCGTTTAATCACGAGGAATCTGGAAATGAAGGGCCAGTTAACGAATTACTCAAGACTAAAGCAAATATCAAAAAGTGAGGAATCGGAAGTCGCAAGCTTTCAGAAGAATGAAGATAGTCAAATCTTTCCGAAGATAGTAGAGTATGAAAGCAAAGACGAAAAAGTAGTGAGTGTTTCAAATAAAGAAGTGGATCAGCACTTATTAGAAAACGATGCAAGTCAAAGAGTAAAGGAAGTCAACGGCAATTTAACGGAGGACCAGCAAAATAAGATGGAAATATTAATTAGGCTATTTTATCAACTACAGTCACAGATAGAGCGATTGGAAAGAAAATTAGAAGGGATAAATAATAGGAAGAAAGTTCTACTAAATGAAAGAAATAAAAACGAATTAAATGAAGTTTCCAGAGTTAGGAAACTAGGAAAAAAATAATAAATAATAAGAAAAATATTTATAGGTTTAACGGGAGTCAAAGAGGAAGATGCAAAAGCGATCAGAGGAAAAATCAAGAAATCCCCCGATTTCAGAAGGATGTGCAGAGCTTTCAAGAGGGAAACAAGTTACATAGTAATCGTTGGCAAACAAAGAGGATAAATCCTAAGTGCGATTACAAAATTAATTATACCCAGGCTTCGAAGGCTCCTAGCAAAAAAGAGTTCTATAGCAACAGGATGAATAGGGGTAAAAGAATTGATCGATGGAAAAAGCAGAAGGAAAGGGAGGCTTCAGTTCACGATCAGCACGGGAAGACACATCAAGGTTGCAGACAGAAGCCACAAAAACCGCAGAAAGAAGGCGTTCAAGCAAACACAGAATCTTGAGGAAAGCAAGAAGATACAGCAAAGTATTATTAATGACGGGGTATTGTCAGGGCGAACACCCCGAAGAAGGAGAAGTCGGAAGAAAGAAGAGGAGCGAACAGATCAAGATAAGAAAAAGCCGCAAACGAAAAAGCGAATTTATCGTCGCGGGTTTAGCGGCGGGAAAATGTCACCTCATCTTCGGGGAGAAATAAAGAAGTTGAATGAGGTGACAGTAGAAGAGAAGAAGTCTTCGCAAGTAGTGACGTCATTGGAAGGAGCCAATGAGGAGACAACGGACGAAGTAGAGAGAAGCGAGCAAGAGAAACTAAAGAAAAAGCCGTCCCCTGTGGAAGAGAATGGAAGAGGTCGGAAGGAGAGAGAGATCATCTCGCTTCCCCATTGGAGGAAAAGATGAGAAACGAAATTGGAAAAAACAAATGTGATTTGAGAAAAGGAAAGGAGAAATTACGAACGAAAGAGAGAGGATGGAACGAAGGAGGCTCTAGGCAACGAAAAGGAAAATGCCCGTGGAAATCCCATAAGCACGTTTCAACCACGAATTTCGATGAAGTTACGAGCGACCCGCCAGCAAGGAATGCGGAGCGGACGGAGCGAAATTACGACGGGAATAAACGGAATGATTGGAGAGGCGAAATAAGAACTGTCAACGGCAAGAAACCTCGGTACCACGAACGAGCAGTATGGAATAGATACGGCCTCCACAATCCCGGTAAGCGTAACGTTTCAATTTTCAATTCGCCTGCGGTTGGCGCTATCGGCTTTGTAAGAGACATTAAGAATTATAAGAGATTTTCTACACGGACGTTTCATTCGAGTAAAACACATAATTGCCATTCTCCTCGAGTGAAGCAGTTAAAAGATGCCACGTTGCTTAAAGAATCATTGCGGACAATTAGCACTAAGCGGAATCATTGCGGACAATAAGTTTAGTGCGAATATTGACGTATCTTCGAGGGTGCAGGTCAACCACCTGATAAATGAATTGAATATTGAAAGGACATATGGACCCAATCCCTTATACTACGATAGTGTGTCTGTGAACGGCGTACTTGTTCTAGAGGATTCGCCTAGCGACTTCATTACTTCAAGCACTCATAGCCCTGCTGTTCCTTCCCAAATAGACGGAGCTAGCCATTGCAGTCAGGAAGTCAATTCATTGGAATTAAATTCTTCGCTCTCGTGTGAGAGAGAGGATTTATTTTCTGGTGAATTTGTGCCTACCCGGGTGGCCAATGCGGGTAGGTGTCGGGAGTTAGCTTCCGACCAGCGAAAGCTGTGGGCCAAGTTCATGTTGCCTCGTTTGAGGCGTTTTTTTTTACGTTGGGTGTAGCATAATGCCACCTGTAAGATCTTTTTAGATCTTAATTCCGTAGAGGCAATACCATCTGCCAATCTACTTCAAAAGTTGAAGTGGAGAGAGAGGATTTGTTTTCTGCTTGATTTGTGCCTGCCCGGATGGCCAAAGCGGGTAGGTGTCGGGAGTTCGCTTCCGACCAGCGAAAGCTGTGGGCCAAGTTCATGTTGCCTCGTTAGAGGTGTTTTTTTCTTTACGTTGGGTGTAGCATTATGCCACCTGAAGATCTTTTCAGATCTTATAAACCTGTGGAGGCAATACCATCTGCCCCGCCACTTCAAAAGTGGGAGAGAGAGGATTTTTCTGGTGGATTTGTGCCTACCCGGTTGGCCAAAGCGGGTAGGTGTCGGGAGTTACCTTCCGACCAGCGAAAGCTGTGGGCCAAGTTCATGCTGCCTCGTTAGAGGTGTTTTCAAGTTTTTACGTTGGGTGTAGCATAATGCCACCTGTAAGATCTTTTTAGATCTTAACTCCGTGGAGGCAATACCATCTGCCTCTCCACTTCAAAAGTGAGATAGGATTTATTTTCTGGTGGATTTGTGCCTAC
The DNA here is from genome assembly GCA_023313115.1 of Rhysida immarginata. NCBI lineage: Eukaryota > Metazoa > Arthropoda > Chilopoda > Scolopendromorpha > Scolopendridae > Rhysida > Rhysida immarginata. The sequence goes on from JAHWFO010032050.1 coordinate 77,550, forward strand.
CCGCGTGGCCAAAGCGGCTAGGTGTTGGGAGTTAGTTTCCAACCAGCGACAGCTGGGGGCCAAGTTCATGTTGCCTCGTTAGAGGTGTTTAAGTTTTTTATGTTGGGTGTAGCATAATGCCACCTGTAAGATCTTTTTAGATCTTAACTCCGTAGAGGCAATACCATCTGCCTCTCCACTTCAAAAGTGGGAGAGAGAGGAGCCAAGTCGCAATAATAGCGTGCCTTTAGCGTTAGGTAGTATCGACAGGGCCCTAGTCGTTCTGCCGCGCTCGGTAGGAAGTTTTGCGTCCTTTGGTAGTAAACTTTTAAACTGTTACTGTGTATATGTTTGTTGTGTGCTAGCTGGCGAGTTGATGGAATATATATTAATATGCTCTTTTGTTTTTCTAATAGCTCCCACCTACGAAAGGCTTTACCCTAAGAGGTTGCCGTGCTCTGTGTTTACGGTAGCCATTAGCAGTTAGTATACGCAAGCCTACTTTCGTCCCGGTGGGTTTGCTCAGCAAACTGAAGCAATCAAGTCCCTTACGAAGATAGATTAAGTGGTGCGGATTTATCAATTCTCCTAAGTAAAAGACAGTCTCCGTTTGACGACCAAGGAAGCTTCTCATATATTATTCGTTAAGCTTTCAATTGAGATCCTGATCATTAATACCCAGACGGGTAAAGTTATTATTAATTGGAAGTGTTGTGATTCAGAATTAATCAATTAGCCATTCTAATTAAGAAGCCAGAGGCTTTATTCCTAATCTTTAATTAAAGAGAGAAATTCAATCATTTAACTATATATGTAGGCGCTGGTCTATCTCCAGCTCCACCTATCTCTCAGAAATTAAATATAAATATAAATCAAATAAAATTGTCTCCAGCCTTTTCCCTCCTGTACACTAAACAGTTAATTTGCTCTGCCCAGTGGTGTAGTTGTGACAATAGGTCTAATTTTCTTAGTAAAGGTAATAATATACCTTTAAATATCTATAATACCCATTGTAATATCCACTAAATTTCTCCACTGTTTCTTCATAATGTTTCACTTCATCACTAAACGTAACATATTTATCTATTATGGGCTTATCCTTATTATTCCGTAAAACTGACTTGTTTCTCCCATGATACAGTTACTTCACTATGTCTCTTGTCACCATTATTATTCCCATTATCCACAAAATTCTCGTTATTATTCCCTTTAATACCAAAATTCTACCTATTATTATTCCCATTAATAATAAAATTCTCCTCGTTATTATTCCTATTATCAACAAAATTCTCCTTATTATTATAACTACCATTAATACATTTATTATTTGTTCTCTTACTCCTATTACAAAATATTTTACATCTTTACCCATTTTATCTACATCATTATACATCAATGGCCAAAAAAATCCATCTCCTCAATTTCCCTACTACTCTATTCACTTTCTCATGTATCTTTGACTTGCCCAAATGTGCCTTTTCCACAATGGCATCTCTAATATTCCCTCCTACATAAATTTTCCAAATATTTCCTTCCTTTGGGTTCCCCAAATGAAATTTTCACGTCAATACTCCCTCCATTAATCTAAATTCACCTCCCAATTTCTTAACCTTAATATTATTCCTCATTTTCTCAGAATTTGAATCTGTCTTTTGTGACTTAATTATCTCTTTTCTAATCTCCTTCCATTCAATACAAAATCCTTATGCTCATTAATCTCCAATTCAACCAATGTATTTTCCTTTATACACCTCTTACTATTATTCTCCACAGTTATGACAGCAGTATCTCTATTATACCCATATGTTTCATTTTTTCCCCCTATTCTGTCTACAATTCCTTATAAAGTGAACTCTTTTTATACAGCTATTAAAATTACTCATCGGTTCATTATTCCCATTTATACAATTAATTGCTTCTCCTTCCATTTTATTTATTTTGTTAACTATACTATTTATTCTCAGGTGGTCTCTTAATAAAATTTACTTCAGTATCGTCTGTCTAAAGTCGTTGTAATTCTCTCCTTAGCGTTTTTACACAAAACACTGCCCTATGTTGGGCGCCAATGTTACCTTTGCCCCTGATTGTCCTGTCACATCACAAAACAACCAACCTCACATGTAGGGTGCCAATATGACTTTCCCTATTGACTGATAACTCGCCCCTTCCAATTAACTTAAACGAATCTCAATTAAAGAGTATTAATACTAATGAGTTTCTAAATGATCAATATAATGCTAGCTCAAATTCATTCTTTAATTTATCAATCAAAGACAATAGGTCGGGTTCTTGAAAAGGTGGCAGTATGTGTCTTATATATTCCAATAGGTGAGGGAAATTTGAGAATCAAAACAAATAAGATTTTATTTAAAGTCAAATTTTACCAAAGAGATACAAAAAATGATTTAAGTTTTAACCTAAAGAAGAAAAGAGATAGATCTTAACTTAAAAGAAAGAAGTTAATAATACAAAACCCCAGTTACTTAAATCTAACATTATAATGAAAGTTATCAATTCAAAATTTAAATATCTATAAATATGCTAGTTCTGTCAACCACTGTGAGTATAATCAGATCAATCAACGTCTTCCCATTAATAGTTCACTCAGATTTCCTATCACTCAATACTCTGACTGTGTTTACGCATGTACAGTCGGGTGCAAAAATGTTTTTACCTGCTCTGTAGGGGCTGAGCTTTCTGGATGTTGATCGGTTGCAAAATCAGGTACTTGTACTGAGAGTCAAGGCAGATTAGAATGGACCTGCCCCTTCTGAATGAAAATAGGGTAGCAGGTATACGCTTGGGATGTGCTCGTCACCTGCTCCCTCCTGACAATAATAAGCGATAGCGGCTGACAACAGCATCGTTAAAGTCTCTGCCTACTGCCTCGAATGGCAGAGTTCGAATCCGATATGGATAGACATTTTTTTTTTTGGTTCATTATCGCGTTTTTGATTTCGTTTAAGTTTTAAACAGTGTATGTAGAGAACAACATAAACAGATTAAAGTTTTTTCATGCTAATGTGAAATTGATCTGTTTATTTAAGGATTTAAAAAACTTTTCATGTTAATTGTCATGTCATGGTTTATTCTATATTTTAGTTTTTAATCAAATATACACTAATTCATATCACCGTTACTTTTACAAAAGTCCTCCTTCGTTCAAATCATTTAATATTCTGTACTATTAAATATATAATCCTATATATTAAAACGCAAAGCATTTTTGTAAGAGCAAAATTGGCAATTCTGCGCATGCGCATCTGAAGTCAACAAAGAAAGTTACGACAATCAATCAGAATCCAGGGATTGTTGTAATGAGACAATATTCAATCATTCTTTTGAATTAAATAAACTGAAGATTTGCAGAAAGAAAATCCTGCCTTGATCATTTTATGACGTTTCCTTGTGACTACTGAAAAACTCCGAAAATGTTATGTTAAATGTTATATCGTTAGAAAGAGCTTTAAAAGCTCATCATTTTATCCGCTGACACTTTGTCTCAGTTTAATACTTTCAGATAAATTTAGTTTAAAGCTATTTTGATTTTATATATTAACTCATTTCTTAGTCATTAAGAGAATGAGATATTTAAGCTCTGGTTATTCTATTTTTTTGTGCATAATGATTATTCTATTTGTTGCTCTGACAATTATTTATTTTATTATTTTTTAATTAAAGAGATGGGCATTAATAATAAGATGGGGTGTTCTCCGTCAAATTTTGATGGGATCCATCTAGTTAAATAATAAATTTTAAAAGAAATTTCGGATGGTTTTGGCATAATTGTCGTTGATTATTTTATATACACACAAAAAATGACTTGTAACCTTTCGAGCAGTCAAAAGAAAATAGCTTCCATTTAACCCATCGGCCTCGGTGGCTTAGGGGTAGCGTGATCGCCTCTGATGCCCGAGGACGAGGGTTCGATCCCGGCCGAGGACGACGAGGATTTTTTCAGGGGGAAAATCCTGAGATCACGCACTTCCTTCGGAAGGAAGTAAAGCCGTTGGTCCCGTGTAGTCGTTTGCCGGCTGCACGCTAAAGATCCCTTCCTTGCGAGGCAAAATTTGCGGCCCCTATAACGGCGTCCTGAAATGACCATGGCAGTTGAAAAGGACGTTAATACCAAACAAACCAAACCAAACCAAACCAAACCATTTATATCCAGGAAATAGGGAGAACGGCACTCCCTATTCCCTGCTTACACCTTAAATCGCTTCCGCATCACACCTTATCTCTTGATCACGCATATAAAACAAAAATTCTTATTAATAAAAATAATCTTAGTTTCTTATTAATAAAACAAAAATTCTCATCAGCACAGTCAAAATAATCTTTTTGGCAACATAGTTGACCACGTGACGTAAGACTTGCCTAATCCCGATGCTAAGCAAAAACTTAATGGAATCGTTCCATAGTAAGCGTGCTTGACTAGATACCTGGAAAAAGTAATCTCATTGGATTGAAGTATTGTAAGGAAGCCGAACAATTTTGACTTAGGTAAAAACCTTTATGCACCCGACTGTACATGAAATATGAACAATTTTAAAATTTCACTTTACTTAGTTTTACGTTGTATTATATTATCCACCAATTGTGATTCCTTGTATTTCACTTTCGAACATTTAATGCACAACACTTTTAACAGGCCATAATAATTTTACTTGTCATTGACTTTTTAAATCACAATACATTTTGAAGCACAAACCACACATTAGAAGGAACCAGATCAATCGATGAGTGAGTCCACTATCTGGCTCAAACTGTCTCCATCCAGTTCGACAAATGATTCTAAGTGTATAGTTGTCTTCACCGTTTCTTCTGATAGATGATATGCATCAAGCCACGCTGATCGCTCATAATTGCTGTCTTCTAGAATCCGCCAATCTCTTATGAATATAGGCACTGCATCGCTAATGACAAATTATGCTCTCTAGTTTTTACTTATCCTTGCTTATGTAAATTTCAGAAAATAGACTCCACTCCTTTAATTCATATAAAATTTGCACTACATAAATGTCCCATTGTGTAATGGGAGTGACATGCTCTACCTGGCCTGGGTTGGCCAGGTTAACAACAATACCTGATCCACCTATTCTCCATGTAAAATCCTTAGCGGGAGTCCCTATTAACATCTTTATGATGAGACTCCATTTGAAAACTTTGAAAGGAGAAGCCATCTGATGGTTTTAGCAGACTACGGAGGTTTCGTAGCCATTTTCCAAATCACGCCTACCCCCCCTCCAAAGTTCCAACCCTTGTCGGAAAGCCTCCGACAGAGAGCAGATTGCACACAGCCTCCCTCTCTATAACTCCTTGGCAGTCTCAAGAGCTCCCCATCCAATCTCAAGTTTAAATAGATCGGCTGTTTCGGGTCACTTTCTCCCTACACATTTAACATTAACCCAATATGTATTTATCATAATATAATCATCAATCCGATTAATTAATCTCAGAAACTACCCTTACATGAATTCAATCTTATTATGTGTCAAACAATTCAAAATCGGGCCCAAAATCGTCAAAAACAAAGCAGCCAGACAGCTAACTACTCCACGGCTCACTCCTGCCCAGACTATCATGTCTTCAATTTGCTTCACTTTGGTGGCGCTGTTAACAATAGGATTCGGAGTCTATCTTTAATATACATCATTGGGCTGACCAATATCATGAAAAAGTGGCGACAATAAAGATGGCGAAAAGAGTTGCCATAAAACCGAAATAGCCGCCATCTTCTAAAAAAATCAGAAACATATTAACCTGAATTCTGAAAATTATCTTATAATAACGAAATAAACATGTTTAAATCTCGTTCAAGCAAGATTTTAATGGGTTTAATCAAGGGTTCGTGCGTATGTAAAAATTTGGGAGGTAATGCATATATAGGTTTTATGACTCCAGATGGCAATGATTACCCGGGTAATTTTGCCTTTTTATTGTCGCCATATTTGTCGTCCGTTTAACAATGGTTTTTTTCTTGGTATGAGCTAGCCTGTATAATCTCGAAAGCTTCGATAGAGCTATAGTACCTCAACAAAGCGATCATCACGAGCACGTGCTTACGTCAACAATGCTTAAAAGATAAACAAAAGAACATTTTATTCAATGTTGGCTCCTTACTACGAATCCATTGTTAAGGTGCAGCTCAAAATGATAGGTCGACCCAAAAACTCTCAGTTAAAATATATTACCCCAAACACTGTTGGAGTTGTATTACATATAAACTAAAAGCACTAAATTACCTTAAAAACATTATTATTTCCAATTTTTAAACAAATAATACTAAACAAGACCAAACAATGATTTTGCATGGCTCAAAAAGATAGGCCCACTAAACTTAATAGCCTGTTTGTCCTCCATTTTTGGAAATGACTTTGAAAAGTCTTTCAGAAAGTGAAAGAACTAATCTTTCCATGTTTTTCTTTTCAATAGCATCCCACTTTTCACAGATTACTTGCTACAGATCTTCAGTGGTGCTATACTGTTTCCCTCCTTTATACTCTGTTCTTGCTAAGCTGCTCCAGAGATTTTCTATGGGATTCAGATCAGAGGAACTTGAACCCCATTTGCCAGGAACCACTCATATGTTGACTTTGCAGTGTGTGGTGGGACATTGTCCTCTGAAACATCCAAAATGGCCCATCCGATTCTTCAGCAACTGAAAGTAGGTTCTCCTCTAGCATTTCCTGATACTTTGAGAAGTAGGTCCATTAACAAACACAATTGTGGATTTTTCATGCCAGCTAAATGCAGCCCACACCATTATTGACCCACCACTCTGTTGTCGCTTAGAATATATTTCTTCTTCTTTCCTTATGTCATACCAAAAACATTGCCAACTATCTGGGCCATCCAGGTTAATCTTTTTCATCACTCCATATCACCTGCTTCCATTTTTTCTTCCACAACATGTGTTCTCTTGCCCAACACATCCATTTTCTTTGTGGCTTGGTTTTAATACAGGAGCACTTTTTCTTTTCTTGTATTTCGAAAAGGGACACTTTTAGCTATACCTGTTTCACTGTTGATTTTGAAACACTGATATCAGGTCTCCCTGCAACTTCTGCCACAGTTTTTTCTTGACAGCTATGTCATGAAAAATAACCCTTTTTTGCCTGCTGCTGACTTTTCCTTGTGCCATACCCTTCACCCATATGAATGTAATTATTAATTATATTGTGGAAACGATTCAGCTGTTTTGAAATTGATCTATTTGATAGTCCACTGTCTTTTAGAATCTTAATTTGACCCTTTTCAAACTCAGATAGAGGTTTGTCTCGACCCATGTTTACACACAAAATTTTGTCCTTAGCAAACTTAAATACCATCTGTAATTGCACTTACCGCCATTTGTATTTATGACTGCACACTCCCTATTAACAAAAAATGCAGTTGATTATGCAAGCAAATCAAATAAACAAAGTGGACCTATCTTTTTGAGCCATGCAAAATCAATGTTTGGTCTTGTTTAGTATTATTTGTTTAAAAATTGCAAACAATAATGTTGTTTTTAAGGTAATTTAGTGTTTTTAGTTTATATGTACGGTAATACAACTCCAACAGTTTTTGGGGTAATAAAATACTTTAACTGCGACTTTTTGGGTGGACCACTCATTTTGAGCTGCACCTTATATGACATGCCATTATTTGGAATTGAAGAGCTCAGTGGAAAAGGGGCATATGCCACAAAACCAAGTTTTACAGGAAAGCGGTTTTAAACGAAAAGCATGTTTTCTCAGCAATCTTATTACTTGTCTTTAATATCTGAACTGATAATAAAAATTAAAAATATGATGATTAAACTATCAAATATTGACTGAAAATACAGGATGGCCCAAACTTATCCAGCATAATTGTTTAGGAACATTGTGTGGTTCAAATAGAACAAAAAATGTCCTATAAACATTACACCTAATTTCGATCGTGTGTGAGATATCGACGTTTGTCTATTTTCTTGTAGAGTTGTTAAAGCAAATAAAAAAAAAACACTTGAGAGTGCAGATCACTTTTATTATCCATACTGACAGAACATCACATTGAACTACAAAACAAAATTAAAATGATACAAGGAATAAGAATAAGAGGAAAGTAACAAATCAATGTCGAGGAAGCCCCTCAAAATGGTTGCTACCAGCTCCAATGCACTGGTTACATCATCGGACAACTGAGCTGATAGCTGCCACAATCTGGTCGGGTGTAATTACTCGACTAGAAGCTTGAATGGATGAAATGAGCTCATCTCTGATGGTGGGCGGATTCTGTAGAAGTCCTCCTTCAGTGTTGCCCACAGAAAAAAAATCTAATGGGTGAGGTCCAGTCACTGGATCACCTCTACCGATCCATCTGTCCAGATAATTGACATTCAACCAGTCTCACCCCCCCCCCCCTCTACCAAATTGGGCCGGGCAACCGTCCAATTACAATCGGAGGTTTCTTCGTACATCTAATGGCACGTCCTCCAAAACGATGTAAAGGAAAAAATCAACCGCCAAGTCAATAAAATACCTTTAACAAATGTTACAAGTACGACGATTCCTCTTCCTGTTTGGCATATGCAAAACAGGAAGAGTACATTTAAGAATAAATAGGCAAACCTACGTTTTTTCTAGGAAAAGACTCTAAATAAAAGAAAATAAACAAACGTCAATATCTTATACACGATCGAAACTAGATGTAATGTTTATAGGACATTTTTTGTTCCATTTGAACCATACAATGTTCCTAAACAATTATGCTGGATAAGTTTGGGTCACCCTGTATAGAAATTACGACATATTTGAACACATTTCAAAACATACTAACATGAAGAATATGTTAGATATTTAGAATAGTTACATTGGGAAATAGACACATGCCACTGTGCTATAGAAGTTCATTAAAGAGACTCTACATGGCTGGAGCTGTCTTTCTATGACAAAAACTCAATGTTCATTAATATGTGGCATGTGCCCTTTCCAATGAGCTTCTCAATTATTAACGGACACTGTTAGAGCACGTGCCATCGCTTGAAGAGGTCCACGAAAAAGCCTGAAAAGTTGATACAGCTGAGCTATAGTTGACCTTCATGATCATATTTCTGAATACAGAATTTGAAAAAGTTAATCCGTTTTCAGGATAATGTGCAAATGGTGGAAGACTATACGGCAGATAAACGTGCAGACCAAGAATGCATTAAATCTAACAAACTGACAAGGAAAATCAGTTTCACGAGTAATCTATAAACTATGAAATTCAAAAAAAAAATTAAATCGAGTTACCCAATTTGAATCGTTTTAAAAAACCATGTTTCCGGAAAGTAGTGTCGAATTTTTTTCAAAACATCTGCTTCAAGCATTTCTACGAGCTCTTCAAAATATTCATCAAGTTCTCCGTCACCCATCCTTCTAACACCGCTACCTGGGATCAGAAAATATACCAATATGTAGAAAATCATATGCATGTAATTAATTTTAAAACAATAATATTTTGAAAGGAAGAAATAATTTTAAAAAAAATATCTTAAAAGGAAAAGAAACAACTTAAAATAGCAATAGCTTCCGTATGATTTTTATATTTCGGGGAATGGAATGCAATATCATTTTTTTAAAAAATAAGATTGACACTATTTGTAATTGAAAAAAATAACTTTCAATCAATTCTAAAGTCATAATCTAACAAATACGTGCACCGTGAAACTGAACTTTGAATGTCGTCTTTATAAAAGAAGATTGGCTGTTTGAGGGCCCAGTTTTGAATCATTATTTGGAATCTTTCCCATTAAGAAAGTGCTGGAAAGATCGAACCAAATAGTATTCAGATGGTATGATGTCAGGGCAATAAGGTGGAACGGGCTGACTTAGGCAAAACTTCTGATTTTCTGCAGGGTCAGCCTTGCAGGGGAGGACTTTGTTGCAAGGTGAGGGACCCAAACATAACCTAACGTAATCTAACAATACGAAATGGTAAATAATTGGCTTCCAAATATTTTTGAGAAGTTTTTCATCCTTTTATTACTAACCTTTCAAAAAAAAGGAAATAAAACTTATTTTTTGTATAAATTTTATGCACGAGTATACCCTATTATGAAGAAATAAAGGTCTACACAAACAGGGTGGGGCAGAAATAATAAGATGAACACTTTAATTGAAAACTAAATAATAACTAGGTAAACAATTGTAAAAAAAGATGGTAAAGCATTTTTTCTATGGGTTAAGTGTAAAGCGGTTGAATGGAGACGAGTAGAACGATGAAAACCTTGTGTGTGCCACTCTGGGTACAGAGGGTGACCAGGAGGTTCTAGATAACATATGCACTAGATCTGCATTGCGTGATCCAATTTAATATTGTTTAGCATGTCGGAACCTTTCCATTCCTTCCGAAGTCAAAATGTCGACGAAAAACTCGCTGCTTTACAGTAGCGGAGCCGTTGTTTTGAAGAATGCTTCCACAGCAAAAGCTAAATGGTCTTCCGACCAATGCTGCATGATGACTGAAGACTTTAAACTGCTTTATCGCGAGTAAAATTAAATCGTCTAATTGTTTCTGCCCCATCCCGTGTATGAATAAAATAGTATACCTATTTACCAATATATTCAGTCGTGTCGTTTTCAAACTCTTGGCAACAGTTAAGGAAAATGTAAGTGCAATTGTATTTTTCTCCAATGTGTTCTTTTATCTTGTGTGCTCTGGAAACGCAATCCATGCCGGCAGGACCTTTCAGTTTTCCAAGCTTGCAACAATGAGCTGAATGATCAGCATAATGATTATCTATTTTTTTTTTTAGAAATTTAAACAAATTCATATATAAATTTCCTGGAAAAAATGATGTCAATACATTACAAATAATAAAGTGATTAAATTATCCTAAAGAGTTTAACTTTTTATCTGGCATTCTAGGCATTGTAGGTATGTAAAATAAATCGAGACTTAAAGGAATATAATGAGCCGTAAAACTTCTCTTTTGTTATTCCTTGAAAAAGCCGGAAATAAAGGCGAAACTAATCAGATAATGTTTTCGTTTTTAAGTATTGTAAAGCCTCGATTTATTTTATAAACAAGGACAATACAAAGGTCATTCTTTTCAATTTGAACGTACAATCGACTAATTAGATAATGCAAACTAATTACGCTATAATAAAGTATAGCTAAACTGCCTTTCTTAAAGCGACCAATTCTGAAATTCATATGTCTAAACAGTGAAATCGATAATACAACGCCTAGCAAAAAGTTTGCGATACTTATTGCCGATTCAGTGGCGCGCGATGTTAGTTCATTGTTAGAAAAAAGGGTACCCAGTTAAACGGTACAAAAATTAATATACGTTTGTTTGGATAAATTACATTGCACAAAAAATTTAAATGATATTCTAAACATATAACACCACTGAAAAAAATTAAAGCTAACCCCCCTGGTTGTACGTAGTCACCACGTCGCAAAGCCTGAACTTTCTTTTTGATAAGGATGTTGTTGGTCTCATGCAGAATGTTCCATACAGTTGTGTGATTCATGCCCATATCATGTGCAAGTGCATGGGTGCTTGTGGATGGGTTAACTGCAAATTTTTGCAGCACGTCCTCTTCGACATGTTGTGTTTGCACACTCCTTGGAGAACCAGCGTCATGCCTGCTAGATAGAAATTGTCCCGTTTCCCATATGCGCCGGGCAATCGCCACAAATGTTGCACGACAAGGATGTCATCTATGAGGGAACCTCTTGTGGTAGAGCCTTGCAGCTTCTCGTGCACTGCCATGAGCCTGGCCATAAAACAGATGCATGTCTGCCATCTCTCCATACGTAAACTCATTCATGTTGAGATCTTTGAAGGTGTGGTATTTCTGCTTGTATGTGCTTCACGGGCTCTTCCTCGATGAGAAATGTGACCACTCATGCTTTCTGATTCACCAATTAGTGCTTTCGTTGCTAATTTCCTACTTTGCATGCAGCTCTGCGAGTGCCGTGCAGTGCAGCATTCACAGGGGTTGGTCAGGATCTTTACAATGTTTTAACTCGTTTATAACGTTTTTGTGGGAAAAATGGTATTCGGAATAGTTGTTAGTTTTGAACTTCCCAAGTCTGGCATTGGAATTCATAAACACCCTGGATTAGTGCACTCTCTCTATCGAGGAGACAAAGAAACTCCCGAGGAGAGGAATAGAAGACTTGCGATGCTGAATGGTTCGGATTTCCATCGACATTCATGGCGCAAGGGCAGATTTACCACAAGGCAGCTTCTTTGCTTCTGCTGCCATATGAACCACCAAAATTTCTACCATTTTATTTTTATTCGAAAACAAGGGATCGCCTGTAGTTTAGACCATGCCCGGTTTAGACTATATATGAAGGAAGTGTGATTTTTTAGAGGTCATCAAACCATTGACATGGCTGTAGGTGACTACTGTCTCAGAGAATGCAGATTAACCAACTTGAATTATTATTTATCTTCTGGAGGTTGCTCTGTTTATCTACACTTCTAATTATTCCAGTAATGCCGGATGCCTCGGTAATGCCCCCTTCACACTAGGCCAGTAAGGTGGTAAAGCGGCGAAGCGTCTTTTTCTGCTTCCCTCCTCCTGCCTCTTCTGCCGCCCGCCCGAGTGGTCTCCACTGGACCGGCACGAGAGCGGCAAGGAAAGAGAAATATAATGACACCGCGACGTCGTTTCGATGTTAAATAAAAGAAAGTCCAAAGTAATTTGTAGTATCCGAAATTTGTTAAATCTGAAGCAATTCAAAATTTGTTATATACCTGTTGAAAGGCCAATTGGCACAGTTGGGAATTCCGAACTGTTTCGTTAGAGCCGAGGGTTTTTTTTAGAGTTCGATACAAAGAAGTTCAACTGTAATTATATGTCGTTGAGAAGGCATAATTAAAACAACAAAACAGCGTATACAAATAATGCTCCAGTTTTATTTTTATTTGTTCTGTGTGCAACAGAGCCGCACACAAAATTTTTTTTGGCAGGGAGGTCTGAGGGGGGGCTGGCCCAATCCTGCATGTGGCGGGGTCCCCCCATGTAACAGATTTAGTTCACATGGTGGCCAATTTCGGGGGGGGGGGGTGAGGGAGCTGAAGTAACCCCCCTGGCCCTGGGTACGGCCCTGGTGTGCAATAGCGGCATATTTTTCTGTATTTTAAAAGTCTTTGTCGCGAACATTGATCGGCAATATTTCCAATCGAAGCAATCGAAAACCAAGTTCGTGATCACGTTTCTGTTCTAAAACGTTGCTAATTTCCAACTGAATTATCCAAATAAAATTTAATCAAACATATCTATTTAACTTTGTAAAAAGCTAGAGGACAATAGCAATTTATATCTTCACGTTTACAAAATAAAGTTAATTCTCTTTATTCTATTCCACTAGAAAATTGTTCTCTGCCGTCACTCTTTTTGAGCATGTGCAGTAGTCGGCCATGATTGGATGAAGTTAAACTCGATGAAAGCAGCAACTGGAAAAAGTTGAACAGATTTCAATTTTGCCGCCTGGCATATTTGCCGGCCGCGGCACTAGACTTAACCTATTTCTAGCTGGCCTTGGGTGTATTGCAGAGGCGTCAACAGGTGCCGCTTCGCCACTTTATGCCCCGTTTACATAGTTCCGCATGTCAGAATTCCAAATTTTATGGGTTTCACACAAGAAGTCGAATTTTTACAGACTTTTTGAAAGATGTTCTCTTACCACGACTCTGCTTTATACCACAACAACACCTGGAGTTTGCCTCCAAATGCAGGGATTCGTTTTCATACACCTGAATTCTGCACACTGTTTAATATAGCTCTGAATGCATTCATCGAGAGGAAAATTCCTCTAACTCCAGATTATAACTCTCCTTTTAAGTGGGTATCAGATTTTGCTGTTACGTTATGGTATCTCCAGCATAATCTGCGTCAAAAGTTGTTGAATTTAAGAGTTCCAAATTACAAAGCAAGTTTGAACCATTGATTTAGCAAAGGATCGTTTAGGGTAGCAGACATCGAGACAAAGCCGACTGGTGATTTTGTCCAGTTTACTGGTATGACTGAGCGGTTCATTGAATTCCCGGCTGATGTGAATAGTGGTTTATATCTCAATGGTTACTGAATAAGAAACTGAAGACCCTTTGTTACGACTTTAAATAACACAAACGATGGATTCATAAGTGCTAGTATTTTCGACACACCTGATATTCCAGACACATTTGACCTAAAAATTCCAGAGGGGTATTTCTTTAATTGCGGAGATATAGTAGATGCGATTGTCAAATTGATTCCATCAAAAGAACAGTATTTTACAACATTAGCTTCACACCAAACAAATGATTTCATTTCAAATGCACAAAGGGTCAGTACATTAGCTTTATGTACAGGTCAATATTCTGGACCTGGATCTCACTATCGCTGAAGTTATACACAATTATTGTCTGTATACAGACATCATCTAACTTCAAGAAGTGGGCAACACGTTTGCCTCGCTTTTACGAATCATTCCTGTGCCGCATGCTAGGCGAAAAGAGATTTATAAGACTTTTCACTTATCAGACTATGTTCCATTAAGTAAAAATGTCATTGATAGGATTGAAATTGCTGTTCGTTCATACCAAGATGATTTTCTCTCGGTTTTGTCAGGAAAACATCATTGTGATATTACGTTTCCATAAAAACAACTGTAGAGTGAGGTCGACTCATTTCTCTCTCCATCTCACTGATACACTGAATATTTACTTCAAGATGCATGTATCCTACCATCTGAGCTAAGAGGCAATTTTACGCTATTATTTAAGTCAAAAGTGTGATGACTTACCCATGTTTTTTAGAGGGACAGTGTTTCAGAGAAGCAGTGGAATTCCTCAGTGGAATTACTAGAATTCAGAGAGGCAGAGGACACTTTAAAAGACGAATTCCTCTAACATCAACTCATTCTCTCGTAAAACGACCTAGGGTCAACAGCTGGAGAAGATACTGATGAATAGAAACTGATGAAGAGGCCAAATGCATCGCATAACAAAATCGAAAAAGTCACAGAAGAGGAAGAAGAAGAAAATGAAGAAGAATGCATAAAAGTATTCACAGCCAATTTGGATGAAGGGGTTTTCAGCCTGCATCTCCCTTTTTATCCAGGAGACTAGCTGTTTAAGATGAAAGGATGATGGTGAAAATAGACAAACACAAACATCCATGCCCTCTGCAGGATTCGAACCGGCGACTCGCTGGTTTCGAGAACGGCAAGACCTGCGCCTCAATGAGCTACTGAGCCGCCTAAGCCAATTTTAAACATACATTCTTCAGCATCCGTTTTTGCCTACTACATTTTCTCCATTCCTCATACAAGCGATTAACAGGAAAAACACTACCAATAGTTATCATTAGCAATGAAGTTATCATCACACAGGATGGTCCAATTGAATACTTTATGCTAGGTCTGGCTGATTTTTACATAGACCTGAATCAAACTACATTGAGTTTAGAAGTAGACATCAATAAAGGAGATGAAATACTACATTGATCGTCCATGCTTACAAATTTTTTTGTATGGATGGAAAGAGGGGCGGGCGGATATTTTTTTAGAGGAAAATGAAAAAAATTTAAAAACGGCGGAATTCCGGGCGGGCGGGGACGATAAACATAGAATTTATTTTGCGTGGCCTAAGCTGGTGATAAAACAGGCCCAGTGAGCCTTTTCTTCCACTCACTATTCTTGCATAGAGTGGACTGTTACCTATGTGACACTCTAGTCAGTCATAGCAAGAAATTATCCCCGTAAAGAGCATATTTTAAAACTCTTCTGAACTATGGTCAAGCCTCTAAAAACGCAACTCACAACAGATGGCTATAATAAAGACACGAGTGAAAAAATTAATAATGTTGATGATACAAACAACAGCTTAAAGTTACGCAAAAGTTTCGCACAAAATGATGTTTATTACATGGAGGATCACTCCATTTAGACATCTTCTGTCAGACTCGATTGGTGCTAATCACTTTGGATTAAACCAGCCTTTGCTCTCATGTCAGAAGATCTAACCATAATTATCCGAATTCAATCCGAAAAGCCACTCAATGTTGAGAGGGCTAAACTTTTGTGGCCACATTATTAGTTCTTGCAAAGACTGCAAACTACTAATACGTTTTATCCGATCGTTTGAGTTGAAATGAGGTGGTCCAGCATCTCGGCTATGACGAGAAATTACTTCATACAGAACTTAACAACAGGTCAGGTTCCTATTCACTTGAATTTTTTTATTTGCGATGAGCAAAGCACAGAATAGTTCTTTAAAATTGAACCCGGTCAACTTTCAACATTTTAACTTGCCTTTCTTCTCGCAATACCACTGCGCCAGTTAACCCCTAATTTTGTGAATGGTTCTGACTTGAGAGAGCTTGATCACTCCATGGAAGCACTCAGAATTTGGAAAGAACGCAGGGATGTAAGCGTCACTCAAGCAGATTATGACTCAAATTATCATTTATTGGCTTTGATCTTTCGGGAGACGGAATTATTTTACAGAGACATACAATCTTATATGCAATGGCATGTTAAGCATTGAAGTACACTTCTCTGACCCTTTAACTCCATCAATCTGATAACATATTATCAGTACCAGAACCTCTTGGAAATCAATAAAGACTGAACTGTGAACTTTGATTTCACGAATTAAGTTCGATGGATATGCAACAAATTTAGAATGCTCTCAAGAGGGACCCATACATCTGCCCTGTTGCAGGAGACGTTTTCCCTGCCGATCTGGTTGCACATCTCAAACATGTTTATCCATCTTTACTCATTGCTAATACAGACGAATCCAGTAAACTCGGCACACACTGAATTGCATTCTTTATACACACCAACAAACAAGCATACATCTTTTATTCTTTTGGGAATTCCATCCATTCATGTTTACACCCTCTGAAAAATTGACCTACAATAAGAGAACCATTAAACATCAGGAATCCAACACATCTGCCTAAAACTGTCTGCATTACCTGAAATTATCAGCCAGGGGATATTTTATGTATACCATCAGGGACGGCACTTATAGAAATGATCTGCTCGTGAAATGTGAACAACTCCAAAATTAATTCTTGTGAAAATTCCAAATGAATGTCGTCATCTGAATTACTCTGTTTAATTATTCTAATTATTTGTATTATTCAATTTCTTTATTATTTATGTTTAAATAAATTGCACACACACAGGATTTCTTATATTTAAATGCATTTTGTTCGAATTTTTACAGCAATTAAAATAAAATTTAATGATTGCAATACAAATTGAATTTTTTCATTTAATAGTTAATAATGGTTGTTTGTAAAACAGCCAGCTGATATCAGATACGTTATACAATGTACAATTTTGACTTTCATGGGTGACTGATGCGCTTACATTTTGGTACGAAGAGTTGACGATTAACTCTTCGGCGATGTCGAAATAATATAATACTTATGAGAAGCGTTTTTCACCTGCTAGTAGTTTCTTCAAGTTGGGAATGGGTGATAAAGTGCCGTTTATTAACCTCGTGATGTTTGAACCTCGCAGTGTACGTCAACTAACTGACACAGTGCCAATTTTATTCCATTTTTTAAGACATCATACCTCTTTTGAAGCCTTTTCAGGAGCCGACTCTATCAAGTGTTCTATCAACAGGTAGACTGTTGGCACCAAATCCATCTTCACACTCCCTGGCATCAATCAACAACAACATCATCATAACCTGTTGCTTGCAATGTTATAAATAAATAAATAAATAAATAAATAAATAAATAAATAAATAAAAATAAATAAATAAACATTGGCATTTCCTTTTACAGTTGCCGTCGAATGAAATTCAGGTGAATAGACATAGATAGGGTGGAGTCTCACGAGTTGGTTGCCACTGAGACAGCGAACGAGTTTAAGGGGCTGCTTGGGCTGAAAAACTTAGTCTTTACACACGATCTTCTCGTCATTTTGCATTTAGATATTCTTGAAGCTGTTAAATAAAGTTCCCTTTTCTGATGCACATTCAAATTTTAAGTTTTTAAAATCAATTGCTTATCACGTTTATCACCTCCAACACCATCCTCATCCCGTTTAGGTTTGGTTGTTCAGATGATGGCCGCTAGTAACTCCGTGTTTATGTGTGAATGAGTCTTTGAAATTCGTAAGAAGGAAGTAAAACATACTTTTACATGTTCATAAGTAATTAATTTATTCAAAATCGGAGAAGCACCGCTTCCTATAAAAAGTAGTTGACAGAAGTAAAGGAGAAGAACGAGACACAAGAACCCTGGAATACAAAATATAATAAGTAATAAAAAATAAAATAAATAAAAAATAATAAATAATAAATAAAAAGCAGACGTTTCAGATAGAGACCATCCTTTGTCAAAGCAAGAAGGATAGTTCTCTAAATCAAGGAGAATACTAGAAAACTACCCTGAAGTAATGAAAGGAGTGCTTATATATAGAGACAACATAGCGGAGGTAGAAAGTAGGTATTGGAGGGAATGAATGGGAAGCCTGGATATGAATAGAAAACATGGTGAGAGAGGACAAAAAAAAACTAATGGTAGCGGACAGCGGAAAAAATGTGATAGGATAACATTTACATAATCAAAATGACAGAAATACTTAAAGAGACAAGGAATGAAACAGTCAAATTCCGCATATAAGAACACAGGATGAAATGCAACTACCTAACGGCGCTCCCTCAAGCAGGTCCGACTTTACCCAAAAAATACAGGGCTGGACCGAGGCTTCCGAGTATAATCTCGGAAGCCTCAGCTGGACAAAAACTTAACATACTAGAAGAGGAAAATTTTATTTTTATTTATTTTATTTTTATTTATTCATTTACAATTACAACAATTTACAATTTAAAAAATTAAAATTAGAATTGGAATTAGAATTAGAATTAGAGCTCAGAAGGGCCCGGTATGGTTAAAGACCGACAAATAGGGCCCCCTGAGCCCCTAACACAATCAATATTACATGTAAACGATTAAGAAATCTATATATATAAAGAAGGATGTTTGTGGGTGGGTGGGTCTGTACGTTTTTTATACAAATCTACAGTTTTATTCCGATCTTGATGAAATTTTGCATACTTGACCTTCAAAGCATGAGGAAGGTCACTGTCTACCTCAGATTTCGGAAAAATAATAATTATGGATAAAAAATCGATATTCATGGTTATGGCAGGGCATATTAATGAGAAATATCTCATGACCAACAATGCAAGGAAATGTTTGTGCAACAATAGGTATCAACAATGGTATAAACACGCAATTCACAAACACTCTGCACGGACCAACAATATATATCTCATGACCAACAATGCAAGAAAAAGTTTGTCTAACAATAGATATCAACAATGATATCAACGCGCAATTCACCAATAACAATGAGCACAAAATGATGATGCAATGATAAAGCAATCCTTTCCAAGAATTATAACAATGAACATAAAATGATGATGCAATATGGATAAGTTTCAATTTGTAACAATGCATAGAATTCCTGTTATTCAGGCTTTTCTTAGAAAAGAGAGTTCTTAGTACTTAACAATTTCTTGAAAATCTTTAAAAATGATGAGTAACTGCAGATAATGGATAGATAGCTGACTATTGAGAAAGAGTGGAAAGACGGCAGAGGAAGCACTCCTTTAGTTCCGTGCTGTATTGAGCAAATGGGAAGCAAGTAAATAGAAGAATCAGCGACCGCTAGACTACACAAAGTGATGAAAGGCCAAGTTTTGCTTCAAGACATCGACAGAAGAGTAAAATTGCAACAACATCGAGTGTACATCTGAAGTAAGATTACCTGAGTAAGAAATTATTGGAGAGTTCCATCCTTTAAAATTTTTTTTTCGAATTTAAATATAGAATTTTTACTGTATTAATTCTAAGCATTTTCATGTGTTTATTTTTAAGATATTTAATTTAATTTTTTGAGATTGTTCTGTTTACCTACAAGTGTAATTATCCCGGGCAACGCCGGGTACCTTTGCTAGTAAGAAATAAAATCAACAAAATTAGAGGAATTAAACTGAATACTAAATTAACACGGATTAGTATATGTGGTTACTTATGATTATAATTACTATTATAATCAATCCAATCAGGCATCAGTTCCAAAAAAGAAATAAGATATGAAGCGGCGTGAGAGGTTACGAAATAAGTCCTGATATTTTCAAGAGGTTATCCGAGGATATAGTTTTTCAATTCTCGGCGAAAAGTCTTGTAATCAGACAAAGTGCGAATTTCGTTAGGGATCACAGCCCATTCTGTAATCCCTGCGTGAGTAACACAGTTTCTTCCATACTTGGTTTTAGCCTTTGGTAAGTAAAGTTTAGCAGCTTGTCTAGTAGGATAATTGTGCTTATCCATAACAAGTGTGGGCGATATGGGGGTTGCTGTTAGGAGGATCGAATGCAATACTTTATAAATAAAAATACCCAGCTGAAATTTATATATTTGCTGTATAGTAAGTATTTTTAAAGTAGAAAAATAACCGGAAACCGACGTACCTCTAGGGACCTTCATAAGCGTTCGGAGGAACCATTTTTGTAACTTTAGGATCCTAGACATGTTGTGAAGCGTGGTAGCTCCCCATAAAATGACACCGTAGCATAAACTAGAGTGGATCAAAGCATAATATACTGAAATTAACACATAAGGTGGTAAATAATTCAGTCTGGAGAGCTTACCCATGTTTCTATTTAATTTTAACAGGAGGGCATTCACATGAAGATCCCAGGATAAGTCATGGGAGAGTTCATTCCCCAGATATCTGAAAGATTCTGCTAAGTCAGTCAAATGTTTATCATAATAAGTGGTGGATTCAGTTGGAACATTCAGTTTGTTGCGTTGGTAAAAATACATCACCTGAGTTTTATTTATGTTAACAGACAATTTATTCTGCTCACTCCATTGGAACAACAAGTTAGCAGCATTATTTAAAGAAGACGCAAGGTCACTAGGTTCCTTATGGGCAGTTAGCAAAGCCACATTATCAGCGTACATTATAACTTTACAGCTGTTAAACCGTAAAGGGAGGTCATTAATAAATAATACAAATAGCATCGGAGATAAGATGGAACCCTGCGGGATCCCTTGATTTCTGGTAATTATAAATGAAGAAGTGCCTTCGAGACTTAAAAAGTACTTTCTGTCTTGTAAAAATCCAGCTATCCAAGCCAAAGGGGGCCCGTATATATGGTAATATCTACCTAACTTCGACAGTAATAGAGGGACCGAAACGGTGTCAAAAGCTTTAGTAAAGTCGACAAAAAGCGACGCCACCAATTTATTGTTAGTCATTCCAGATGTTATGAATTCTATGAGCTCGAAACATGGCGTTTCGGTACCTCTATTCTGCGTAAACCCGTGTTGGCTATCGCAAATAAACCTCTCTGAAGAGACATAGTGCTCAAGTCGCCTAAAAAATAATTTCTCCCAAATTTTAGAAAAAACCAATAGTGATGTTATGGGCCTGTAATTACTGAAATGGGCTGAGTCACCCTTCTTAAAGATAGGGGTGACACGGGCAAGTTTCAAAGAAGAAGGAAAAATGCCAGAAATCAGCGAAACGTTAAAAAGGGTTACTAAAGGGACAGTAATCTCATGCTTGACACTTCTTATAATATCCGCCCTGAATCCTAACGGGTCAGGGGTAAAACTGGGTTTTAAGCCCGTAATAATTTCGGCAACCTCGTCTTGAGAAGAAGGAACAGTAAAGAAACATGAGGGTGAATTATGGCAACTACCATTAACTTCATGTTCGCTGAGTAAAGTTGCCGTCGCATCTGGAGGGAGCAATGCGTGTAAAAACTCTGTAAGATCAGAAGAATTAGCGTTACTGGTATGTTCGAAAGGTGATTTAAGCACTCGTGGACCCTGTATTAATTTATCTATTTCTTTCCATCTGTCTTTAGGCGAGGACAGACGCTGTAAAAGCTCGGCAAAGTATTTAGTTTTTGCTTGGTTGAGGCGTTTTTTTAGCATATTAGAAAAGTCTTTAAATTTACGCGTGCCTAGGGGAGTAGGGTTTCTCCTAGTTTTTAAGTAAAAGGCATTCTTCCGTTTAATTAGACTCAAAATGTCCTGGGTAACCCATGGACGTCGGGGGACAAATCTCTCTGTATGGGTGGGCTTACGCCTAACAATAGGGAAATAACGTTCCCAACCTAATCGAAAATGTGCTATGAACCTGTCGAAAGCAATATCTATGTTACTGATAGGAGTTAAAATATAGTCCCAATCGGATAAGGCCAAATAGGATCTAACAACAGAGATACGATTCTCGGAAAACAATCTAGATTGAAAACAATAACTGGGAATATCCAAATTGGTTCTATATTGAAAAATCAATAACAGAGGGAAATGATCACTAACACTGACACTTAAAGAGGTACTGAGCAGTGGTTCCATTGCCGAAAAACAACAATCTATAGTTGTATATAAATTGTGCTGAGGGGAATAATAGGTATAAGAATGCAATACTTTACACAATCCTGAACGAGTGACGGGATCTAAAAAAAGATTTAGAGCAACAGACGGCTTTCCCATATCAATGTTAAAGTCACCCAACAAAAAAATTTCTTTGCCTAACAGTTGTAACTCTAAAAGTAACGAAGAAAGGTATGAGCAAAAAGTTGAAAAATCTCCGGATGGAGGTCGGTAAACCGTAATTAAGCTCTTCCTTTGATTTATCTGCAGGGTCAGAATTTCATAGTCCCGGGTGATAGACGTCCAAGAAGACATAATTGAGCAATTATATTTAGCTGAGACATACACGCAGACTCCCCCTCCTCGCTTACCGAGTCTATTAATCGAAAAAACTTTGTAATTAGGCATAACGGGGATATCTGCGTGATTACTGCTCCAAGTCTCCACCAGGGCAATTATTGATGGCCTAACATCAAGTAGACTGAGGTTACATAAAAATGTATCGTAATTGGCAAAAATACTCCAAATATTACAATAGAGTATTGATAAGTGTCGATTGACATCAGGAATTTTTAATATAGCTTCGTTAGCCGTTTCCAGAGAAATTGGCAAGGAGCTATTAATACCTGAAGACATGAAAATTATGAAAGAATATAGGAAAAAACCATTAAAAAAGAGGAAATAATTGAGAAAGATAGGCAGGGGGAGGGAAAACTATGGAAAGGAACAGACAAGGGCCTAGACAAGCTTGCGACAAATCATTGAATTCCTGGAGCGGGAGAGGAATATGGAAAGGGTAATGAAGGAATGGTGTCTTTGCTAAGGTTAATGTCATTAGGGGTTAGGAAATTGAATTTTCAAATAAGACCAGACCAGAATTGCTTTCTATCTTTTTTTTGTTGTTATGGAAGTTATCGCGTCCCTATAAGAAGCCCGCCGATCAGGACTTACATTATTACAGCTGCCATCCACGTCATTGCAAGGATAACATCACTCTAGGTCAGTTAATTCGCATCCATAGAATGTGCACTTATCAATCTGACAAGGACTCAATGCTAACGCCCTTACCCACTCCTTTAAAGAAAGGGTTAAACCAAGTCTGTCATACGCGCTTCTAACTATAAACATCGTGATTCCCGTTCTAATAACAATCCCAAACCTTCTCCAGCCATGACAACACCTTACAACATGGCTAGTTCTTCTCTATCATCCAAACCTCAATATAATTAAAAATGTCCTAAGGAAACATCAACATATTATCGACAACTCTCCTCTTCTCCATTCCATTCTACCTGAACCAATTAAAGTTTCTTTGAAACAAAAATCTAATTTTAAAGATATGTTGGTCCATGCTGCTATCACTAAACCACCCGCTTCTACCAGGGGCTGTTCACCTTGCAATGAAAAACGATGTGGCACTTGCCATTTCCTTAACCCTGCCACCTCCATTTCCAGCATGCTTCCTCCTTTATCCTCAAGATTAATCAGAACCTGACCTGCACTTCTCACAACCTAATATACGTATCTCTTATATTGCAAAGTGTTGAAAGCACTATGTCGGAGAATCTAGAAATAACATACGTACCAGATTCTCCAGACATCCTTAGCAATGCTGACACCCCTGTCGCTAAACACTTTACCGTAATTCCCCTGGTCACTCTATAAAGTATGTCAGCCTCTATATTCTTCGCAATAATTTCCATAACAAAAAAGAAAGAAAGCAATTTGAGTCTTTTCTTATTTGAAAATTCAATTCCTTAACCCCTAATGGCATTAATATTAGCAAAGGCACCATTCCTTCATTACCTTTTCTATATTCCCCTCTCACTCCAGCTATTCTCTGATTTGTCGCAGGTTTGTCTAGGCCCTTGTCTATTCCTTTCTATAATTTTTCCTCCCCCGCCTATTTTTCTTATCAGTTTTTCCACATTCTTTATGTTCAGCTTTCTCAATTATTTCCTCTTTTTTAATATTTTTTCTATATTTTTTCATAATTTTCCTCTTCTATGTTCATTTTTTTTCTAGCCCTGTATTTTTTGGGTAAAGTGTTGGACCTGCCTGTGGGAGCGCCGTTAGGTACTTGCATTTCATCCGGTGCTCATATAGACGGAAATCGACTTGTTTCATTCCTTGTCTCTTTTAGTATTTCTCTCATTTTGATTAAGTTTGTGTTATTTTATCACATTTTTTAAGTTGTCCGCTACCATTAGTCCTCTTTTTGTCCTATCTCACCACGTCTTCTATTCATTTCCAGGCTTCCCTTTCGTTCCATCCGATACCTACCCCCCCCCCTACATTGTCTCTATATATAAGCACTCCTTTCATTACTTCAGATTATTATTGTCATTACTTCTTATTACTTTTTCATAATGTGGAAGACCTCTGGGGTTAGTCAGGCTTCTTGCCTATTTCAGTGTATTTCATGTGGAATTTATTCCGGAAGGGTGAGAATCGTATAAGCACTGCTTACGTCCCACCTGAACAAATACAATTCACTGTTCGATTGTCGATTGTCGATTACTTCAGGTTAGTTCTCTAATATTCTCCTTGATTAAGAGAACTATCCTTCTTGCTTTGACAAAGAACAGTATGCCCGGTCTGTACCAGTCCTTGTTCTGTTCTCGCAGCCATGTCTTCACTGTGCGAATCACCTCCTCGTCATCCTCAAAATGTCTTCCACGAATAGCATTATTCAATGGCCCAAACAAGTGAAAGTCTGAGGGCGCTAGGTCAGGGCTGTAGGGTGGATGGGGTAACACTGTCCAACTTTATTTCGTGATGTGTTCCGACGTCCTCAAACCGGCGTGAGAGCGAGCGTTATCGTGCTGAAGCAAGCAATCAGCTGTTGGTAGTTATGGTGTCCAAGTCGCTGGAAGCGCTTCTTGAGTTTGGTTAATGTGTTCACATATGCCTCAGAATTAATGGTGCTGCCTCTCGGTATCACATCAATGAGTATGACACCATCACAGTCCCAAAACACAGTGATCATGACATTAACAGCAAAAGCAGATGCTTTGAATTTTTTCTTCTGTGGAGAGTGCGGATGACGCCATTCCATCGATTGTCGTTCTGTTTTGGGCTCAAAATAGTGCACCCAGTTTTCATCAGCTGTCACAGTCCGGGAGAAGAAAGCTTCCCCCTCAGCTTCAAAACGTTGCCGTAACTCAGAAGAAATGTTTTTTTCTCAAAGCTTCGTGTTTCTCCGTAAGGCAGCACGGAACCCATCGTGAACACTTTTTTGTGTAATCAAGAGCACGGTTGATTTCACCCACACTTTCTTTACTTATTGACAGCTCCAGCGCCAACTGCTGAGTCGTTCTGCGTCGTTTCTGACGAATGAGCGTATGAGCACGCTGTATCTTGTCAGGTGTGACAGCCGAAGATGGCCGCTCCGACCGCGGCAAATCTTGGAGCTCCGCCGAAGGCTTTCTGATGGCCTCGCCCTCTGTGCCCAGCGACTAACCGTACTTCAGTCGACTGCTGATACTCCATAAACTGCACATAAATGTCTGTGAATGTTTCCAACTGTTTCTTGCTCCGCAGTGAGAAATTCAACGAAGACACGCTACTTGTAACGTACATCACTTACAGATGCCATGTTGTTCCATTGCTGCACGTACGCTATCTGTCGGAAGAAACGGAAACTTTGCGCGCACACTCCGAAAACTTCAAAGAATGCATATCTCAAGTTTCGCATTCGTACCATTGAAATTTCCGTTCGGTCATATGTCGGTGAAATGTCCGTTCGGTGTAATGTCCGTTCGGCCGAATGTCCGTTACGTATAGAACGTTACCACGTAATACTTAGTATGCTCTAGATACAAGAGCACCATCTTTTAAGCAACTGGGACACTAAGCGTTGTGCAGTAGTAATTAGAGGGAAAAAATTGTGGTTGCCGCAATGGCAAGAAGAAAGTCTGAACCATTGTTGGGGACGGAGATACAAATTGTGGTGCATTACTTTCTGGGCAACCCTCGTAGAATGCTATACATAGCTTTGATTTGATTATGGGTTGCATGCTGCATTAATACTATCTTGCGTCTCGGGTCTTAGAGTTTCAAAGCTTCTAGAAAACGGCGATCAAGGGAATCATTGTTGTATGTAATTCTCTACGCGTTCAATTTAAAAATGATTGGTAATGTTTATAAACCCTTGTATAGATTACGATCGGTCTTACTTTCAATAAGGCTAACATTAATTGGCCATTTTTAACAATAGGCCTAACACCAATTAGCTTTTGTTAACAAAAATTCTAACAGCAAATAGCTATTGTTAACAATAGGCCGAACATTAATTAGCTATTTTAACAACAAATAGCGATTAACAATAAGCCTTTCAATAAATAGTCATTTTTTAACGATAAGCCTAAGCATAATTAACTATTGTTAAAGTTAGACCTAACAGTAGTTAGCTACTGACTATAATATGCCTAATTGTAAATAATTATTGAGAATAATAGGCCTACGAGTTTAGCATAAGGCCTGCTTAATACACTCTTGGACAAAGATTTCCAAACACTACACTGCAGAAAATCCTTTTTTCAATATTACTGAATTCTCTATATCATTTAAAACTACTTAGCTTGTGTTAATAGGTTCAGTGTGCTATGTGCAGTATCTTATTTTAAATTTAAATTTAAGGTTTTTGATATGCATGTGTTTGTGACAAAGGTTTCTATACATTCTTCTTTACGATTACATCTTATTACGACTGATAAGTACCAGCGTACGCATGTTTTCACAATGTGCGACCGTCTGTCTTGACTGTCTGATGGTACTGTAGCGTTCGAACGCATCCGAAATTTCGACTTCCGTTTTCGCCAATCGTCAAATTAAGCAAAACGACAGCCTGAGTTCGTTGGTGGAAAATATCGGTTAACTACATTCGGTTCAAAAAATCACAAATAACAGGGTACCACGTTTTTCACTATACAATTCAATGTATAAATAAATGGCCTATGCATTACTCGCTTTGCCATACGATAGCTAAAGCACAGAAAAGGCATGAGAATTAAGTGAAGAGACGTGATGGTCTTCCTTGGTGATCAAATTCAGTCAAAAGTAGTTCAATGGTACGTGTCATAATGGTACCATTAGGGTACCAATGAAAACTTTCAAAGCTAAGATATGCCCAGTAATATATCAAACAACTAGTAATGAAGTGTCATGAATGAATATAGTCAAAACTGGTTCAATGGTACGGTTCTAGACGGACAGACAGACGGACGGATGGACAGATACACAAATAGAGCGAAAACAATACATGGTTTTCAGCATATAATAAAATACAATAAAAATCAGGACATTTTTAATAGATATTTCATCGCTATTACTTTAAAAATTATAAATTTATTAAAAATTGGAGAATATATGTTTTTAAGAAAATGTTTATTAGAAAATGTTTATTACATTTGACTTCAAGTCAAAGTTGTTTGAAGCAAATTAAGAAATACAAAGGTATTTCAGGCATTAATGCATTGTGTTCATGCTTAATTTGAAATCTTGTTACTGCACCTGAAATAGAGTATAGCAGCGGTTCTCAACCTTTTCACAGCCGCGTACAACTAAATCAAAAGAATTTACAGCCGCGTACCGCTAAAAAA
>JAHWFO010032050.1:119696-184238 GCA_023313115.1 Rhysida immarginata
TGAAAAGAGTCTAATGATAAAGTACATAACAAAGTACGTGAAGCAATTAGTATAGAGATAAAAACCAGTACGCATGAATCATGGCAAATAATAAAAAAAAAAAATAAATAAATATATAAAAAGAAGAAGATTAAACGAGAGAGAGAGAAAAATAACATTAAGTTAATAAAATAATAATACGGAAACTTAGTTATAGAAAAGGTAATGACGACCTGCACTCGGTCCACTCATTGGACGTGGAGTTACTGCTTGGCTGGCGGGATGAGATGGATTGCAGAAGGGGAAAAACTATGGTCATTGGGGAAGGCGGGAGCGTTTGGGGACACGTGTGACCCCGGTGAGAACTGAGAACATTCTCCCCGTATAAATGCTGTGATGCTTTCGCAGCTCGCCAGTGGACGTCAGGTTTCATTGTTTACTCCCACCATGAGGGGTTTCAGTGCCTCTCCTCTTGTTTATTAAAAAGAGGTACGTTGCGCGAGCCTGCGCCATAAACGTTCGGAATACTTGATTCGGGGGAGCGAACACAGGACACGGAAACCTGTCAGCGCTGACTGGGGCAATACTTCCCCCCCCCCCCTTACTTTGTTTTGTATAACTTAGTTACTACTGCAGTATTAAGGCTTATTGTCTCATTCCGGGTTTGTCCAAACATGGATAATGTAATCCCATTGGTTACTACTTAGTGATGGTTAAGAATATTTTAGTTATTCCGTTTATGTCTCCGGGGGCCGCATGGATGTATTTTAATATTGATTGGTTAGAATACGTTGATGTACATCATGTTTATGACAAAAAAGAATAAAGCTGGAAGTGAGTTTAACTCTCAAACCTAAGTCCTTGTGTTTTATTTTACTGGCCCCGAACCTTTGATCGCACCACGCTCCAGTTGATCTTCCAAGTTTTGTGCCCACGCACGCAACTTAGAGTGTGGGGTCGTCACAATTAAGTATGGAACACATTTTGAATATTAGCCTAAGTGGCATTTTAAGTAGTGACATTTTAAATAGTGGCGTTTTAAATATTGGAACAATAAGAATTAATGCAGATGTGATGCAAAGATTCCCCTAATACAGAGAAAAATGAGAATTAATATTGATGGTGGTGAATTTTAAGAATCAGCAATTCTACAGTCTGTGAGAGCGAGACGACTTCTAAGAGGAGTAATACAATTTTGCAAGTGAAGGGGGAATCCTTGTGAGTAAACACGATTTGGGAAGGCAACCGAGATTATTCAAGCTACGAATCAACTATATTGGATTGAGTGTAGGAATTTGTCGAACTCTCCTTAGACATTTTGAGAGGATCTACGAACTCATAGGGAGATTGAACCGAATTCCTCTCTCAAAGTACAGCGTTTGATCTTCAAGTAAAATGTGTGTGTTTTAATTTTCCTCTTGTGAAAACTCAGTGCAGTGGTGTAGTGCTTTTGGATAAATAAGAGTTTTTTGTGTGTTGTGATATTATTATTGTGAATATAAGACTTCAGACTGGCGACTGTTTTGTAAGCGATAAGATTTATTTGAATTTGCTAGATATATAAGAAAATAGAATTATTTCTTGAATTCTGAGTTTATTGATAGATAATAATTAAGGTTTTGGTGAGACCCATTCAGAGTAGTCACTTGAGCACAAAACATATTAAAACTCTGATAATATTGAGATGATTAAGGTTTGCATTTAAGTTTCTTTTTCTGATTATCATAATTTAATCAAGCAGCTGCATATTTTTTTTAGTTATCTGGAAAATTTTGATATTGTCAAATTTTATTAGTGAATTAATGTTTAGAAGTTAAGGTCATTTACATTTATTACTTTTCTTCAATTAAAATTTTTCTTGAAATAAAGATTGATTTTGTTGTGACTCTAACACTTGGCCTACTTATTTCTTCTGAAATATTTCACCCTTAAGCACCTTTTAAAAAAATAAAGAAATTGGTTGTTGATTACTCAGTGGAGTTTATTATTGGGATTTACCTGAGACTGAGCTGGCTGAATAAAAGGAGAGGTAGACATTTTAATCAACAGAACCAATGTGTCACAATAGTTTATTTTGTACGTATGTTGCCACTACTTTTTACAATACTGGAATAAGACAGACAGGTTTAATATTTCGCTTTCAGAGGAAAATTTGAATCTTCCTGACTTTTGTTCCAATTCTAGACTCATTGTTATTGGAATTTCACAAACAAAACTGCTATAAGGCAAATTTGCAAATCAAAAATCTTTAAAAATTTAATGAGAGTAGAGTTATTTACTTTTGTATTCGTTCTCCTTGTCTTCTGACGCTTGGCAACATTGAAGAAAAATGGAAGAGCAGTTGTATTTCTCGCCAATGTGTTCCTTTATTTTGCGTGCCCTGGAAGCGCAATCCATACCTTCGGGACCTTTAAGTTTTCCAAAGTCACAACAAGTAGCTTCTTCTTTCGTGTATTGATCAACTAAATATTATTGAAAACTGATCATGATTATATTTCAACATTTATAATAACCATTTCAAAATAGATTTTTTTATTAATTAAGAACCAATAAAAGTATCTATGATTTTGTATTCATTCAACGACATTTAAATATAAAACTAATAAATAAATTACTATGTAGCTTATGCAAAATTAAAAAAATGATGTTTGACATGTTTAACAGTTACGTGCATTAATGAAAAATGGAGTGGCATTTGCCATTTCCTTAACTCTGTCACCTCCTTTTCCAGCAATGCTTCTTCCTTTACCTTCAAGATTAATCAGAACTCATCTGCACCTCTCATAATCCAAATTTATCTTTTACATAAATTCTCGACATCCGGGCACTCAAAAGTCACCTGACCATCGGGGTCCACGCATCAACCCAACCTTCATTGTTTTCAACAAACGAAAAAACACTGATAGTTAAAATCCTAGATGAAGACAATGAAAGATGGATTGTTGCTCAGACCCCGATGGTCATCTGACTTTTGAGTGCCCGGGCCTGTCTCTCGTTGGCCTGCCTCTCCATCTTGGATGTTAATAATCAGTGCAGTGTGTTTCTTTTTGTTGAAAACAAAGAAGGTTGGATTGTTACTAACACCCAGTTGGTCAGGTGACTTTTTCGCTTCCAGGCACGGTCCATCTACGTGGTCATCGAGCTTCCGCCATTTTCCATTGTTTCGAGAAGCTAGGGAAAACATATTGCGCCAGGTGCCGCATAGATCGTACTAAGTCTAGAGATCCTGTATGTACCGGGTGTTTCAAAAATAACCGGTATATTTGAAAAATCAATAAAAACTAAACGGGCAGCGATAGAAATACACCGTTTGTAATTTCGATAGTTTGTCTGCCTGAAATTTACTGTTGTCCCAAGCATATTGCAACACACGGTGTATTTTTATCGCTGCCCGTTTAGTTTTTATTTATTTTTCAAATATACCGGTCATTTATGAAACACCCGGTATAAGAGATACGACAACTAATTCCATGGGCGTCATTTTGTGCTAAACACACTAATGAATTCCTTTTTATGACGGCTTGGCCGTTTGGTCAATTGAGACAAAAAATTTTTTCTACTTTTCATACATTCTAAAATTTCAATAATATTTCCTTTAAATAGTTATTTCCTTGAAATAATGTAATTTTTTAAAATTATATTGTGGCGCTAACGCAACGCACAAGGGGAGGACATAAACACCTTCCACAGATTTCGAGGGGCTTAAACATACAGGCTCGGGACCATCTAAAAGTAACTCGTGTAAAATGGTTTAGGTCAACACGCATTAGTCTTTTAAAAAAGCGACGTCAAGGATTGCAGCTTATATCAGCTCCTCCCTCTTCCCTGCTTATATACCTAAAGAATTTGCACTAATTTCACCGGAATTGGTTAAGGCACTTGTCTACAGTAGCGAAACATTCCGGGTTCGAATCTATCCTCTTACGTGCCTGTCTTTTTTTTTCCTCAGTTGTTATAAGCACCAAAAATAAAAAAAAATGATTTTACGTGAACTTTTATTATAAGAAATAACTTTTTTTATTCATTTTTAAGTACGAAATTGAGAGAAAAGGAGGGGGGGGGGAGATTTCATTTCGTTAAATAATTTTTTTCCCTTAAGAGAGCTTAAATCGATGCAATAAGCTCCTGTAGTATTAGAATCAGCTGACCAACCATTGTTGAAACACGTGATCGAGCATCTTGTGAAAACCAAAGCAAGTGGGGGAGGCTAATGCTAAAAAAACACACAAGGGAATGAGAGAGTCGAACAGAGTGAACGTGAGGGGGATTCTTCTCTGTGATGTAGCTACACGGTATTATTGTGTAATACGGCATTCAGGACTGTCATCAATGGAAGACTACCGCAATAACAGCTACAATAGTAGAATGTGTTGTCCTAACACACTAACCTAACACTTCGAGCATAAAAATAGAAGGGTTTTATGCTCGAAGGACTAATAACCCAGTTTTCTCAAAATGGGCGGCAGGATCATTGGTTATCTAGAGCAGCGGTCGGCAAACTTTAGAGACGGAAGAGCCAAAGCTATCCCCAGCAACAATTTAGAAATTATTTAACACATACTTTTACAAATAAAAAAGTTAACCTAAAGAGCCGCAGTTTCCCGACCCCGGATCTAGAGCTTTATGGAGGGGGCGTTATAGAGCAAGTGGGCGGTAGGGGGCGTTAAGTAACAAGTGGGGAATAGGGGAGGGGGGATAGTGGTTACGAGACATGTGCATGACATGCGACTATGTGAGTATTTACGTAATATGAGGGCGTGACGTTTCACTTGTTTAATGAAGGAAATTTGAATATTAATAGATTCATAGTGATGATAGATTCATTTGTTGTTTTTTGAAGAGGAATTCATTATGACGTGTTTAATATAGTGGCGATGTTGTTATAAGAATTTGTGTAAGAGAATAGATTATAATTGAGATATTAATTGATTAAAGAATTGAGTTTATAATGCGTTTTCATCCAGAGGGGATGTCAGTGGAAATAGAATTTCTGATTATTGCGAATTATAGTGTTTTAGAATCATATTGGTGTATGACATGAATATTAATGTGAAGTATTATAATAAATAATGAATGTTATCTCTCATGTGTTCAGGAGGAGATGAAGTTTTATTAGGCAAATATGCAATTTTGGGAGTTTTTACTCTCAATTTCTTTTTTTGTGGGGCCAGATGCTCGGAGATGATAAAAGGCACGAAGTCTTGAAGGGGGGGTGCGAGACGAAAATCCCCGAGCTCCCATGTCGACACATGGCAGGGCTCATGCTTTTGTTTGAATTTTGTTTGAGGTGGATAACTTCGAATCTGATTCTTTCGATAATTGTAAACTTCAGTTAGTTGGAGGTCAGAAATCGTCAAGCGACCCTTCTCCTTACATTTTCAGCAAATCAAGAGGGGATGTCCCACCAAAATTAAACACTGGTTATGGCTGTGTGGAGGGCGATGCCCTGTGAACTTATTATCGGCCTAATCTAACTATGTAAACTGAAAATTCTAAATACAAATCAAGCAGGCACCTCATGTTAATCTAACTAACCTTTGTTAGATTCGTTATATTACTTTTCTGGCGTTTTCTTTATTTTGAAGTACTGGATGAGTAATGAAAATGAGATGAATCCCAATTGAGAGGTGAAATATGCAAATCCCCTGTTTTTGTGAATAAGATGGCAAATTGATTAAACCATGGAGATAATTACATGTCCTGCGACTTAGAAATTAATGGCAGTGCTTTGTGTGAGACGACAAAACTAACCAGGGAGAAGATTTCTTCAGAGATCTACATCAATAGAGAAGGCTACATAGAATCTACAAGCTACGCATATAAATTCCGAGATTGTGCAGGTATCCGTTGAACTTGCTTTGGACACTTTGAGCAGTTGATAGACTCACAAAGCAATCGATCCAGATTCTCTTGTCAAAGCAAAGCGAAGCGAATAGTCCTCAGACAGAAATTAAGTGTGATTCACAAAGAAGTGAAATATTGGTGTTGTGATCTGTATTGTGTTTTATAGTGTGTGCCCTTGATATATGTTTTAAAATGATAGTGTAATAATACAAATGTGGATATAGAAACTTCTGCTTAGTGGACACAAACTGTAAGTGAACATATTTGTTAGAGCCTGTAATTTTATTTTGAGATAGAGATAAGTGAAGTTAGTGATAAGATTGGGTGAGGTATTTTAATAGAGTAATCACACGAGCACAGGTTGAATCTTAAATAAGAGAATAAGTATTATTTGCATTTAGATTTAGAGTGAATAGCCTTTTTGTGTTTAACTTAAGTTTAATCAGCAGCTGCATTTAGATTCATTTGATCATTCATTAGCATATCAATATAGTCTTTGAATTTAAGATTAGTTGTTAAGTTTATTTGCATTTACCCACTCCTTTCAACTTGATTCTGTTTTCTTGAAATAAAGATTATTTTATTCGATTTTAACACCTTGCCTTGTTATTTCAATTGAAGTAATTCACTCTCGAGTTTTCCTCCACAATTTTATTTAATTCAAAGAACCCGACGTTCTGGCAGTTGATTATGTTGAAGAATTTCATGACCCTTTTGGAATACTAAGCTAGTCTGTTTGTGTGGAGGGGGGGGGGGTCACTTGCATGATCGATTGGCAGACGTTACAAGGGCTATTTTTTTTCAACCTCCGATGGAGTATAAAAGAAAGACAAATGTGAATAACAAAATTACTTTTTTGACATAGCCACTGTAGAGATAGAGACACCTGTCATACCGGTGGACGAATTTTCCAATATCCTCTTCATAGAATTTTGCCGCCAATTTGTCCCCATTATCCCTTCAACTAACCTTCCTGATCTTTTTTTCCTCTTAGTTTATTGCCACAAATTTTTATCTTATTACTGAATAAAACCCCTTTTTATCTTTAATTTTAATTGCGTTTTATTTCACGGTTCATGCTCGATCATGTGTGTTTATTTTAGATACAAACCAAAAGATAAGTTGGGATTGAAACTATCTACAGCATAGATATATTGAAAGGAGAATGTGAGGGATAATCCTGAACTCAATTTATTGCGGTCACAAACAATATTGTTCACTATAGGATACGTGCCTTAGAAGAAGATAGAGCTAGAGTGCTTTATCCACGATAATTAAATTCCATTGTATTAATCTTGACTGGACTGGTGTACGTCAAAAAAACAGTACAGCACATTACTCCAGAGGGTAATACAAGGAATTTTTAGTACGAAATTAATTAAAAAGTATGAAAAAATTACATAAATTCAAAATTAATAAAGCATTTTATTTTTCGATCGAAAAGTGTTTATAAATGATAATTTAATAATGATTGCAATAATTTTTTACAAAAAAGAAATAAAAAGATTAATTGCATTTATAAGTTTTTCATTAAGTTCATACATAACTTCCCTGCCCAAATTCTGCATCGCTCATCATCTATAAGAAAGCAGTTTTTCCCGCTGTTTGAACACCTACTGCAGCACAATTAGGCATTATGCCTATAGTTTCATAAACGTTTTATAATTCAGAAGAAAATTACAACTAGCAATGATTAAAAACTGCTGTATAACATCATGCAAGTATCGACATCGTATGGCTTCTGCTAGCACAGTTAGCACACAATGGCGTCCATAAGTCACGTGCTGGCTCTAACCAATCGTTTTTGATTACGCAGTTGTCGTATCTCTGATACAAACAGGATCACTAACTAAGGCCGACCGTGACCTGCGATAGAGGTTTTTCATTGAAACTGAAAATGAAAGTCACGTTTCTATCTGCCGATAGGACGGTGCTGCAGGCGCAGTTGGACCTATATATACAAGTATGGACAGCTGACGCCATTTTTGGCCTTTTCGTAGGTTCACTCATTATAGATATGGGGAATAGAAAGATTTGGTGCCCCAATAATCTATTGATGCCCCAGAGTGAAGCTTTGGCGACTAACCTGCTCGAAAAAATTGAAGAAAATCTTGAGTTAAATTTTATGGATGACCACATTCATATAGGCGATTGGAATGTCACCCTGGACCCGGTTTTAGATAGATGCCCCCCACGAGAGTGGAGAGTATCCTTGCAAAAGAAGATGAAAGTTATACGTGGGCCCGTGGGGATAGTAAAGTGAGGTTAGATAGGGTCTATGCGGATGCAAATATAATGGATTATGTGAAAAGTGTATTTATCCATTAAAATTTACTGAAAGGAGATCATAAAGTTATAGGAGTGGATTTGTGGTTAAAAAATAATCAGCAAAGAGGTAGGTTGGGTCAGGTTCAAATTCCCCCTGTTGTTTTGAAAAGTGAGAAAGTCTATGATATTATTATAGGAATTGCGGGAGATTTCGTTAAGAAGTTACAGTATAATGATAATCCTTTAGACCTTTGGGATTTTTTGAAAGTGCATATGATGTACATGCTAAGACGAGCTAATGTTTCTAAGGATCAATATGCACAAGTAGAGATAGATAAGGTTTTCGCTGGAAAGGTGGGGGCTAGTAGCCTGAAGGCTAGTTTTGGGAAAAAATTTATAAAAAAAGAGAACGCGATGAAACAAATTTATGGTTTAAGGGTGCAGGATAAATTAATAAGTGAGACGGTTGATATTATTAGAGTGTCTGAGGAATTTTATGAGGATTTTTTTGGTGCACGATTGATAGAACAGGAGAAAATAGATGATTTTTTACAATCGCAACTGGACGCAAGGGGAGAGGCAGTAATAGGTTTTAAAAAGATAACATTAGAGGAAGTAAAATATGCTGTAAATAATTTAAATGCTAATGCATCTCCAGGAAATGATGGATTATCCTTATTGATTTATCAATATAAGGAGATTCAGGAAATATTAGTGATAGTTTATAATTATATTTTTCGAGTGGGTATGATTTCCGAACTTATGTCTACGGCCGATTTGATATTTATCCCAAAAATTGAAAATCCATATGATGTTAAGCATTTTAGGCCCATATCGATTTTAAATATGGACCTAAAAATTTTGTCGAAAATCATCGCAAAAAGATGTGACAAATGTTTAAGGAAAAAATATTAGGTTTGCAAACCTGTGGGATAACTGGGAGGTCGATATATGATAGTCTGAACATAATAAGAGACATGGTGTCATTCTTGGAAACGAATAAAGGTTTGTACGTTTCCTTGGATAACTCTAAAGCTTTTGATAGAGTAGAACATCAATATCTTTTGTCGGTGTTAAAAAATTTTGGGTTACCGGTTAGTTTATGTAGATGGATCAAAATTTTGTTATCACATCAATTTTTCCAAATATGCGTTAATTCGAGGCGCTCTGTGAAACTGCGGATGGAAAGAGGGATTCGTCAGGGAGACGCTTTGTCACCATTATTATACGTGGTTTCTTTGGAACCTTTTTTGATAAAGATAGTGGACTCCTTAAAAAATAGAAGAGACGTTATGTATTGAAATGTTCCATGTTATACCGCTTATGCGGATGACGTGTCAACTTTTTTATTAAATAAACAGGAATTGACTCTGGTTCGGAGGATTTCAGAACAGTATTGTATTGTATCAGGGGCAGTAATTAATTGCGAGAAGTCAGGTATAATGAACTTTACGGATGATAAAGATGAGGAGATAATGTCCGAATTTAAGTGGATGGTGGTGGATACCTTAAAGATTTTGGGGATTCATTTTTCAAAAGGGGTAATAGAGGATATAAACTTTGCCATTTTGATCAACCAAATAGAGGAGTGGCAAAGGCAGATGAAACCATTATATAATTCGTTAGAATTAAAAGAAAGGGTGAACATGGTAAATAGTTTCGTTATATCAAAAGTTAGATTTATTATGGCAGTAGTGAAGCCCTCGAAAAAACACATTCGAACTATAATGGGTTTGATCATGAATTGGATACATGGAAAGGGAAGGTGGGCCACCAGAAATAGTTACTACTCATCGGTGGAGTTTGGTGGTTTGGGTCTTGTTATTGTGGAGGATTTGAGATGTTATTTAAGAATTGTTTTTGTGTTGGAATCAATTTGGAACACAAGTTCAATATATTTTAGTTCGGTTTTTCCCGAGATGGTGAATTATAGTAACCCTTTTTTCAACAAGTGTAGTAAGAAGTATTTGGATGTCTTGCCTCCTTTTGTTTGTAAGGTTAGAAAAATGTACTTGCAGGGGAAGAAATATGTATTAAATTTAGGGTGCGGAAGAGTTCACCGAAATCAAGAGAAGAATGTAAGGATGTGTCATAGTAAGAGATGTGTACATAAAATTGAATTGGAGATTGCTGGTAAATCTGTAGAGTATAAAGATTGGATTTCTTTTAAGAGAAATTTTTTGAAGGAGTTAATGACTAGATGGAGTATACAAAAAGAACAAATAATGGATACTTGGAATAATGTATTTTTGGCACATCATAGTACCAATTCGTGGAAATTTAGGAGAAAAGCAGCCTGTACTCCCCAATTCTTGTTTAGGATTGGGAAGAGGGCGACACCAAATTGTAACATATGCAATGTGGAAGGTACAGAAGAGCATTTCTGACTGTATTGGGACACGATATTGTGAAAAATATAAAGGGCATATTAGCCTATGTGGGTTTACAAGATGATATGGTCATGTTTTGTTGTTATGAAGGAGTTCCGAAGAATTTAAGATTTAAATGTAAAAATGTTGTGGTTGAGATTATAACGATAGCAATGTCTTGTATTAGTAAAAGTGTAATTGCTTGGGAGTACGATTTGGGTTTTTCGGCATTTGCTTTATGGATTAAAAATGTAAAAATCTTCTTCCATGATGAAAAATTTATGTACATACGAAATGATTTAAGGAAAAAGTTTTGGAAGAAGTGGTACTATGTATGGGAATTTTTGAAAAATCATGTGTTTTAATAATTCTGCGGAATAATAATGTTTTAAAAATCATTTTTTAAGTTTTTATGTAATTATTGATTTTATTTATGTTAATTTTGATGTTGTTTTCTAACTTTATGTGTATCTGATTGTAATAATTTTGTGATTTTTTGTGACCAACATTTTAAATTTAGTAGTAAGGTTTGATTTGTTGTACCGAATGTATAGATGTAAATTGTATTATTGTAAATTTGTAGTATAGTTGTATATAAACTTTTATATTAAATTTTGTAAATAAGTATGAGTAGAATTAATGGTTGTTTTTGTTGGTATTGATGTATATTAGTAGGACTAATATTTGCCTTTTTATGTAGTGGGGTTGAATAAATTTTGTATAATATGTATAGGGATAATCTTTATATATAAAAATTCAGGATCAGGGTGCGTCTGTAAATGTTCTAAAAACTTTTGAACCACTTATCCGATTGAGCTTATATTCGCAACATATGTTCGTTAGGTGCAGAGTAAGGTTTACATGTCCCCAAAGTGAGGGGGAAAGGGGTAAAAATCATATATCTTGGTTTATGTTGTTTGTTTACTCAAGAGATGGCGTCAGAGTTTGTTTTATATAGATCTTTCCTCTGAAACCGAAACTGGACTAACTGCCCAGAAGCAGGACTTCCGTTTTCCACCGGATGTTTAGTAGTGTTTGCACATTTCAAGGCAGGAAACGCAAGTTTTTTTCCGTTTCAATGGAAAGGTCTATATAAAAATTCATGGTGCGTCTGTAAATGTTTTTAAAACTTTTGAACCACTTATCCTTTTGAGCTCATACATGCACCAGATGTTCGTTCGGTTCAGGGTAAGGTATACATGTGCCGAGTGTCAGGTTGTCCCAAAGGGGAAAGGATAAAAATAATATTTTGCTTGATCTGCCTGTCTGACATTAGCCTACGATATGCGCGGATCAACAATGTATGTCAAGTCTTATAATGCAGAGCAAAGTTTCTGCAGCAGTAGGTCATAAAAAATTACTTTGGCTATGGTCATGGATGAAGAAATATAGGATGGGAAACTCCATTGTTTAAAGCGGGATTTTTTTTTTCACTGGCGCTCTCTGGCCATTTGCGTGGGCATTACTCTCTGTCTAACAGACGACTTTACTTTTCCTTATTGGCCTCGATGGCGCAGTGGTAGCGTGATTGCCTCTAATCAACACCTCCTAGACAGAAGGCCTGATAACGGAAACGTCATGCATTGTTACATCATCATTAGTCAACCAAATTTAGGGCTTATTAATGGTAAAATTAGGATTAACAATGGTCGACTAATGATGATGTAACAGTGTATGACGTTTCCGTTATCATGCTTTCTGTCTAGGTGGTGTTGCTCTGATACCCGTAGATGTGGCTTCGATCCCGGCCGAAGGCGACGAGAATTTTTTCAGGGGGAAAATACTATTATACAAAAGAAAGAGCGAAGAATGTATACACTCACTCATTCATTCATTCATTCATTCATTCATTACGAAATCTCCAGAACTAAAAAGCCTACAAACCTGAAATTTGGCACGTATATTGCTCTCGGCTTCTAGGTGAGGGTGATAGAGGGATCAAATCTAAGCAACATTTACCTCTTTCATTTTTTCTCTGGGGCATTGTTTTTGAGATAAGAAATGTTGAAATCCTACCTGCAGGAAACAGTTATCTGGAATCTGTGCAGACACTTAAAGACATTGGTATACGAGACACCAGTGGGATCCGATGAAGAGCTGGTAGCCGGAATCGCCATAGCTGCGGACCAGATTCGCGAAGAACCAGGAACTTTTGAACTTTTTACGTTAGTCCATGCGGCGACGTTGTGAAGCATGCATTCATGCCAGAGGGAGTGAATTAGAACACTTATTATTGATGAAAATAGGAAAGAAAATTCCACAGCCTGGGTTGGAACCAGGAACCTTCTGCTCATCGTGCAGACGCGCCAGCCAATTGCGCCACTGTGGACATGGAAGCATTAAACTCTGTCTACATGTCCTTAGGGCTGGCTGGGACTATCTTTCCTACTGCGTATAATTGTTAAAGATTAATAAATGAAAGATCTTAAGAGGATTTTTTTTCTTTTTTCTCACGCCAAACCTCAGATGTTGAAATTATTGATGAAAATAGGAAAGCAAATTCCACAGCCTTGGTTCGAACCAGGAAGAAGAAGGTTGAGTGGCATATTACGTCTACGCGACGTCCAACATTTTTTATCTGAAAAATAATACCCAGAGAAAAAAATGAAATAGGGAAATATTGCTTAGATTTGATCCCTCTATCACCCCCCATGTTAGTACACTACCCTGTATACATAAATATGAAAAAACTACATTTTTCTCCGAGCGACGCCGGGTACTTCAGCTAGTTGTATAATATAATGATGTATATTACTATAATCTTGATATGGGTTTTGTATTTTTCTTTTGATTATTGGGTTTTGTTTTTGGAATTCGTTTTATTATTAAGTTTTGTGTGTACATCTTATTGTGGGTGATTAACCATGGCATAAAATAAAAAAAAAAAAAAAGGATAATAAGAAAAATTGTTATGGAAAGTAAAATGAATTAATTGTATAAAGTGATATTTTTTGTAGTTATTTATTTATTTTATTTTATTTATTTATTTATTTATTTATTTATTTATTTATTACAAAAACAATTGTCTATCCAGGGCCAGTATAGCCGACAAGTTAGATAGAGAATAAAATTACCAATTGTGATTAAAAAATTAAAATTAATAATAATGAACTAGGTCCAAAAAGTGTACAAACAAAATTCAAATATAACAATGAAAGCAGATTAAAAGAAAATACAGGGTTAGTGGGTTAGTATTGTTAGAAGTTATATAAAAAAATTTTTAATCTAAATTTAAAGATGGCGATGTTCGGGGAAAGGCGCAAATCGATAGGTAAGGAGGACCAGAGCTTAATAGCAGCGAATGAAACACTGCGAGATTGGTAGTTCGTTCTTATCAAAGGGATGTTTATCAAATGAGCGGAAAGTGTAGGATAAGGGTGAAGTTCACTACGATATTGAATAGGAAGCGGAGAAGAGAGGGATATTTGGCGAGAAATTGCTTTATAAGTAAAAGAAGCTAAATTGCTAATATATAACTGATAGACTGTGGTAATTCCATGGCGATTAAATAATTGAGAAACAGAGGCCGGTTTACGTAATTTGAGAAATGATCTAAGGAATCTTTTTTGAATTCTAAAAAGACGTAATAAATTTGAGTTAGAGGGAAGCACCCCAGAAAATTATTCCATAACAAAGTCGTGAGTGTATTAAAGAAAAATATAATAGAAGTTGTATAGTTGGAGGAAGATGATGTAAGCGGGTGAAGAGACCTAGGCATTGATTAAGTGAAGTTGCTAACGCGTTAATATGGAAATCCCAGGAAAGGTTAGCAGATAAGTGAATTCCCAGATATTTGAAAGAAGTAGAAGAAGAAAGTAAGTGGGAATTATAATAGAGCAAGAGGTCATCGGAGGAGCCCTGCTTATTACGCTGTAGAAAAATCATATAAGTAGTCTTTTCTAGATTTAAAGTTAATTGGTTAACGAGATTCCACTGATATAACTTAGCAAGGGCCTCGTTCATTACAGCTTGAATAGTAGAAATAGAAGTATCTGCGTAAGATATAGTAGCATCATCAGCGTAAAAGATAGAAGAGAGGGGAGACAGAATAAAGGATAGATCATTAATAAATAAGTTAAATAAGAGTGGAGAAAGAATTGAGCCTTGAGGTGCCCCTGATTCCGAATGACAGTGGAGGAATAATTGCTAATAGAAAGAGTATAGCGTCGATTAGTGAGAAACCCTGTAAGCCATGCAAGAGGCGGACCACGTATGTTATAGAAGGAAGCTAGTTTATTAATTAAGAGATGGTGAGGAATTGAATCGAATGCCTTTGAATAGTCTAAAAACACCGATACAACGAGTTTGTTTTTAACCATATTAGAAGTAATATACTCCAAAAGATCATAACAAGCAGTCAGGGTGCTTCGCTTAGG
This sequence comes from Rhysida immarginata, assembly GCA_023313115.1. Lineage (NCBI taxonomy): Eukaryota > Metazoa > Arthropoda > Chilopoda > Scolopendromorpha > Scolopendridae > Rhysida > Rhysida immarginata. The sequence goes on from JAHWFO010032050.1 coordinate 134,533, forward strand.
GGTAAAACCATGCTGTGACAATAATAATAAGTTATTGGAAAAGATATAATGAGATAAGCTAGAGTAAAATAACTTCTCGAAAATTTTGGCAAAAACAGGGAGGATCGAAATCGGGCGGTAATTAGCAAAATTTTTGGAATCGCCTTTCTTAAAAATAGGAATGAATTTAGCTTGTTGCATACATGCGGGGAAAGTACCTTGAGATAAAGAAGTGCTAAAAAGATAGGTTAGGGGGAATGAGAATCCAACTGTAGCATCTCTGACAACATCAGTGCGAATGCCCAAAGGATCCGGGTAAGAAGAAGGCTTTAATTGAGTAATAACGAGAGAAGTTTCGTCTATGGAGGCGGGAGAGGCGAAGAAGGCGGAAAGCTTTGAAGGAAAAGAAAAAGGGTAATTTAAATGGAGAGACGGTTGCGGGTGGGAGGATGGTAATAAGGTCTCTAGAAAGTCAGAAATTGTATTTGAAGTAAGTAAAGAGGGATCCGGAAAAGGTGTAACGACGGGATTACAGCCGTGCAACAACCTATTTATTGAATTCCATTTAGCTTTATTAGTAGATATATTATTAAATAGAGAAGAATAATATTTAGATTTGGCAGATTTAATAATGATTTTAAGATGGTTTGAAAAGGAACGAAATTTAGATTTAGTCAGGGGATTCGGATTACGACGAGATTTCTTATAAAGAGCGTTTTTATGTGACACAAGAGATAAAATGTAGGAACTCATCCAAGGCTTACGCAAAGAGGGGTCAGGTATTTTAGGTGAAAAAGTGATAAAAGGAAAATATCGGTTAAAGCCCCTAAAAATGTGCGAGATAAACTTATCAAATAGTATATTGATATCGTTGTTAGTATTGAAAATGTCGTTCCAATTTGTTAGTTCCAGATAAGAGTTAAATACTGCCTGACGCATCGGAGACACGCGTCTCTGTTTAAAAGTGGTGGAAGAAGAATGTGTAAGCGAAGTTGATTGAAGTAGAGAAAAGACAGGGAACGGGTCTGTGATTGCAAGATCAAGAGAACCATTATGGACATACAATGGACATCCTTATTGTATCTGGGCCCTAGTTTCTCCCAGCTCTCTAACTTCTTATCGTCCCTTGGCCTTCGAATATCTTTTCGTACTCCTACACCATCAGCCCGCATCCTGAATCCACCCACTGCCGTCAACACCGACAAATATTCCCAATCCGGAGTTTACCGCCTGAATTGTGCGTTTTGCGACAGATTCTATGTAGGATTATCGACCCGCAATTTTGCAGTACGATTCAGAGAACACAGTGACTCGTATAGAAAACGAGATCGTATTTCCCACTACGCAAACCACCTCGAAGATTCAGGACACGCTTTAAAGATGCAAGAAGATGTTATGTCTGTCCTGCATATCTGCAATAGGCCAGAAAAAACTGCTACCCTCGAAGCGATCGAAATATTCAAGGCCAAGAAGTCCTCCCCCCACCTGCTTCTCAATTATCAAACAGACTTTAATGTATATGCAATACTTAACTCTTTATCTGATCTATTATGATCCCCTTTTTTCTCGGTTTCTTTATTATGGTTTATGTTTTCCTTTACATTTTGTTATTTCTTGCCTGTTTATTTTTCTGTAAATCCTCTTGTCCTCAGACAACCGGATAAGTTCTCTTTTCGGTCCGCGTATACGCGCACCATCCTTTTGTATATTTTCTTTTTGTATAATTTATAAAAATTAGCGTTTACACCCTTTTTATTCTATTGGCCATTATAATTCAAAAATCTGTGCTTTTTCTATTTATCCTGTTGGCCATTATTTCCTCTTTAATTCTTTTGTATCCTATTGGTTAATGTATATGCATAATTTGTACCACTGTTCTGTATATACCACCACACCTGCTTCATGATGACATCAGGCACTGTTAAGTATGCTGATGGTAAAGTGTTACCTTGTGACCTGGCCTACAAAGATGCGTGTAAGGATCCGAGATTTCTGGCATTTGACATTATTATCAACGGACAACTTGAGGCATTACGTACAGAACTGAACAGCAAATATTTAGATTTAGAATCAAGAGTGGAAGCGCTGTCTAAGGAACTTGGTAGCAAAATTGATAGTTTAAAAAGTGATATAAGGAGTGCTAGTTTAGAGACTGCCAATGGCTTTGCTAACCTCGGCAATATTATCAAGGAGTTTATGGGTTCTCCCATTACTTCTGATTCGCCCATGATAGTGGTAAATCCTGATGCAACACATAATAATGAAAATGTTTCTACTTGCCTGGAAGCAGTCAACGAAGGAAACTCCTCAATACGAACTAGCGTCAAAAGAAGGCACGATAACGATTCTGCTGACAGTGATGGAGGTAACTGGCGTATTGCGCAGAATAAAAGAAACAAAGGTGGTGTTAGGATAGACAACATTCAGTCTACTGTCGATGTCAAAAATGGTGTTTCTGTAGCCATACGAGGAAACAAAGCCAAACTTGGTTATTCCCAAAGCAATGCCACCCATGGAAAGGGAGTTATTTACATTCCTCCGATTATTATTCGTCATCACGGAAAACCAATCAAGGAAATTCTAGAGGAAATCACAAAACATGTGTCTTTAGATAAAATCATCTGCCACACTGGTCGCAAGGACACCATTAAAATTAAGTGTCTTGATGAGGATACGCACAAAATTCTAGTATCTGGAGTAAAGAATAACGATGTGCTAAAAATCCAGCATCATCAGCTCAAATCAGAAAAGCTGCTGAAATACGTTGTCCGAAATGTTGACACAACGTATGACCTGGAAGACTTTTGTGAAGATCTCAGGAAGGCAAATTATTATCCTGAAAAGGCAATCAGGCTGAAAAAAGCTAACGGTTCCGTTGAAATGCCACTGGTGTTAGTTCTACTCCAAAACACTGAGCACAATAAGTCATTTTTGAGTTTAAAGCGTGTTGGTCCCCTTGCTGTAATTGTTGAATTGTTTAGAGGCAACAAAAGGCCCTTGCAATGTTACAACTGTTTACGTTTTGGCCACGTCTCCCAAGGTTGCACCGAATCGCCTAGATGTAACAAGTGCGCAGGTGACCATCAGTCGAGGGACTGTACAAATGTAAAGGGTAAAGACCCCCCTAAATGCATTCGTTGTGATGGTCAGCATACTTCAAGTTACACCAAGTGTCCGAAATATCCCCAAGTCAAAAGGATCAAAACCACTAAAGTAGTTGATGGCAGAACCTATGCTTCAGTCGCATCCAGCTCTTCTCATTCAGATGCGGTCGATCCAATCCAATTGCGTAGCATTTATAGGAGTCTGGGTAACCTTCTTAACCTCTGTAAGGAAAGTGGCAACGTACTGCCACAGGCTGCGTCCCACGAAATCAAGAACTGACCATGGACAGACACCGCTACAGAACAATTACCCACGGAAAGCTTCGTTGCAATATATGGAACGCCAGGGGAATCTATCGGAAGCGCATCGAATATTACAATTTCATCATTAATTGGAACATTGACATAGCTTTCGTGTGTGAGACGCACCTGAGATCAACTCAAGCTTTTAACTTGCCGGGTTATCATGTTTATCGAAAGGATCGACCGCTGGGTAGCAACGCCAGTCAAGCATTTGGTGGAGCAGCTATCATTGTCAAGGATGGCATTGATCATCGTGAGACTGTCACTCCGAATTATGTAGGAATGGAAGCTGTTTCCGTGATAATAAATGACGCCGACGCAGGTGAGATTAAATTCACCTCTTTGTATAATTCTCCTAGGCACAAGCTTGGACCGTGCGAGCTTGATGAGCTGCTCTCTGGGCCCATTCCAGTGGTTATGGCGGGAGACTTTAATGCTAAGCACCCTACATGGAACTCCAAATGCTCCAACCAAAATGGCAATATCCTCTATGGATATACTCTAAACGAGATTGACACCTTTGTTGCTGGACCCCTTGATGACACATACTACTGCGACCATTCTCCTGTCAGCGACGTGCTGGACGTTGTAGTTCTTAAAGGATTCTTTAAGCCCTATAATATTTTCACAGTCGACGACTTATCCTCTGACCACCGTCCAGTGATGCTTATCTTTGAGGGCTTAAGCATCGATGTAAAGATTGGGCTTCGCTCCAAACAAGACTGGAAACTCTTCAGGGATATCCTTAGAGAAAACAGCATTCCATATAAGGAGGTTATTGACAACGAGGATATTAATGCAAATATCAGTTCTATTACTCGTGTTATCAATGATGCTACGGCTTCCAGTACTTTCACTACTGATCGAAAGCGTCCTGAACATCTCGACCTCCCTACTTACATCAGGCGTCTCATACTTGAAAGAAATTCCTATAGAAGGTTATGGCAGCGTAAACGACTTCCCTTCTTCAAGACGAAATACAACAGGCTAGCTCGAAAGATCCAGGAAGAGGTTAAATCTCTACGTAACCAAAGATGGAGCGAAAAGCTAAAGGCCCTGTCAGTCCAGGACAACTCGCTCTGGGGTACTGTAAGGGCTCTAAAAGGAAACAGACCCATCAACTTACCACCGCTGCTTACCGCAAATGGCAATGCTGTCACGGGCGACCAAGATAAAGCTCAACTGATCGCCGAATCCCTGATTAAACAATTTACCACTCCTGGTGAGAACGACCCGGATAATTTCCCAAATATTCGTCTTGTAAACGATGGATGTATCGCATACGAGGTCACTCATCGTATTTCTACCTGTGAGGACACTATTGGTGTTCAGGAAGTCTCCGATGTCATCAAGCATCTTAAAAGCAGGAAAGCAGCAGGTATCGATTCCATCACTAATAGCACCCTCAAGAACTTACCTCCTAATGTTGTTGCAACTATTACCAGGGCCATGAATGACTGCTGGAGACATGGTTACTTTCCTGTCAAGTGGAAAGAGTCTGTAATCGTTACCATACCGAAGCCTGGTCTAAACCCTGCTCTTCCTGTCAGCTATAGGCCTATAAGCTTGTTACCTATGCTATCAAAAGTGTTTGAACGCATCATTCTTAAGAGATTTAACGACTTCTGTGTGGCTAACAATCTTGTTCGTGAAGAGCAATTCGGCTTTCGACCAGGTCACTCCTGCCAACTCCAGATCTGGAGGCTTGTTGCAGATTTAAACACTCCTCTTAACTGCGCTAAATATGGTGGTCTTGTGTTTTTGGATGTCCGAAAAGCTTTTGATCAGGTTTGGCACGAAGGCCTAATACACAAAATGATTACTTGTGGATTTCCGGACGATCTTATTGCCTTGATTAGATCCTTTCTGTCGAACAGGATATTTCGAGTAAAGGTTGGCTGCTCCTTGTCAAACCCGTGTGACGTCAAGGCTGGTGTTCCCCAGGGTTCTGTTCTTGGCCCTGCACTCTTCAACTTTTTCATCCATGACTTCCCAACATTTACAAAATGCAAGTTGTATCTGTTCGCTGACGACGCGTCCATCATGACCACTGCTCGCGTTCCCGCTCATGTCATATCTCGATTGCAGAATGCCTTACATAAGTGCGAGAAATGGTTTGCTAAGTGGAGACTCAAACTAAACGTCGACAAGTGCAAAGCTATGTTTATTACCAAGAAACTTCGGAAACCACCGAAGCCTCTCCTTCTTTCGGGTAGAGAGCTCGAATGGGTGAAGAGTTACAAATACCTCGGAGTGGTGATAGATGCCAAGCTAAATTGGGGTGACCACGTCTCCTATGCTATCAATAAGGCTAAGAAGGCAAAGTTCAGCCTGGTCGCCCTCCTGGGGCGAAACAGCGCTCTTGGAATAGATAGCAAACTTTTGCTATATAAAATGGTTATCCGGACCATTCTGTTATATGGTATGCCTGCCTGGGCCACAATATGTAAGTCCAGATGGAAGGACCTCCAAACTTTCCAAAACGTTACCTTGAGGACCATTGCTCAACTCGACAGGAGAGTTGCAACAAATACTTCTATTGCCGACGATTTTGAGATACCTCCCATTGGAAATCACGTCCAGGAATTGATGAAAAAGCTGCTTCCGAAGATGAAGGACCATCCCAATCCTCTGGTTGCAGGTATTCTTGAGCACCCGCTTATTTTCAGAAGCCTTCTTAGACATCGCAGGCCACGTCACCTCCTGGACATCAATTTCGACGACATCCAAAAGGCGATATTTCCCGAATATTGGATCTCCTAGCTCCTCGTGTCCCTTGTCCCTCGTCAATCAACAATCAACACTATCGTCCTGATAGGAAAGGACTCTATCTTATCCTCTGGATGACTTAACTAGGTTTCATCTGGCTTCTTGCCTAGTTCAGTGTACTTCCCGTGGTTACTTTCTGGACGAGTATGGCAGTGAAAGCGTTGCTTTCGAACCACTCGTTTCGTTTTACCTGCACTGTTCGATTGTCGATTGTCGTATATAAAGGCTTGCATGCCTCTTGCTGTATATATCCTTGACAAAGCCGGGAATAAATGGCGAAACTAGTTGGAACTCCTGATGTCCCTCTGTTATACTGTAAGGCCACCACCTGTTTAAGATTTCAGAAAGCTTAATGAATAAGCATTCCATATATAGCTATCTTTTTATCAAATGTTATAAACGTGGTGAACAATGTACTATAATTGGCAATCAAGAAAATTTACATTACTATCCTTAACTTATGCATTTACAGTTTTCTTGAGCCTGCAGGGATTCTAGAGAACTGAAACTAGATGAATGCATAGATAATCAAGTTCACCTTTTAGCTACGGTAGCGCTAGTTGATGGTGATGTCTTTTCTGGATGCTGCAATGAATGTCTCACTGTTACCCGCTCTCCCCTACTTATTAGAATCAAGAGATAACAGTATTTGTATGCTAATTTCTGTACAACGAAAGAGTAAACTTAATTTTAATGCATAAAACAAAATAATTTTCAATAATCATCAGCTCAATTAGAAAAAAAAATTTTTTTGAATTCTAAAGTATTTTTTCTAATGAGCAACAAGAGCGAGCATTTACTTTTAAATGAAATAATTTTTATTTTCTTACATTACAATTTTTATGACAATTTTATTTTCGTAGATAGGGGTTTCTTTGAAAATTTCTTGCAGTCTAACGCATCATTTTAACATTTGAAATACAGAGGGTTGATTCAGATAAAATGAGACGACTTTGCAGTTCTGTTACGATGGTGTAATACCATGGCGCCGCCATCGGTTGTGTTCGATGTGAGAGCCACGTTGTTGGACTATCGCCCGGCACCGTAATTTCCACTGAAGTAGGCTGAGTTTGAGGGACTCCATGGGAAGTTCGTTCCACACCTGCTGACATACTTTCCATAGCCCATCAACGGTTCTTGGTTGGCGACTTCCGAGCCGTCGTTTCAGGAGACCATAACCACAGAAATTCATCGGTGATGCGTCAGGAGATTTTACAGGCACATGAGAGAAGGGAATAACTCGTATGCCCGTCTCCTGTTCCTCTTCCTGTAGTAAGCCACAGATGACTTGGCAGTGTTCAGTTGTGTTCAGTCACTCACTCCCGTTACTGCTCTTATGAACTGATGACATCAAGTTTTAGAATTCTAGAAACTTAATGAGAAGTGTGTGATATATCGTAGTGATATCATGTCACCCACCTAAAAACTGACAACATCCTCATAGCATAATTGCGTTGTCGACCGCGCGCTTTATGACGTCGCTCCAGCCCAAGATTGTCATGAATTATTCTGGAGACTGTTTCCTGTGAAATACCTTTCCTTTGGGCTAGACTTCTCTGTGTGGGGGGATTTTCTTTCAGCACTTCAGACCGGATTTCTCGAACCACCTGAGTTGGGTGTGTTGGCTGGGGCTTGTTTCTGGTCTGCTTCTCTGCTCGTCTACGTTCATTAGATGGTCGCAATTTGTTCTTTTTGATTATTAGACCCACAGTAGCTTTGGATACCCCACAATACCATTTCGTTTGCATAATTCCACAATGCACGAAAGACTGAAGTAAGCGTCGGAAAGACCAAACATATACCCTTCCCAAAAAGCTGTGATTTTGGAAGCCATGTTTCACTACGAAATGTCCCAAATAACAGCAACAAGTGTATACAAAGCTAATCCCCATGAACAGCGGACGAGTCATGCAAATCACATTCCGTCAAGGTCATACGCGGCATTTATAGTCGTCTCATTTTAACTGAATCAACCCTCCGTATTATACAAAACACTGATAATCATTCTATTTAGCAACAATAATTATTTTTGTGTTTGCTGAGCATTAACAACAGAGCTAGGAATTTTTACATAGGCTAAGGAGAACCTGGGATATTATTTCGTTTAATCAGTGAGAGAAGGGTTCATAATACTGTTCCTGTCAACGAAATTGGTAGTGACCTTACAGTATAACAGAGGGACAACAGTTTCCAACTAATTTCGCCATTTATTCCCGGCTTTATCAAGGATAACACAACAAGAGGCTTACAGGCCTTTGTATACAGAATATTGGTACAGAGGAAGCAAAGAGATTGGAAAATGGAAATACAGAAGTGTAAACCAATAACAGAAAATACAAGAGGGACATCCAATGAATAAAATGAAAAAAGAGAAAGACAAACAAATCGCGGACCGAAAAGAAAGCATATCCGGTTGTCACAAGACACGAGGATTTACAAAAGAGAATGAGAGTAAAATTATATAAAACATATCTGGAAAACCATGAAATAAATAAAATAAAAATATTAAACAAGGTTGGAAACCGAGTCAAGTATAGCATACACATCAAAAACCGTTTGGTAATTGAGGAAGAGGCCAGGGGTAGACATCTTGGCTTTAAATATCTCGATTGACTTAAGGGTCGCAGTCTTGAACGGGTCGCTGCATTTGCGTATGATGGACATCACCTCGTCTTGAGTTTTCAAAGCATGTCCGGAAACAGCAAGATGGTTGGCATAGTGGGAGTTACCGTCTTGTTTCTCGTAGGAGTAGACGTGCTCTTTGAAACGTACGTTGAAATTACGGGTCGATAAGCCTATGTAAAACTTATCGCAGAAGGCACAGTTTAGGCGATATACTCCAGAACGGGAGAAATCGTCAGATGCGGTTAGGGTAGACGGGCGTAAGGTACGCAGAAAAGGGGTAGGGGAACGGAAAGAAACTTGGAGGCCAAGGGAAGAGAGGAAATTGGAGAGGTGGGAGAATTGGGGGCCAAAGTATAATAGAGAAACCCACTTTTGTCAGGTTATACCTGGAGGGGCACTCGGGCTAAGGAAAGCACGTCTGCGGCGTTGAAGGGTACAGGAGAAAGTAGAGGACGAGAAGCCGTTCAAACGAGCCAGGGCGTGGATGATACGGAGTTCGGAGGTGCGGGAAGGGGCGCTGAGAGGTAACTTCAGGGCACGGTCAATGAAGAAGCGTCGGGGGGCGGCGTGGTGGCCGGGGGGGGGGGGGTGAGGAAGAACGATGGATTAGATTAGACGATATGGTAGGTTTACGGAAGACAGTGAACAATTCCACCCCGTACCTTGACTTCCTCATTACTAACAACCTCCAAATTAACCGTTTCTTCTTTAGATCCAGGAACAGGTGGTAGCCACTAGATGCGAGGTCCGGAATGTAAGGCGAATGTCAAGTTGTTCCTAACTAATCAGATTTTTTGCTTGGGAACAACTTGACCACCCGCCTTAGAGTCCGGACCTCGCATCCAGTGGCTACCACCTGTTCCGGGAACTAAAGGAGTTCATCTGCGGCCTGCATTTCACCGACGATGAAAAAGTGAAAAATGCGTGACTTTCTTCACTGACGGCAGGTTTTATGAAGTGATCAGGCGGAAATACATTGAGCGCTATGACAAGTGCTTTAATAAATTGGAAACTATGTGGAAAAATAGTTTAAGGTACATAGAATCTGGTAAAGAAAAATTTTTGAAAAAATATATGGTAGATTTTTGTTTTTATTACAAAATGGTTCTTATTTTAAAAACAACCCTCGTACATTATGCTGGCACAAAAGATGTACAAACCAAGACGAAAATGTGTTGTTCTCGTCTGGATGGCTGTTCAAGTCACCAGCAATCACTACAGGCAAGGAGGAGCACAAAAATTGTCAATGTCAAAATAAAATGTCCGTTTCTCTTCTGAAATCACACGGAGCATACACATTAAGCAGTCAGACGTTTACACCAGATGTTAAAATATCTATCGAGATCACCCTGCACTCGCAATCGTACATGCAGTTCGACACCTGAATGAAAGGGTTGAAAACGATAATAACTCCTTGACCATTCCGGGAGTGAGAGTTTATAAAGAATTGTCCATGAGGATATTGATTGCGTAGGCCATGCAGGCACTGATATGTGGCACTGTTACGTTGGAGCTAGCTTGGCCTCTTGCAGTAGAATATCCGTCCTATACAGGGCGATAAATGTCGACAATACCAAATGCTTAAATGAGAAACCCAAGGGAACGAACGTTCAGAGAGATGACATTCATTCTGAGGATTTCATTGGAGGAGGCAGAGCTGTATCCAACGTTGACTGGAGCTTCTCCGATGGAGGCGAAGCTCTGGAGTCCGCTGAATCGGTGAGCGCCCGATGAGATGAGCTACGATAATGACTTGCACTACTATCTCTCTCGGACAAAGATGATGTCTTGCTATGATGGCGTCTGGGTTTCTTCTTACGGGGCCCTTGGCCTCCGTATGCCCTTCCTGATGTGTAAATGCATTGCTGGATTTCGCTGTAGAAGCCAAAGATGAGACTGTACCCATAGGAGGAGGATGAATTATTCCCACTGGCTTTGACGTTGGCTGAGACTTGGGAATTCTTCCACCGAAAAGCTCGATTCAGCACACAATGGGATAATGATATCATCTTCCACAGAGCTCACCTCTTCAGACGTCGTGATGTTGCTTGATGGCTTTGGATGAAGCCTGGCCGCTGAAACCTCTGGAGATGGTAGCAGCGGCTGTCGGGGTAAAGTTTCTCTTGAATCTCTAGGTGGAGATGGAGGCGGTGGTGGCTAATCGGCCTGCAACGTATGGGGTGATAGCACAGGCAGAACTGATTCACTTAGCTATGCGATATGATGTGGTGTTTTCATCTTCATTGTTGAGGTGATGACGCAACGGCTTATGGTATGTATTCCGTTCTTTCTCTGGGCATCGATGGCATTTGCCTACCTAATGAGAACACGGCTCGCACTTCTTCAGGAGCTCTTCATGAGGAACACGCTCTCCATGCATCACAAGGGAATCTGGAATTTATTTTTCCAGACGCATATCAAACGAGTCAGGGAGTGCCACCGTGCTCAGGACGATAAATTCAGAGCACTTCCCCAAACAACCGATGTTATCAGTCTCAAAAGAAATTGATACAAGACTTTTGAGCAAAACTTAATTTAAAGTACATGGTAATTCTTAAGTCTGTGAAACATTTCAAAAATTGACATGAAATTCTTGATATACGCCGTGGAAAGATGCGGCAAAGTCCCCCTGATGTGGACTGTGAGGTGGTCAGGGTCTGCGTTATAATAGTTGACGATGGCATTGCCAACTTTCATGCACTGTGAATCTACAATACTCTCAGCTATTGAACACTGCCTGCAGAACATTCTCGACTCGTGTCGAGGAGAGTCTCTGCCAAACCAGCATGGAAGGATCCTCAGACACTGACACTGGAGGTATGCGAGTTTTTGTATACAACTCCTTCATGAATGCATTAACAGAAAAAGGTCCATCAGCGACCATCATGACGCCCATCATATGGTGCCCAGGGTAGACACGGAATTTTTAACTCTTACTGATAATGATCTTTTAATGTTGTCAAATGAACAAATGCTGGAACGAATTACAAATAATGAAGCTTTATTCTTAACTACTAGCAAAAATAAAACTTTCACCGTTGAAATTGATTGCCTCTATAGCTGATTCTTTAATCACAGTCAAATCTAATCTTGGAAACACAACAAACTAACAAGAAATGAACACCTCTAATGCAAATAAAAACTTAATCCTTCAGGACCCAATACAAGGCCCTAGTCATCAACAGGGTACGAAATCCAACATAGAAGTATGTAATATAGAATCACAATCAACCACTTCTCCATACCTTTCTAATTTAAATAATCGTCAAGATAATACTCAAAAACGAATATCATCAACGAACGAAAATAAGATTTCACAAACAAGTCGTTCAGCATCTGATGATGACGATTGGGAGCTCCCTATAAAAACCCAAAATTCTGTTAGACTCTGCTTGGGAAACATCAGCGATGATATCAGCGCCCATCAATTAGTAAAAGAGTTAGAAGAACACCAGCTATCTGACTTACAATGCGGAAAGTGGTACACCAAATCTCAGGAAAAGTCCCGGATGTTTTTTGTGCATTTAAAAATAAATCAAGACAACGTTATAAAAGATACTAAATAGCCAAGGGGCCTATGGATTCGCGAATTTAAAGGCAAAAATCCACACTACGTGGAAAATTCTTACATTAGTAAAACATATGCGAGATCTCATCAACCCAGATAATACAAATTGTTGCCCTCCTCCGTCTCCTTACAAAGGCTCTAGTTTTCTTCAATTGAATTATGCTAATGTATGCTCTTTATCGGCCAAAATTGATTATGTGGAATTATGGACGATGCAAAGTTTTCCCCATTTCTGCTTACTTATGGAAACTTGGCTTACAGAACATCATTAACCTTCTTTTTTATATTGGGATCATTACACGACGTTTCGTTCCGAGCGATCTCCCGAGGTGGTGGGATAGCCATAGTTGCCAATAATAAATGGAAGCGCTCAATTCTGCGAAAAGGCTCTGATAATGGCCTTGAATACCTACTACTGAAATGTCAAAAGTCCGATTTATAATTGAATCTACTAGCTATATATAGACCTAAACAAGTCTTAGATCCCTATCAAACAAGTCTTAGAAATTATCCAAGAACTGAATCACTATCAATTGAACATAATTGCTGTGACTTCAATCTATATTTCGCAAAACCTTCATCCCCTTGTAAATTAAAGATTAAAAATTGCGACTGGTTAGTAACGAAACCTACAGTTGGCTTTCCTACTCGAGAAACCACCTCCACTGCCAGCACCTTAGATCAAATCTTTTTGCCTAAAAGCTGGAACGATTTCAAAATCGAAAAACACGTTTTACCTGGCTGCGATCATTTTGCCTTAAACTGTGCTATAAAATTAGGAGCATCCCACTCCTAAGACGTGACTATTCAATTTCATCTCAAAAAATCTTTTCCTTTAACTACGTAAATTGGAAAAAATTCCAAGACGACCTAATTTAACTATATTGGAAACCTTTCATAATGACCAATGACACCGATAGAAAATTCGATATCCTTCAAAATAACTTTAGCAAAGCTCTCCGGGGCAGTGGTCTCATTACTAAAGAAAATAAGCACTCCAGTCATTGTAAAAATGGTGGAACAGCGTAATATTATCTTTACGGAAAAAGAAAAAAGACGATTACATGAACTTTATGAGATGTTCGAACACCATTCGAACACAATTGAAAACTGTCAAGTTCCCGTAATTAAGTAGCTAATAAACTATTCAAGAAAGAAGTCAAGAAAGCAAAAAGAACTATGTTTAGCGATAATGATAATAAATACGACCTTTGGAAGCTTCTTAGTTCAACCAACTGTAAAATAGTAAACATATTTTCGGTAAATAAATGTCAATAATTTCTGAACATTATTAGTAATCCAACCACTTTACCGTTATTAAACGTCCCTTATGATAATATAGCAAATAACATAAAATGTATAATTTTACCTGCCATTTCAGCAAATTATCTCAATGAACTGATAAAAAAGATGAAACTGAAATATAACAAACGAGACAGTTACTTACCAAATGTTGTTTTTAAAAATTGCGGACAAGCTGGACTCTATTATGTTAGTATGCTTCTGGAAACTATAGTAAGCCTCCAGAGGTTTCCTGCGGTCTTCCGAAAAATTGTAATAAAACTTATTTTTAAAAAAGGGGATACTTCATCGCCCCATCTCAATACTTTTGACATCTGCAAAAATCGCAGAAAAAGCTATTTCCTCAAATCTAGTAACTTTCTTGTGGACAGTAATCTTGGTAAATCAATATAGGGGCAGACCAGGATTCCCCAAGATGTATCTTCTCCTTAAAATCTATTGGGAAGCCGTTAGTGCGCTAAGAGAAAACAAAGATCTATATATCTTAAATACCGACTTGTCAAAAACGTTTGACTCCGTTCCTCATAGTCTGCTTATAAAAGACCTGCACACAGCTGGGATTGGCCCCTTCTGGAGAAGCTTACTAGAAGATTATCTTCTTAATCGAATAAGTTATATGGATGCTGCTTGCAACGAAGTTAGCCAAAAATCGACAAGAGGAATCATGCAAGGTTCCTTTATGAGTACTGCTTTATAGGCAGTAGCCACTTCTTCAGTACAAAAAATTTCCTTAAATTTTGAGATCAACTCTTATGTCGATGAAAACATTTTAATTAAGAAGTACAGCCGTCGGGATGAAGGTATCGCTGAACAAGTGAACAAGTGACACACCATGACATCAAAACTCTTCAACTTTGTTATTTGAAATATGGCATGAAATTAAACGAAGACAAAACTTTAACTCTAAGAATTTCATCAGCTAAAAATGTTAGATATACAGCTCATAAATTCCTTGGCATTACGTTTGACACCAAATTATCTTTTAAGGACCATAATGAGAACTTATTAACTCAAATGTCAAAAAGTAACTACTTGATTAAAAAATTTTAAAAAATACTGACGAGAAGAGAGCTAACCATATTGATAAAATCCGTTGTGATTAGGAAATTTAAAGGATGACAAACATCCGATGCATTTTATTGCATATTGGTTTAAAAATACTGGCTCAACTCGAATGTCGCAAATGTACAAACTAATACCTCCTCCATTATAGCTGGTAGTTTGGATAGATTCTTTCCTTATAACACTATAGAAGTCTGGAATGGTTTATCTCATCAACTAAGAACAAGCATCATTGAATGTAAAACCCAAAATTGTTCTAACCACTATCAACATACCAAACACCTAATAGCGCAGCACTTTATGTCCAAGGAGAAGTTGGAGCCAAAAACTGTGGACAATATTCAACAAGGAAGACAGGAAACCACTGATCCACATAAGATATTTATTCTGACGAATGCGCATTTCGGCAGCCATGCTGCCTTCTTCAGCGTACACGGAGGATTTGATCAGCACAGAAAAACTGTTCAGATGAGTTACATTCGACAATCGACAATCGAACAGTGAAGTGTACATTTCTTCAGATGGGACGAAAGCAGCGCTTTCACAAGCTCATCGAACCAGAATAAATTCCAAATGAAATACACTGAGGTAGTCAAGAAGCCTAACCAACCCAGGCGGTCTTCCATATTATACAAAAAAGAAAATAAGATTGACGATTGTCAGAAACAAAATACAAACGAAATAAAAATACAACGAGAAAGAAGATTATCACAACTTCCAGTAGTCCGGGAAAGAAACGTTGCTGATGTCTTCAAAGTTGATGTCAAGAATGTGCCTCGCTTTTCGATACTTCATATGCCACTTCATATCCATTGAGTGCTTCAGTATTCCAGCCACTAGGTCATAGTCGTGATTCTTCATCTTCTGCACAATAATCAAAAGGAGGTCCTGTATAAACATTCCGATATGGGCCATGTTTAAATCTGAATGAATGGATTGGTTCTTCACAGTCCTTCTGTCAAGCTGGGCAATGGTCCTCAGAGTTACATTCTGGAATGACCGTAGCTCACTCCATCTTCTTCTACAGATAGTCGCCCACGCAGGCATGCCATAGAGGAGTATGGTCCGAATAATCGACTTGTACAGAAGTAACTTATTGTCGATGTTGAGGGTGCTGTTCCGGCCCAGGAGAGCTATAACTGTACTTAGCCCTCTTCGCTTTTTTCAGAGCATAGGACATATGCTGATTCCATGAGAGTCTTGAGTCAATGATAACTCCCAGATACTTGTAGTTGTCCACCCAGTCCAGTTGCTTATTGAACAGAACAAGAGAATTTGGGGGACGCTTGAACTTTCTGCTGAAGTATATAGCCTTGCACTTTCCGACATTAAGGTTCAGCTTCCAGCAGTTAAAACCAGTCTTCGAACATCTTCAAGGCGTGCTGCAGACGAGTGATAACGTGACCCGATTTGTGTGCCCATGTCATAATGGCAGTATCGTCAGCATAGAAATATAGATTACAATTTTTAGGGTTCGGGAAATCATGCACAAAATAATTAAATAGCACGGGCCCAAGGACAGAACCTTGAGGGACACTGGCCTTTACAACACGGGGCGTTGATAGATTTTCACCAACTTTAGCTTGGTAGGACCTGTCGGTGAGAAAGGATTTCACCATCAAAATCAAATCGGGAGGGAACCCGTCTCTAATCATCTTATAGACAAGGCCCCCATGCCACACTTGGTCAAAAGCTTTACTGACATCGAGGAATACCACTCCGCAGTACCTAGAAAGGTTCAAGGGGATGCTCAAGTCTTCTACGAGCCTCCATATCTGCATCTGACAAGAGTGGGCGGCACAAAAGCCAAACTGATCTTTCCGAAGTAGATCATTGGCGAGACAGTGTTCTTGGAATCTGACGAGGATCGTTTTCTCTAAAACTTTAGACATTGAGGGGAGCAGACTAATAGGTCGTAGCTCGAGGAAATTGCTGGGTTTTGCCCCTGCTTGGGGAGACCCAAAACCATGGATTGTTTCCAAGATGCAGGGAAGTAAGAAAATTTCCAGCAGTCGCTAATAATATTGGTGAGATAGTCAATAAAGTTCTTTGGGAGATTAATAAGGGCGTTATTGCTCACCTTGTCTCTTCCTGGAGCCTTCTTCTTTTTCAGTTTACTTATGATGGTGGCGATCTCTCCGGCCTCGATGTTGCTCTTCGTTAAATGCTGCGGGACTTCATCAAAGTTGACAAGGCCATCCTCCACACGCTGAGACATGATTTGGCTCTCGAGATTGTTGTTGATAGGAGTAACAAATTGCATTTCTAGTGAATCTACAATGACTTGGGCCTTGTTCTGATCTGTTTGCACATAGTCACCTTGTGGTGTACGGAGTGGAGGAAGCGTGTTATTCTTCTTCTGTAAAGCTCTGACCATACTCCAAATGGAATTGTCGCGAGCCGACAAGCTTTTGAGTTTGTCATTCCATCTAGCGTCGCGAAGCTCTTATATCTCCTGTTGGACTCTTCGCACTAGCCTGTTGTACTTGGTTTTGAGCCAAGGCTCACGATAGCGTTGCCATTGTCTACGGGTCCTGTTTCTTTCAGCAATTAGGCGTTGGATTCTTGGAGTGAGTTGGATGCGATGAGGTTTATTCTCTGATGGATAGTTACTAGCTTCTATGGCATGTTAATACATGTGGTGATGTCTTCAACACGTTGATCGATGTCATCCGTACAGTACGCAACGTCGGGATGGCAGCGATAGTCCTTAAGAATATCTTTGTAGAGCTTCCATTCTTCATGATGTATGAGTTTCTCTCGGAAATTTATCTCAACATTGTCAAAGTTCCACGCCACAGGCTTGTGGTCAGAAGAAAGGTCATCAGTTGTGAAGATATTATATGGTTTGAAGAAACCCTTCAAGAGCGAGATTTCCAAAACGTCACTAGTAGGGGAGTGGTCGCAGCAGTAGGTGTCCTCCACAGGTCCTGCAGCGATGATGTCATCTATTCCTTGTATGTACCTATAGAGAATCATGCCGTTGTAGTTCTGCGTTCTGGAGTTCCAGCTTGGGTGTTTGGCATTTAGGTCACCAGCCACGACGACAGGAGTGTCACCACTGAAGAGTTCGTCAAGCTCGCTAACGTCAAGATAATGTTTAGGTGAATTATAGAGCGCCACGAACTTCACTTCACCACAGGAGACGTCATTGATAATGATGGAGGCCGATTCCATACCTGCATAAGACTTGGAGACTAATTCTTGGTGATGAATTCCCTTCTTAATAATGATCGCAGCGCCCCAGGAAGCATATCTTACAGCATTTGAAGCCATACGATCCGTACGGTGCACACAATAGCCAGGCAGCTTGAAGTCTTGGCTTGGTTTGAGGTGCGTTTCACAGAGGAAAGCAACGTCGATTTCTTGCTTTATCAAAAAATTGTGAAACTCGATACGCTTTCGGGGAATCCCCGTAGCGATCCATATCACGCACCGAAGTTCATCTTTGTTGATTACTGTATAATGTTTTGCAGCCATAGAATAATTAGTTCGTCATAAGGAGCCCACTCAACTGTGGGTAAGTTTTGCCTAGATTGGAAAACAGATGAAAGATACGTCCTAATTGTTTATACATACCTGGTAGGTCGTTGACGTTGAGGCCTACCGGCTTAGACACTGCAGCAGCATAGGATTTGTCTGCTGTCACTTTGGAAGTAGGCATCCTTTGAACCTGGAGGTATTTTGGACATGTCGTATAGCTTGATGTGTGCTGTCCACCATATTTGACGCACTTTGGGGGGGTCTTGTCCTTTAATCTTGGGGCAATATCAAAGGTCTCCACTAACACTGCCATCGGCCCGTGTAATGTTCTTCAATGACTGGTTGTGTTCGGTGTTCGGGAGCAGAGCCAAAACCATCGGCATATCAATGGATCCTTTGACTTTCCTTAATCGAATTACCTTTTCCGGGAAGCAGTTGGCTCTTATTAGGTCTTCTTGGAAGTCATCCAGATCATAGGTAACATCAACATTTCGAATGACGAACTTCAGAACCTTCTCGGACTTCAGTTGATGATGCGGAGAGGGGGGGGGCGGAGAGTAACCTCGCAGCTAGGTGTGTCCTAAAGAAGCCGTCCTAAGAAGGACGCACCTAGCTTTAAGAAAAAAGAACAAGTCAGGTTTGCGAGAAAATTAATTCTACGTCAGGGACCCACTCGTGAATGATTAGAATAATAATAGATTATATGAAAAAATGTCCTTAATTAGGTTTGCGAGGAAATTAATCCCAAATCCAGGGACCCAGAAGGATAATGAGCGTCTTGATGTACTGGTTTACGGGAATATTAATTCCAACGCCAGGGACCAGCACATATGACGTAACAGAAGGTGAATATCGCCCTGAAAAGGGCGCACCGTGAAATGAGAGTATTGAAATGATACCTGAAAAGAGAGTAGAGTGATACCTTGAAGAGCTAGTCCGTCCTGATCGTCCTCAGCTTAGGTTCTGTCCGGATGATATCCCATGAGTTACATTAGGTACATCGCAATATTTATAGTACAGAGTGAAGTAAAAAGAAGCCAATTAAAAAAAAATATTTTTCAATACTTAAATTAACTAAGGTAACATAAATAACCAACCTAGACAGTCAATTATAGTTCATCCTGGGGCGTCATTGGTCCAGTTGGATTAATTCTTCTATTGGTCAATTTCGGTAGGTGTAAAAGCTTCCCGACGTCTTTCAGATGGCTCACGTTTCCCGGGCCTGCGTCACTGTTCAATAGTCTTGCGAGGTCTTCTCTTCACTGTTGATCGCGTACGACTCCAGAAAATTCAATAGGCGGTGGTTGCTAGTGCTATGTACTATGTACTATGTCAAAGTTTTCCCGTTTGAAGTCATGTCCTTGATCGAGTATATGGTCTGCAAACTTTGACACCCCGCATTTTCCAGTTTGGATACATGACAAATGTTCCTTAATCCTGATCCTAACTTCTCTCCGGGATTGTCCATAGTAGACCGCCTCAAATTCAGAACATGGCAATCTATACACTCTTGCTTTATTTTCCGGGCTAACCTTGTCTTTGAGGTTCATTAATTGTTTCTTCAATGTGTTGGAACTCTTGTATGTGATTTCCAAACCCACTTCATTGGCGATTCTTTCAAAGCCCTTGTTTAGTTGTCGGTTGTAGGGTAGGACGAGTCGCGCATCTGCATTCTTTCTTCTGTTCAACGTGGTGATATCCTGCAAGGCTAATTTTCGTTTAACTTTCTTGATAATGTTGTCCACTATGTTTTCTTGGAAGCCATTTTGTTTAGCAAACTCTTTTATGGTTTGTAGCTCTTTTCTCCTGTTTTCAGTATTCAGGGGAATCATGAAGGCTCTATGTACCAAATGCCTGAAGGCTGCAAATTTATGGTGATGGCAGTGGTGATGCACAGAAGAATGCAGATGCGAGATTCAACCTACCCTACAACCGACAACTAAACAAGGGCTTTGAAAGAATCGCCAAAGAAGTGGGTTTGGAAATCACGTACAAGAGCTCCAACACATTGAAGAAACAATTAATGAACCCCAAAGACAAGGTTAGCCCGGAAAATAAAGCAGGAGTGTATAGATTGCCATGTTCTGAATGTGAGGCGGTCTACTATGGAAAATCCCGGAGAGCAGTCAGGATCAGGATTAAGGAACATTTGTCATGTATCAAAAATGGGAGATACAGGATGTCAAGGTTTGCAGACCATATACTCGATCAAGGACATGATTTCAAACGGGAAAACTTTGACATAGTGCATAGCACTAGCAACCACCGCCTTTTGAATTTTCTGGAGTCGTACGCGATCAACAGAGAAGACCCCGCAAGACTGTTGAACCGTGACGCAGGCCCGGTAAACGTGAGCCATCTGAAAGACGTCGGGAAGCTTTTACACCTACCGAAATTGACCAATGGAAGAATTAATCCAACTGGACTAATGACGCCCCAGGATGACTATAATTGACTGTCTAGGTTGGTTATTTATGTTACCTTGGTTAATTTAAGTATTGAAAAAATATTTTTGTAATTGGCTTCTTTTTACTTCACTCTGTACTATAAATATTGCGATGTTCTTAATGTAACTCATCTGTTTTC
The DNA here is from genome assembly GCA_023313115.1 of Rhysida immarginata. NCBI lineage: Eukaryota > Metazoa > Arthropoda > Chilopoda > Scolopendromorpha > Scolopendridae > Rhysida > Rhysida immarginata. The sequence continues at coordinate 155,314 of JAHWFO010032050.1, forward strand.
AGAAATATGACCATCAAAGTCTTAGCTCGGCCGTATCAACTTTTCAGAATTTTTCGTGGACCCCTTTAACACGAGCTAAAACAGTGAGTGTAAAGAATACCAAACTAATGGCATGTCATATAACAATCGATTTATCAAGAAGGAATACATTGAACAGTTTTGTCTGTGCTGATCAAATCCTCCGTTTACGCTGAAGAAGGCAGCGTGGCTGCCGAAATGCGCATTCGTCAGAATAAATATCTTATGTGGCTCAGTGATTTCCTGTCTTCCTTGTTACTTTATGTCCAATCAACTTGATCACTGATTCACCTCTTTATTTTATTCGTCCCTGTGGGACGCAGACTGTCTAATAATAATAATAATAATAATAATAATAATAATAAATTGTCTTTTTTAAAAGTTCGGGGGGATTACCCAAAGAAAGTCCCCATGCAAAGTTCTTAAAAAGTTTGTTTACTTGCCGCACACCCACACAAGCACAATCCGATGAAAAGCTTATTTAGTAAGCGACGAACTATCTGGTCTTCTTTAACTCCGGCAGTGCTCTGCTGTTGCAGCTAAGGCTGATGTTATTGCCTCGCCAGATGCCAATTAGGCTCTTAATCATCAGGTACCTGGCGATCATGCCTTATAGGTTCGTGCAGCTCTTTGCCTGGCTGCTACACCTTTAACTATACGCCTCAATATGAGTTCCATTCACCCGTCCGGCAAACCGTTAAACTCGGTTGGAAAAGCATAGAGGAATGATTGGTCTCCTTCAAGGACCGAGCATAAGCACTGTGATCATGAAAAATAATGCTTAAAAACAAGAGGACCTAACCGTAACCAAATAGAGGAAAGAATGGAGATGGGAATCTGGTTACCTCCAGACTGCAGGAAGCGTTGGATTGTTTCCCATAGATCTTTCTACACGGGCACACTAAAGAAACATTATTTTGTGAAAAACGTTGTTGGTATGGCCAGGTCCAACTTGAGAGATTTGCCAGTGGAATCGTCTACCAAATATCGCACAGATTGATATGAGAAATTGTTATCTTATAGTATTTCTTAAAACGATATCAAATGGACTGAGTGAATGGACACTCATAAAATACATGTTATATTGATTCTTCAACGCCGCAAAACAAACAACCAGCAGACCTAACTATTTTCTATAGATGGAAACGTTGGAGCATATAAAATCCATGGTGCAGCAATCTCCACTGATAACACTGTTCTACAAAAAAATAAAAAATTTATTTTTCTGGGGGTAAAATTAGTGATTCTTGTGAAAATAAGCTCCCTAAATTCAAATCTGTAATTACTTTTTCTCTATCAGGTACAGTTTCTAAGTTATACATAGTTCCTGAAGAAGGGGTGTCTCCAATTCCAGCCTCAGCTCAGGGTTCATACAAAAATTGGTTGAGTGTCACGTGGATTTAGTCAGAGAAAGCTATTGGCGAAAGTGAAAGAAGAGGATGACGCGACGAGATTACGTAGAGAGTGAGAGTGAGAGAGCCACTCCGAAAGCAACGCGAGAATGGAACGAGAAAAGAAGGCAGAAAAGACGGTGGCATCAACACGAAAGGTCGCGAGATCGTTTTCGCCCTGATTTGGAGGGAAAATTGACAACTGTCGTCCGGCGCAAGAAACCTGAGAGACGTCGCGGGAACAGCGGAGAACGTTCCCGCATGGTGAAGGAGCCAGCGACGTCTGTCAACAGCCGGCGAGAGAGAGAGCGACTTTCGTAACCAGGCAGTAAGCGACCAAGAACCCGTCTTCGCCGTAGGATTTGACGACGCAGAATGGGAGAATCGCCTAACGAGGGACATTGATCGTATACTGACGGAGCTGCGTATTGAAACAAGCCCCGAGGACGCCCAAGAGAAGAGCGAGGAAAAATCGCCGTCTTCTGGCGCCCCGCCGTCAACGAGTGGACCGACCCCGACGGGAGAGAACGAAGCTAGTTTCCTTAGGATTCTTTTCACAAGGTACGAAAGAACTTTCGTGTATTATGAACTAGCTAATCTAAGCGCTGACAGAGCAGCCTTTAATGTTACGGTGCTCAGCACAACTATCATAGAAACTCAAATGGCGCTATATCAAAATATTTTTACGGAAGATGCCATTGGACTCAATGTCGGAGATTCGGTTCTCGGGGTCTATCCCTTTTCTCTCGGCGCCTATTTCCTGAGAGGAGCTGGGGGATTTATCCTGAGATGCCGAAGCTCAGAACTGTTATTCTGAACACGAACTTCTTCAGCAATTCCCATTTTGTCGTGGAATTCAGTGTTCGTCTGGTCTTTCACATCACGTGCGAAAGCCGTTATTCCGACATATTGATTTTTCTACGCCTAAAGCCTGGAGAGGTGTAGATGGTGTTGCAGAAACGACGTTTTGTCATTTCACCTATTTAAGTGCTGATTCACCCTGTGTTCTTCTGTGAATTTCAGTGCAAGTGTTGTGTTTACGTGGTCATTCAGCTTCACCGCAATTTATTATCTCCGAGCGACGAAGTCAACGTCACTTCTGGTTATGCTGCATGGCTGCAGTAGTGTTATGTGCTACGTTCAGCTTTTGCATGTGTCTGCAAAGGTGTTGCTAAGTCACATTTAATTCCTTGTTAAAATAAGTGTGTGTTATTTTTTTCTTCTGGAGATTTATGTGAGCAATTGTATTCAGTAACAGTGCCTCTTAGCGTTTGTGCGTCAAGTGAATGATAGCGGAAGATAATAAGTTTTCACAATTGTCTTGCGAATGATGTTACTCGAGTATGCCTTTACTGATGTGATGATTATTCAGCTGTCAATAGCTACTGGTGCAAAAGTTGTTTAAAAAGGTATTTTTGTGCGTCCGTTGTGTTACGGCTTTTATGCTTAGTGCTCATCGACGTGCGTACAGTTTCGCATTCGTCGCCTGCACGTCGATTTACACGTATCTCCGAATTGTGGAGTATCGTCAGTCTATCCCGTCGACGTTTCGCATCGCATTCTTCGAGCATCCATATTCTGCAATAGTTCACCAGGTCGTCTCGGCGAGTTAACTTCTGCCTCGTCATTCGTCTGGTACTCTTCGCATCATCGCATCTGGATCTTGCTGCAATGATCGCAACATCCTTCTACATCCTTAGTCAACAATAGCCTACTGTCGTCTCAGCGAATTAACTTCTGCCTCGTCATTCGTCAGTACTTCTCCACCCGCTCCTCATCCCGTAAAGACTTAAGCCACTACAGTGACTTCTTGAGAACGACAATGTAAGCGGAATCAAACCGCTTCATCCGCCAGCTTCATCGATACCGAACTTTGTGCAAAAGCGTTTTTCGATGAACTGGTGACTTCCTTTACGTGCGCCTAACAATCTAGAGGCTCAATTAAGCTCTTTCTTTGAAGCAAAGAAGAACTTTGACTTTTCGTATAATTTCTGTATTTTTATTCTTCCACTGCATAAAATTTATCTTCATTTGCGTTTGTTTTCTACGACGTTGTGTGGCAGCGCTACCCATAGGATTTGACCGAATTTGTTTCAATAAAATTTTGTTTTATAAACTTTACTCGTTCCTACCTCTTGTACCTTACTCTGCTAAATCCACCTGACATTGAGTTTATATAGATTGGATCAATACACAGAACAGTTATCAAATTAATACAGTATAACAAATACGAGGTGCGTTCATGTTATAAGATCTCCAAATTTTTTTCTCTGCAGTGAGAATAAGTAGAAAGATCCGGATGCTTTTAAAATTTTGCGGGAAATATTTCTTCTGTACTAACATACAGTGGCGGAAAAAAAAATCCCAACAGCACGAAGGACTTGTGCTTGATGAATAAAATTTGGACAGTATATTCAGCTATGATATTTATTCAATTGATTCAAATTTCAAGTTACAACTTATAGGGGGCGCCACCAGCGCCACCCTGTACATGGTGAAAAGCAGGACTTTAGTACACGCTGTAGTCGCCGCGCTGGTCTATGCAGGCCTGCACACGTGCATGCATACGGTCGTAGAGATGCCGAATGTCATTTTGTGGTATGGCATTCCATGCCTGTTGTACCTGGATGGTCAGATCAGCGACAGTTGTTGCCGGTTGTTTAGAGCCCTGACACGGCGTCCGACCATGTCCCAGACGTTCTCGATGGGCGACAGATCTGGTGATTGTGCTGGACACGGTAGGATGTGGACACCCTGAAAGGCACGTTGGATTGCAGCGGCAGTGTGGGGTCGAGCGTTATCCTGTTGGAATAGACCCCCTGGCATACCAGCACAGTGGGTTCAACAACCATCCGAATGTAAACATTTGCCGTCATGGTGACTGGGATAACCACCAGGGGGTCCTGCTGTCGTAGGAAATCCCTCCCCATACCATAATGCCAGGGGTGGGGCCAGTATGCCGACGACGGATACAGCTCGGTAACAGGACTTCCCCACTCCTCCTCCTGACCCTTGTGCGACCATCACTCTGACCCAGACAGAAACGACTTTCATCCGTGAAGAACACAGACCTCCATTCTGCCCTCCAAGTCGCTCTGGCTTGACACCACTGAAGACGTGCCGCACGTTGTCGAGGAGTAAGAGGCAAACCTGCCACAGGGCGCTTGGAGTTACGGTTCCTGGCCAAAAGACGGTTCCGAATTGTGCGTGGAGTGACGTTGGGTGCCACAGCAGCCCGAATGTCCGCTGCCGATTTGCCACAGCCATCCTTCAGATGCGCCGGTCAACCCTGTCTCCAGTGGCCGGGGGTCGTCCAGATCCTGGTCTCCTGGTAATCCTGCCTTCCCGGGACCATTGCTGCCAACAGTTGTACACAGTGGCAACGTCTCGACTCATGCGTTCTGCAATAGCACGGAACGAAAGTCCACCCTCTCGAAGGCCCACTACACGTCCTCGTTCGAATTGGGTTAGCTGCCCATATTTACGTCGCAGTCGCCTTCGAGGCATGTTTTACAGTACGTACTCTATCACACACGTCCACAAGTGTCTGAAGTGACACACACACACGCGTCTGATCTCCTTTATATCTGTCATTAGAATGTCTCATTTGCATGTACAAGGTGGCGCTGGTGGCGCCCCTATAAGTTGTAACCTTGAAACTTGAATCAATTGAATAAGTACCATAGCTGCTGAATATACTGTCCAAATTTCATTGATCTAACACAAGTCCTTCGTGGTGTTGGGATTTTTTTCCGCCAGTGTAGATGAGAACACTATACTGTGGACGGCGTGAATACCGTGCGCGTTGCTGCGAACGATGTTCCATATACTTAAAATGGCTAAGTTTAATTTACAAGATCAACGTGTAATCACACATAAATACCCTCGTATAACTAAAAAACTGTTCCAAAGAGCGAATTTCTGATTTCAGATTTGAATTTATCACATGAAAATCCTTCGGAAACACATATTTGCATATGAGAAAATTGACCCTTGTTGAACAGTGTAATTAAAGACACAGGGTTGTTCGAATGCCAGCATTTTGATTGCCTTCAGGATAGCTGCCCATGGATAGTCTGAGTTGAAACGCAGGATGTCAGCAGTCGCACTCAGACGGGTCTGCTGAAAGTAGCCCCATTCTTGAGGATCTATTTGTCGCAGTACAGGAATGACAGACAATAAAGCTTTTTGAAACGTCCGATAAAGCTTTTTGTCCGATAAAAGTTTCCTTGGTGAAAAATTATTATCACTGGCAATGAAGGAGATAACAGTAGCCTATTCACTTTGAAAAAGAAATGCAGATGTATCACCCAAATAAGTGGAGGAGATAGAAAAACAGGAATCATCGCAGCTAATCTGGCTGCGATGAGATACGCTCTCAGCTCCGGCAAACCTAGACCACCATTCTCGAAGGGGGTGAAAATATACCCCCCACAACAAAACCTCCAAAAAGCCAAACCCCTGTTTTCCTCCAACTCCTTCAAAATAATCGATCGGCTTTTGAGTTTTAAAACCTTCTTTATAAATGGAACACCTGTACAACACTCAAAAAAGCCACTGAGGTTTATTCATATAGTTCGTTGAAAAGCCACTGAGGTTTTTCGTTTGTTTTTTTCGCCATCACTTTTTCCAGCAAACAGCATCAAAACCACCCAATAATGTTGTTTGCCGACACAAAAAAAAATCAAAACAAAACGCCGGAACAACAATTGAATTGAACAAATGCGAAAATTAAAAAAACGCATGTCAACACTCTACAAGTTAACCTTTTCTTTTATTTTCACCTTCATCTTTCTCCATTGCATTGTAAGTGTTAAACCTACTTTTTTGAATCGTCAGGCAACGGGCCAGGAACTGACGGTCATACTTAACAGCTCCAAGGCCAACGAGAACTATAAGGCCTGGACGTGGAAATGTCACCTAACCATCGGAGTGCGAGCAACAATCCAACCTTCATTGTCTCCATCCGTGACCACCGAGAGAGAAGGCCTCTGCAATGAAACGTAATACATTGTTACATTCGTATTTCTACCATGATCTATGCAAGGCCTTCTATAGACAAGGCCTTCTCACTCAGACAAAATGGCGGCAATAGAAGGCTGGCAGATGATATAGCTGAGATGGATATTTTTAAATGCTGAGCAAACAAAATGTAAAAAAAATCACAATATGATTTTTTATTCACTAAATTCATAACATTAAAATATTCACAGTCGTCTAATTATTTAAATTCTAGTAATACAAAATAAGTCTCCTTCAAAAGGCCAGTTTAGCTTAATAAATCTAAAATACGGTATTATAATATTTTAATGTGATGAATATTGTGAATAAAAAATCATATTGTGCATTTTTACATTCTGTTTGCTCACCATTTAAAAAAAATCCATCTCAGCTATATCATCTGCCAGCCTTCTATTGCCGCCATTTTGTCTGAGTGAGCAGGCCTTGTCTATAGGAGGCCTTGATCTATGTCATCAAGCTTCCGCCATTTTCCATTGTTTCGAGAAGCTAAGGAAAAGAGATCGCGCCAGGTGCCGCATAGATCGCACTAGGGCCGACTGCAACCTGCGATACAAGGTTGATAAAGAGAAGGTGGCCTCTATCGGGCTGGTCGATGGACATTGGCTGCTGACGTGTGACGTCAGCTGGAAGGTTTGGAGCAGACGAACGCCATAGAAAAACTATAGGGAATAGCCTATAGGGAATAGAAAAAATAGGGAGGGGTCTATTTTCCAGCCTATTTCTACTATTTATCGCCAATAAAAATGAAGAAAAACGTGTCAAACCTTTAACTGGAATAACATGTTAATAATAAAAACATAGTAAAACAGCATATGGATAAAGTATGGTATAAAAATAAAAACTATGTACATGAAACATAGCGATTACAAAAAATAATCAAAATACTGTTTTTTTTTAAATTTTAAATTTCTTGTGATTTAAAATAATAGTGTTTTGATTGCTTTTTGTAATCACAGCGTTTTATGTACATAAAGATTTTATTTTCATACCATACTTTAATTAAAGGAATTACACGCATTTAAAATTCAGAGACTGCAAATAAAATGTCTATAACAGCAAATAAAATCATATGACGCAATTTTAAAGAAACTTAAGACTTAAAAACAAACTGAACAATTACTGTAATATCCAATGATAATCTGCTGCGTGGATGCCTCAAATTTGTGTAAATATGAAATTTTTTTTCATCTTTATATATCTGGCACGTTTATCTAAGACTTGTTTCCGTTTGTTAGATCTTCTGTTTGCTTCTAAGTATCGCATTTTAATTATTGTTCGAATAAACACAAATTTATGTATGACTTTTTCAGGAATTTGTGTATACAATTCAATCAGTTTCGCGATTAAATCTTTAGTTACGCGAGCACCTTTTCTTAATGCTGATGACCCGTGATGAGCCAAGAAATGATCGTGTAATTTTATGGTATTCTCAAGCCATTCATGGGATGGTTGAGTCAACTGTCCATAGGATAATTGTTCAATCCATGACACCGCTGCATAGTTGTGGTCGCTAAACAATTTCGCACTTGTGTGATCGCCTAAGTTTGGAAATTCGGATTTCAGTTTATTGGCAACCCAGCCAGCAATGTACACTAAACCATCTTCTTCTGATTCGTTGGATGACTTAAAATCACCTGATATCTCGGGCGGTAATTGATTTTCTTCAGGAATTAATTCTTCTGGAATTTCCACCTTTTCTAGGAATCAATAAAAAATCCTCATTCAAAACGGGACAAGTATTCGGATTTCTTTGTATCCCCCGGAACCTTTTCCTAAAAATGATTAACCGTAACCTGTACAGAACATTGAGAGGTGTCGGATGATCATCTAAACCTCCTCGTGACCTCAGCTGGGAAAACAGATTTTCTAGAGAGTCGTGGTTTAGCCGATGAGTTAATATGAATTTCTGTTGGAATTCATTTTCTAAATATGTATGCAATTCCTTGACTGATTGAATGGATATTAAAAGTCCTTTTTGAAATTCCTGCAAGCTGGATTTACCTACACGACTCATGTTCAATACAGTATCATACATTTTGTCTAATACTGCGTTTTGTTCTTGTTTATGTATTCCATAGGCAGATTTCATTGGATTTGAATGAAAGGAAACATAACTGTTCATTAAGTCAAACCAATTATTTGCTAATTCAACAAAATCAGCAATTTCATCTATATCATCTGAAAAAGAAAGTTTGTATTTCTGAAATGCTGTAGCCACACAATGTGAAAATATTTGTGCTGCACGTGATACATTTTGCCTTTGGGTTCCAGTTCAATCAACATGCGCGTCAGTAATTTTATGGCATGGTTTGCACTCTAGTTGTTTGATATTGTTTAACAACTGTTCAAACGGTTGTTTGTTCACTATCACACTAGAGCTCAGTTTCAAACCATGGTCAAAAGTCCAATTTCTTAAAAGAAAAACGTAAATCTTACCAGCATTGCAGGGATGTAAAAAACATGATTTAGTTGAATTGACTTCTAGTTCACGAAAAAGTCCGCTGTTTCCAGCACCAAGATCACAGACGATAGCAACCACTATGTAACTAATACTGTGCAAAGATATTATCAGTTCAGTCAAGCTTTTTTTTCATTTGTTGATCAAACTCGACGAAAACAGGTTATTTCCTTTTACTAAATAATCCTCGCGCCAATCCTACTTACATTTCAGAATGTGGTCCAACGACTGAATCATCTTTGGTACAATAATCAAGCGTTTCTTTAACTTTCATTTCATCACTTAAAATAATGTTATTTTTTCCACTACATTCATGGAAACATCCGCAGTTTCCATAACTGTCAAAACTGGTTTAAGAATGCCTCTGTCTGGAAAAAGACGATGTCCATTTTTGAAGTGTTGATAATCCAGGAAAGGGGAAATTTAGTTTATTTCTAAGATACAGATAACTTTTCTAGCTTAGGTAACTTAAAGTGAATGCCGTTGATACAGTTTCATCGTCCCATTGTGCTTTTTTGTGTTCCCCCCCTTTCAATAAAACTTGCTGTTGACATGAATAATTCCAACACTCACTGATTTGTCTCATTAGGATTTTTAGCGTCCATCCTGTTGCTGTCATTTAATAAGGTGGCCACTAACTTTCGTTGGTCGTTTTTGATAGCTCGCGTAGTTCTAGCTAATGATGCTTCCGTATGCAATGTCAGGTTTTCTTCTCTTGGAACAGCTGTTTTTTTTCAGAACCTGTCACAAAATTCAGTCATTTACTATGATGGTTCATTAAGTACTACTAAAGCATTCTATCATTTGTCTATACTGGTACGGTTGTAAATATACCGTATTTACTCGATTATAAGACGACTGCAAATATAAGATGACCTCCAAAGTTTGCAAGTATTTAAAGAAAACAAATTTTTAAGTCAGAAAATGAACAACCGTATATGCATTTCAATAGTATTGAAATTATATTAACAAGTATGATAATAAACGCATTAACTCTTATATGTAAATTAGTAAACCAAGTGCACTTGAGTTTTTTTTAAAGTGAACAGTGCTTTTATTTCAGTAGTATTTACAAATAGTTCAAAATAATAAAAACTGACTTAATACTATTAATAACCTTTTCTTCTGATATCAAAAAAAATTAGATTTCATCTTCATTAAGATTTTCTTCCCACATGCCATCCATCTTTTGTGCCACTTAATGCATTTGAAATGTAGCGCTTTTTAAATCCTCTTATGAGGCTCGCTTTAGAAATGGCATCCCATGCAGATTGATCCATGTCCCCAATAGACTTAGAAAAAGCTTTTTTATTTTTCCTGTTGGGTAAGAGGATGATTACCTGCTATCAACCAGTCTATATATTTCCTCAGATTATCTTTAAACTGTTTATTTACCGCAACATATACGATTCGGTAACATGTCATTCTTGCTTGTATAATTATCAATTCACGATTACAGTTCTTAACATCTTAATTTACTTTTTCACTTAAATGTTGCCTCATGGCATCCAAAACGAGCTTTCCTCTTCTTTTTAATAATAATTTTGGGCGTTTACATCATCAATTCATGTGTTTAGGTATGACAGTGAAACAAGCAGTGAAGCCACCTGCTTACACCAGAGACAAATGAAGGCAGTGAAGCCATAGAAGCAGCAATGAGCCTATGTAGTGAAGCCACCCACATACGAGGTACCTTCTCGGGTGTGAAGTTCCGATTCAAAGATGACCTCCGTTTTTTGCCCTCTAAATTTGGAAAAAAAATAACAACCTCATCTTATAATCGGATAAATACGGTATAAATTAAGGGGAAAAGTAAAAAAATGCCTACATACCTTTGGAGCTATAATGTTTAACAGTGCAGCTTTTAAATTTCGTTCATAATCGTTTTCATCAAAATGCTCTGAATACACTCGACTTGTATTAGGATTCCAATTATCGTTTCGCTTACACCGATGAATCCATATGTTTCTAATATATTCATCTTTTGGAAAGCGATGATACATAACATGTTTCTTCGATTCATTTTTTTTAGTGACAGCCGAATTATTATTGCAATTTGCAAACGCACATGGAACTCCAGGCATCTGAACATAAGATCGTCTGCTATCAGCCTTCCATACAAGGTTATTAGAATAATAAGATTGCGCGCTCAGAGCAGATCTCGCAACTTCTCACACAATCTCAAAAAGATCCCGGCGTGCTGTGACGTTATCCAGAGGAGCGATTAGCAAATGAATCAGCGGGAATTTCGGTTTGATTGAGGCATTATTAGGTACTTTCGTGGAAATCATAAGAGCTATTTCGGAATAAAATTGTTCCTCGTACTGCCTACATCCTGAGAAAGTGAATATAGAGTAATTAAACTTGAAATTTTATTGTTCAAATGGTTTGCAACCTGTTTGCAACTGTGCAATAGCGTGTTGCCAGATTGAATTAGAGGTGGAAGTCATTTCGTTCTTCTCTTTTCCCAAGGGCTCTATTGCTATAACCCTAAACATTGAATTCATTTTATTACGCATCTAATTTTTTTATAGTTTCTTCTAAATTTGACTATTCGAGAATCTCTTGTCGATGAAAGCTTACTCGGTCAATTTTCATTTATTCTGATCGATTCAGACTTATTGATATAAACAGGAATAAATGAGACTCATCATATACTCCTGATATAATGAGTCTATGTTCACATTAATTCTTAAAAATTCTCATAAAAATGAATTAATCGTTTCCCGATGAGCTACAGTACATTATCTTTTAGAGTTATTATGTTTCTGGAAGGCCACGTAGAATGCTGAGTGCTTCCGACAAGACATCCTAATGAGAAACTCCAGTTTGTTATTAAAATCAAACTTCTAATAATATAGCAATTTCATCGTTTTGTTTCAATATTCAGAAATTACATTTCATGCAATTCAATTAATTTCCGACCATTATTATGTAAACCTGAATTGATACCGTCGTGATTGCATCGTTTCTGTTCAATCGCTTCAACCCTTCCGCGCCGCCTGCCTCTGGCTGACATCATCCGCTTTGCTTGAATTCGAGCAATAGGATGCAACCTTCCAGAGCACGCAACCTTATTATTCTAATAACCTTGCCTTCCAGGTGACGTCACAATCCCAGAATACATTGCGAGTGCTTTTGAGAAAAATCGGCCGATAGAGGCCACCTTCTTTTTAACAACTTTGCCTGCGATAGAGATCTTTCATTGAAACTGAAAATGAAAGCAAACTTTCTATCTACCGATAGGGCGGCACTGCAGGCGCAGTTGGGCCGATTGTACATGCAGCGCCACTTTTCAATAGAGTTCCCGCCCTATTCGGAGTTAGAAACTTTAGCTTCATTTTAACAATGGAGCTCGATGACTATGTATATTTATAGACCGTGATTACTACCGATAATAATTTGCACTATCTATGATGATATAACATTTCAAAGCGGAGGCCTTTTCTCTCGCTCCATCTCGAGTGTTAACAACCAGTGTTTTTCGTTTGTTAGAAACAATGAAGGTTGGATTGTTGGAACTACGACACTTCTGTAACTCGAAAAACGTTTCATGCTAGCATTTCACCCAATTTGTTGGCGCCGCATAAGATATTTCGCTTCAATAATCATTCTTTATTCATCAGCCTGCAAAGAATTATATAAATTTTTTTACTACATAGTATTTTGTTTTATAAATTTAACCATCTTTCAAGTTTAGTCTCAAATAAATCTCAAAAAAGCATTACGTAACGCTAGACCTGATCCCCCCCTTACCCCTCTACCCCTCTGTAACACAGCGTAACGCTGTCCTAACACTCCACCCCCATCAAAAGTTACGTAATTCATGCACGACCCCTGGCTGTTAGTTAGTGAGAGATAAAAGATAGGATATGAGTATGGATAAGATAAGGTTGGAGTTCCCTTCCCAGCCATTGACAGCTGTTTTAAAAAGTTATTTCAAAAATAACATTTGGAGAAATTATTAAAAAAAACATAGTTACACCATTGACTAAAACATACCCCTCAAGATCTCCCTTGAAAGACATGCTAAAAAAAAGCTCTTGGTACCCGCTACATTCTTGTGGCACTGCTCTCATCGCTCCTTAGTGCTAAGTAGGGTGAAAATTCGTTAAAAGTAACGGTTTCCCGGCTCCTTTCGGCCATTGATGGGGTTCCCAAACCCTTCTGGACGATGTTTACAGGCGGTTTGTACCTGTAAATACGTTTTGTACGCGTTATTTTAAGTGATTATTCGCAAATGAGCGGTAGCAGCGGGAGAGCTTTGTTTTACTCCAAAAATATAAACTGCAATAAATAGGAACCCCATGGGTTTGATGACACATGACTCAGTACAAGGCCGAACAGTATTTATAGTTCGGCCTTGACTCAGTAGTAGAAAATCCCTTGGTGATAACTGTTTCATTGGCTGTGGATAAAATCATTTCTTGATGAACTCCTGAAGGCTTTGTCCAATGAAAATTTTCTTTTTATAAAGGAACAAAAACATACAAGTCACATAGAAAGAAAGTAGGCTAGGTAGGACAACTTTTCCGATCACAATTTCAAGAAAGCTTTCCTTCTAATGACAGCGTGCGGATGCACTTTTTCTTGCATAAAAATTACTTTTCTGCGGTGCGTCTCAATTATTTTTTATTTTTGATAATCATAAAGAGTTTTTGTTAGAGTTGCACAATAATTGTTCGGTCCTTGCAGCTTTTCAGTACTCGCATTGTCCCGTTTGCAGCAGCTGTGTACGGCAGTCGGTCCGATTGTTACTGTTCTGCGATAAATTATACATACCCTCTCGCGACAGATTGTGCAACTCATCAGTTAAGATGTGGTGGATATATTTTCTCACCATTACTAAACAAATTAAATTATACATTAGATTTATTAGCAAATGGATTACTTACAGTTATCCGTCACTGAGCGTTTTCCTCTTCCGTTATGTTGCAGAGTTCGTACTAAAAAGATTAAAAAATGAAAAATAAAAAAATTTAAATGTCCTGAATATATAATTATATATCATAATATAGAGTGCGTTTTTGATATACAGCACCCCCTCCCTTAGGGCCATTAAATCTTCCAAGATAATTTCTAAAATTACCCTGGAATGTCGTCAACTCCTGCAGATCCTGGCTCTATATAATAACGTTACGTTACAATGGGTGCCAGGACATAAAGAATGAGGTTGCGGATACCTTAGCTAAACAAAGTGCCAAATCGGCAGCTTTTGGTCCTGAACCTTTTGGTATCTCTAAGCAAATGGTAGTTAGTGAGATTAATAACATCTCTATAACAGACCACCGATCATAGACATACAGGTAGATCACGTTATACGCGATACATATGTTCCGCGAAATAGCCGTGTATACCGAATTCGCGTACAACGGGTTCCATTTAACATGTACAGAATAGAGTTTGGTTCTCATAAGCATTAATTATTTTCCTGATATAATATAAATAATTGCGTTAGAGAAGTATAGGATTAGTAATACAACAGTTTTCCATTTTTTAGAGTTAAAATAGCACCTTATTTTATTTTATAAAACTCAAGATACACAACAAAAAGACGTGTCCACAATCTAAACTTTATATTGCTTTGGGTTCATCTGTACCAGAAGATTCTGATGCTGTTTCCAACAGTCTCCTTCCTGTAATAGTGCTGGTGGAATCCCTAAGAGAGTTTGGAAGAGGAGCTCGGATTGGATGTTAAAGGATCGTTTGAACTGGCAGGATGTTTCGTTAAAAATTGCTTCATGGTCGGCTGTAACGTTTTCTTCATCTTCATCGAGGACCTCCAAGTCAGTTTCTAACGAGTAGGATTTTCGGGCCCGCTTTCTTCTTTCGGTAATAGAGAGTTTAAGTTACACGTTAACGTGAAACGCGACGTCCGTATGCAACGTCATCGATGACGAATTTTACCTTCACGTTCATTGTCCGTAGAAGTTGTTAAGTTTCACGCAACGTGCCTCGGACGTTTTGATTACGTGATCAGTGTTTTCTGTTTTATAAACCATAGCCTACAACAATGATCAGTACTTTCTTCTATTGTTGTAGGCTCTGCATTAACAATGATACTTCAGTTAGTTAAATCATAGTCTTTTAATCCCCTGGTCTGTGCACAGGCATTGAATTGGATTGCTGTATTTACTGAAAAGCACGGTCTATAGATATTCATGGTCATCGAGCTTCGACCATTTTCCAATGTTTCGAGAAGCTAAAGAAAACAGGTGCCGCATAGATCGAATCAGGGCAACACCTCCTAAAGAGAAAGCCTCTGCACGGAAACCGTCATACATTGTTACATCATCATAGTAGTGCAAATTCAGGGCTTATTATTGCTAGAAATACGAATAACAATGCCCTACTTAGATGATGCAACAATGTATGACGTTTCCGTGCACAGGCTTTCTCTTTAGGTGGTGTTGATCAGGGCCGACCGTGACCTGCGATAGAGGTTTTTCATTGAAACTGAAAATGAAAGTAAATTTTCTGTCTGTCGATAGGGCGGCGCTGCAGGCGTTTTTGGGCCGAATGTACATGCAGCACCACTTTTCAATAGAGTTCCCGCCCTATTGGGAGCTAGAAACTTTAGCTTCATTTTAACCATGGAGCTCGATGACCATGAATATCTATAGACCGTGCTGAAAAGTCGTTTTTTGCCCCCTCTCTTGAATGAATTTGGCTACAGCTCAAACATAACAACGCATTTTAAAGATCGCACAACGTAACAAAACTGCCAGCTACTATTACGTGTTCAGCAACAAAACGTAACATTACCTGACAGTTTTGTTACGTTGTGCGATCGTTAAAATGCATTGTCATGTTTGAGCTGTAGCCAAATTCATTCAAGAGAGGGGGCAAAAAACGACTTTTCAGTAAATACAGCAATCCAATCGTTGGACTAAAACAATGTTGTGCACAGACCAGGGGATTAAAAGGCTATGGTTAAATTAGTTCTGTAGGGCCTTAAAATAATTAAAAATACTATATATTTATACGTAAATACAGTACATTAAAAAAAATAAACGCATAAAGCAAGCCATGTTTCTTTAATTTGACTATTCATATTATTTTGTAATATAAATGAGTGATATGTAATTCGTATAAACTTTTTAATTTTATTGAAATATTTTAATAATAAATGTTCTATTTCAATAAAAAATATTATCATAAATAAAATCATAAATAAAATTTTAAATATTGTTAAACATTTTATTTTTCGCCTTAAAAATATTTGTTGAGGATACTTCGTAGAGCTTTTATCTTTTGAATTTTATAGTAATCCATCTTCATGAGAAATAAATGTATTATTATTATTATTATTATTATTATTATTATTATTATTATTATTATTGTTGTTGTTGTTGTTAAAATTATTGTCATAAATAAAAATAATTTTTTTTTATATATTATCATAAATAACTTTTTAGATTATTGAAATACTAGAGTTTAAGTGACAAGCTAACATGAAACGCCCGTGATGTTTTTGTACGCGAGGCCTACGAGATAACATGAATAACGTCGCAAGAACATCACTTTCGCGTAAAACTTCACGTTGATTCGTAGAGTTCACAGAACTACGTGCACGACGCGAGTGACGTTTCCATTTCGTCATTCACGTTGCCTCTCACGGAAAAACGTGGAGAGTTCGACGTGAAACTCTGCTTTCCCACGTTAGCGTTTACGCGAGTTTGATTTTTTATTTCAACCCCTGAAAATGGCCAAAATGAACATCAAAAAGTCTAAATATATATCTATAAATAAATCTATATAGATTTTATTAAAATATTATATATTTTGAAATTTTATAGAAATGCCAAATCTACCTATTCCCCAATTAGTATGAGTATCGATGAAGACACTCAGACATTTAGTGAAATTGGCATCGTTGAAAACTTCACTAAACATTTTTCTCAGTTATTTGATATTTCACGACTTGAAATTAAAGAATAACAATGGTCTTCAAATACTAACTTATTACTTAATTACCCTCTGGAAAGAGAGGAATTACGGTTGGCCTTTAACGACCGAAAAAATCAACAGGCCCGGATGAAATACACTCAGTTATTTTGAAGAGAGGCCGTGAATTAATTTTGGAACCACTTTTTTTTTCCATTATTTTTGAGAAGTGCTTGAACAGAGGATATTTCCAAACCCTCTGGAGAAGACCGACCACGACACCTTATTAAAAAAGTGGTGATATTCATTATGTTAAAAACTATCGTCCTATTCTCTATTTTGGCTAATTTACTTGAATTTATTATGACTTTTAGACTAAGAAAAGTTATTGATCCCTGGATATCTGAAGATCAACATGGTTTAAAAAAAAAAGCACTCCACTGAAACTAACCTGGCTTCCTTCTTTGTAAGAAGTGATCAAGCGATTGAGCAAACTACCCAAATTGATCGCATTTATGTCGATATCTCGAGAGCTCTTGACACGTTTTCCCACCAAAAACTCCTAGATAAATTGGAAGGATTTGTTGTACTAGGGAAATTCCTTGAAATTTTGAAATTTTTTCTTAATCAAAGAACTAACTATATTAGGATTAATACGAGGGTGAGTTAAATGAAAACCGCAAAACTTTTTTTATAATTTTTAATTACCGAGTAAACGTGAATAACAACTGCATTTTTTTTCTACATAGTCTCCGTTACGTACAATATACCTCTTGAAAAAAATCCTTTTGGTTGTCTGCGCAGCCATTCGTGCACCGACTGCTGTACCTCTTAATCTGAATGGAGTTTCTTTTCACCCATTGCCTCCTTGAGTGGCCCAAACATGTGGTAAACACTAAGGCTTCAACTGTTGCAATATTCTCTGCGTCACAACTCGTTGTGCCTGACCCGGTCGAGGGGCATCTGACACGGCTATCATACCATTTTTGAACTTCACACTCCATTCATAAACTTGCCGCTGTGACAGACATGCTTCTTCTATGAATTTCAATAAGTTTCACACCTTCACTACTCAAAAATCGGATAACTGAACGCTGTTCTTCTTTGATGCATGTTTGAAGTGGGGCGGCCATCTTTAAACTGCTGCTGTGACGTTGTTTGCTTGTCTCTTCTTTCCTGCCACCTACCAGATATTCCTACAACTCATTTTTAAAGAATCTGCAGACTTAAAACACGGTTGGGCGAAATTTGGAATTTTAATTACAATTTTGCGGTTTTCATTTGACTCACCCTTCTTATACAAGGTGGTTATAAAATAAGTTCTCCTACTCAGAGCCCTCTAGAGCCCAATCTAATGAACCGATTGTCATGCAAATTGAAATTTAGGCTATTCAGACGATGAGGGGGGGATTCCGGAAAAAATAGTGCAAACTTTCACCATCAGGTGAAAATGTGGCGCTGTGGAATAACAAATGGAGATTTAAAACTACTTTTATTGTTTTAAATAAGCAGGCAAGGTTTTTGTTTGATTACAGCACACACTGTCATATCAATGAATAATGACCAGCACCCCTTCGAGGCACACGCATGGTTCGCCCCAACAAAATTACACATTGCAAAATTTGCATAACAGGCTGAGAAAGCTTTAAAGCTGGTGCATCAAACGGCAGATGCACAAGCCTCAAGATAGGTAACCGTCCGGATTTAACGGACATCCAAAAACGGATGATAATAGGCTATCGCAGCAAGGGTGGCACCATCTCCGAAACGGCGCGATTTGTGAACTGTTCACGGTCCGCTGTAGTGAAGGTGTACTAAGTGTGGACAGCAGGAACAGAAATCGCGTCCCAACGCCATCACTGTAAAGGGTTACGAGCCATCGACCAACGGGGTGAGCAGCGCCTACGACGACTCGTAAAAGGTGACAGGAGAGCCACAGTCCATCAACTGACCACCAGATTCAACAGTGGTGCCAACAGACGTGTATCCGACATTACCGTTGAACGCATCCTGGTACGAATGGGCCTGAACAGTCGACGCATGTTGACCAGGGGTCATCGTCAACGACGCCTAGACTTTGCACGTGAGCACCGACATTGGACCACAGACGAGTGGACTAAGGTCGCCTTCTCCAACGAGTCAAGGTTTGCTCCATAAGATTGACGGGCGATGGCGAGTGCGTCGTGAATGCCATGAAAAGAGACTGCAAGAGGCTATTGTGGGCCGGAAACAGGCTGGTGGGAGTAGTGTGCATGTGTGGGGGATCTTCTGTTGGGAGCAGTTAGGTCCACTGATTGGTCTAGAGGGCAATTTGAATGCCTGTGGCTATTTGTCAATCGTAGCGGACCAGGTGCACCCGTACATGCTCACGATGTTCCCCCAATGTGATGGTGTGTTCCAGCAGGACAATGCACCCTGCCACAAGGCACGTCCCTTGGCCCGCTAATTCGCCGGACATCAATCCAATCGAATATCTGTCGGAGCACCTTGATCGCCATGTACGGCATCTGGACCCTCTACCTATGACTCTCGAAGCTCGGTGGACAGCGCTTCAAGCGGAATGGACTGCCATACCATCGGACACATACCGCGCACTTCTTGCGTCCATGCCACGACGCCTAGCAGCAGTTATAGCAGCGAAGGGTGGCTACTCTTCAGTTCAATATGTCCGCCCCCTGCGTCAATAACATGTTGGAAGCGTAGCATAGCATGATCAATTCTTGTATGAAGTGTCTCCCGGGAAATGTCTGAGATATGTCGTCTAATGCTGGCTTTCGGGCACAGTCCGTACGCTTTGTTGATAGACCCGATCTTTCAAATATCCCAGAGCCAAAAATCGCACGGGTTCATATCCGGAGAACGTGGAGGCCACGCATCTGGAAAATTTCTAAGTCTAATGCTGATCTTGGCGATCACACGATCATCTCCAAAGTTGGCACGAAGCCGTTTCTATCAGTTGTCGACAAATATGAAGAGGTGCTCCATCTTGCAACGAAGACAGTGGTTTCCAAACATCGTCGTTCTGCCAAGGCATGAAGAACACGCTGTGAAAGAAGTTCACAATACCGTGCACTTGTCACAGAACATCTTACAGGACCTCGTTGTATCACTTCCTCAAAGAAAAAGGGGCCTGAATAAAATCAGCGGTGAATCCATACCACACAGTCACGTATTCAGAATGCAATGGCTTTTGATGCACGCATGGGGGAGCGAGGACCCCATATGCGGCAGTTCTGCGTGTTCACCGTTGTCACGGAATTCCGTCATCAATTCGAATTCCGGTGACGGAATCAAGCGTTTTCCCTCTCGGGTTTTCTATTCGTCTGAGAGGAGGAAGGAGCGACGTAAAACCCGTCGTGACGTACGTCAAGAGGATCGTCGAGAGGTGATTTGAAAAGTCACGACGGAGGAGATCGAGGGGAGGAATTTCTGGTGAGACACGCTACAAGGAGGACACGAGCGAAGGACCCATGGAGAGCAGTAAATACCATTTCAAAGATTGAAAGGAATTTCTCGTCCGGGAGCCTTGAGCAGGGACGCGCTCAAGCAACGGCGGCAACGACGACGAGTGACAAGGACGACGAGCTCCGTGCGTCGTCGGGCGCGGCGGCTGGAGCGACCTTCGCTATACCGAAGTCGTCGGCGTGGGAGCCTGGTAGCCGTATTGCCGAGCTTCTTGGACCAGCCGGAACCACCCGTATTGCGAGGCTTCCACGGCGGACCATCTCGACAGGCATCAATTTACTGGTAAGTGCGAGACTTTATGTGGGCTCGTACGCTCAGCAGTTTTGTGCCATTTTCCCGGAGCTTCGCTACTACGAACTCCGCTACTCCGCCGTAGTGCAAGGTTTATGGCCGAGCGGTTTATCTGCGTTCTTCTGGGACGAAATGGGCTTCGTGCTCGTGTGTAGAAAACAGTAATGTTTTCTAAGCTGTGTCATTTAAGTTGGCCATTATTTACCCTAGTTCTCGCCAACCGTCATCGGCAACGGGTTCGGTGCGAAGGAATGTTGCAATTGCTTTATTAATATTATTGTGATAATTTGGACATTTCTATTTGTCTTTTTTTTTAATAGTGTTTGCCTTTCGCCGACCCGGTCTGCATTCGGAACGGTGTTCCTATCTAATTATACTTCCCGATTTTTGTCAATAAGAAATTAGTTTTACTGATTCGTGACTTTACTTATTGTGTCCTACCGAACTGTGACATTAATTATTTATTTCCTATTGGACCGTGACTTTATTTAATTACGAACTTTGAACTGGTTATAATATGAACTATTGCAGTTACGTGTAGTGTATTAGTTGTTATTTATTTTGTTGGCTTAATTGCTTCAGCTACACGCCTGACGTAAAGCGACGTCAACGAGAAGAATTTACCCTATCTTTTGCTAGTGTTGTGTATTAATCTTATTTTGTAGAAATAAGCTTCACCACGTTGTGTTCTGACCTTTTTGAGCTGTTTAATGTTTTTTGATAATTATTGCATTAA
The DNA here is from genome assembly GCA_023313115.1 of Rhysida immarginata. Classification (NCBI taxonomy): domain Eukaryota; kingdom Metazoa; phylum Arthropoda; class Chilopoda; order Scolopendromorpha; family Scolopendridae; genus Rhysida; species Rhysida immarginata. The sequence continues at coordinate 176,582 of JAHWFO010032050.1, forward strand.
TGGTATTTGTTCTCTGAATGAATCAATGCCTCTCTTATCGTGATTTGAAATGCAATGTAATTTACGTCAGGTAAAATCTTTATGTGACACGCCTAATGAGATGGAATTCTCCGAGCCCAAGAGACTTGAATCTTGTTTGTATTTTTAGTAAGTTTAAGAAGTATTAGCTTACTGTTTTTGGAATTTGCTTTAGGCTTAAAATTTTGTTTAGCTATTCTCGTTTTTATTTTATTTTTGTTCTTATTTACAAGAAACATGTATGTTTCTTGTTAAACGCCTTATGTTCATGAATGCCTTTTTTTTCCACTGCGTGATACCTCTCGCTAATACTGTTTTATTCATGACAACCGTTCCTTCTGGAGTGAAATGTTCTTCGTCTGATCATAGAATGTTCCACGGCCACAGGTCATCAACAATTATCCTCTCCAGAAATCGATAAGCAAATCACTGAAGCAGGGATGGACAGTTCGCGTGCTGTTTCTCGAGCACTTGTTGCAGAATGTTTCAGAAATGGTTTCTCAACAGGATTTCTCTCCCCCATGGTCTGAATAGCCTACATTTCAATTTGTATCGCAATCGGTTCATTAGATTGGGCTCTAGAGGGCTCTGAGTAGGCGAATTTATTTTATAACCACCCTGTACATAAGGAAGGATATAAACAAACAATAGGAATCCCGGAGGTTAGTCCGTTGGGACCTTATTTATTTATAATATTTATAAATGAGCTTACATATAAATTAAAAATGAATAATCTCCTTTATGCTGACGACATAAAATTATCAAAAGAAATCAACTCATATATTGACAAAATGAGCTACAGTTAGATGTTGACAGCTTATGCACTTTGTATAAAAAAATGGATTAAAATATAATTTATACAAAAGAAAAATGATGACTCTTACAAAGAAAACCAACCCCATTTTCTTTCAAGATAAAGAAGAAAAACAATAGGGCATATCAAATTAAAGACTTGGGAATAGCAAATGATCATTGATAGTAAATGCATATTTGGACCCCAAGTAGATGGAGTTATTCCCCGGGCACTACAGCGTGTTGGGCTTATTGGCAGATTGGGAAGACATTAGGAAAAAAGAGGTTTTTGTGTATCTTTTTCAGATGAAAAAATAATGTGTTGATTGTTTGGACGATTTGGATATTGATGTTTTTAACTGTTCCTGGCCCATTTTTGGTATTTCAGTCCAGCTTTGGTGCCATAAGCAGTTTCGGATCTCGATTTCCCTTCAGGAATAAACAATTTCATTCATTCATTCAAGATTATAATATTTCAATAATATAAACAGTTATTTATGAAAATATTGAATATTAAAAAAATATTTTTATTTATGATAATAAATTTTAACAATAATAATAATAATAATAATAATAATAATAATAATAATAAGGAAATTCCTACACCTAAACATCAATACTCCCACGAGTGCGTAACTTTCCCTCCCTTGCATTTGAGTCCCTTGGGCTTTTATGGCCCTCTTTTGGGTCCGCCTTTGGGATTGGCTTCCGGACTTGATCTGAGTTTGGGTTCCCTAAACAACAACAATAATAATAATAATAATAATAATAATAATAATAATAATAATAATAATAATGTACGACATCTCAAAGAGAGTCGCCCCCAACAGGCCAAAAGCCCAAAAACGGGGTTACTAAAAACTAAAGTAATAAAGAAGAAACATCAAGCCTAATAGCTATAGTTGCACGATTAAATAATCGGCAAGATTGAGCCTAAGGTCAGAAAAATAAAAAAAAAACAAAACAAAAAAAACAAAGGAAGAGAAAAAATTAGTCCCAGATGTAAAAAGACTTAAAAATAATGAAACTTAACAATCTATTATAATATTAATAGCAAAATAATAACACATTAGAACAAACATTAGTAAAATAATAAATAGTAATCATTATATAATGAAGATAACCTCCAAAAGACAGCTGCCCGAAAACAGGATCATTAAGAAAAGAAAATTACAACAAACATACATAATAATAAAAAATTATTATTAATATCTATAATACTCATTCACTTACCCCCCCCCCCCCCCCGGCTGCTGTGACCATCATACAGCAGTCGCTAATCCAGGTTCATCCAGGGACCCAACTCGTCGGCTTCTAGCCATACAGGCCCTGGATGGACGTATTGGATTATCAGTACTAATAAATAATAATAATAATACATTTATTGCCCCCATAATGAGGGAATATAATAATATTCGAAAGATAAAACCTTAAAAAGAATTCTCAACAATTAATTTTTAAGACGAAAATTGAAATGTTTTACAATATTTAAAATTTTATTTAAGATGTTATTTATGATAATATTTTTTATAGAAATAGAAAATTTATTATTAAAATATTTTAATAAAATTAAAAAGTTATATGAATTTACGCACTACTCATTCATATTACAAGAGAATATTGGCTTGCTTTATGCATTTATTTATTTTAATGTACTATTTGTACATTTAAATGTGCAGTATTTTTAGTTATGTTAAGGCGGTACAGAACCAATTTAAGTTACTGAAATATTATTGTTAATGCATAGCCTATAATAATAGAAGAAAGCATAGATCATTGTTATAGACTATGAATGAAAACGTCACTCGCGTCTTACACGAAGCTCCGTGAACTCTACTCGTCAACGTGAATATTTTATGCGGGAGTGACGTTTCTGCAACGTCATTCACGTACTGAAACGTCACTGGCGTTTCACGTTAACGTGTAACTTAAACTCTCTAATAATACTTTCTTTACGTTTTGGCGGCATTTTAAGTCCTTCAACAACAAATCGTTTCGCAAAAAGATTAGAAACTCAGCTGATCTTATCCAAACAGATGTATAGCAACCTTATCATTCATAGATAGCCAGTGATGTGCTAAATGTGCACAAACATAGGGATAGGAACAAAACAAAACTCAAAAACGAGTTCAACTCCTAACAAAAATAAAAGAGTTTTCGCATGTTGGCGATCGATGGTGCTACTAAATGAAAACCGCGTATATTCGAAATCGCGGATACCGAAATCGTGTATAACGGGATCTACCTGTACTAGACTCATGATTAAGAAACCTTCGAAGAGTCTAACAACTAGTGTTCTACAACTTGGTAGGAATAAATTACGGGTAGTCGTGAGTTTTCTTATAAGTCATGATTTACTACGAAAACATTTACATAGAATGGGAATCCTTCGAGAGGAATCACTATGTTCGAAATGCAATTTGATGGACGAAACTGCCCATCACATTTTTTTTGAATGTGATGCTTTGTCACATATTCGTCACCTCACGTCAAATTTTACTTTTGTTGAGGAGCTTCACCAAGATCCAGTGGGCAGTCTGACTGGTTTTCTTAGCGAGTCCGGCTTCCTGTAGGTATTCTGGATTCGCTGGGTTTTGGCGCAAAATTCCCTCGTAGGAATAAGCGCCTAGGCAATCCTTGGTTCTACCGTCGATTAACCTATCCGTTCTTATAAGATAAGATAAGAAAAGGGTGTTTACCTTGAAGTGGTCCACCCAAATATCTACAAATCTATTAAAACTGTCAACACTCTGCTATAGGAAAGTGAGGATACGCAATCTGATACTGACGTCAAATTTGATCTTTGACCTACTTAATGGGTCAAATCATTACATAACTTTTTAACCGTATATGATACAACAAAAGTGGCAATGGAAAGCTTGTAGAACACACTAAATTTACCCCTAAATTACCATTTTTACATAACTTATTTCTTTACTAGCAGACCCCGTGTGAAAATATTTTCGCACAAAAAAATCGTATTATTAAGAACTGGATATTATGCAGAACAATTTTTATATATTTGGAGAGACCCTCCAGCAGCCTGTGCTTTATCTGTGTGCCCGTTCGGGTTGCAGAGTTATGCCATAGCCTGCAAAATAGAAGGCTATGGTTATGCCATGACCTCCTTTATTATTACAGACCTGTTTTACTGATTAATTTCCATTGTTGCTTTTGGCATTTCTCAATTTTGCCATGGCACTGTTTAACCTCCCTTTTGTTACCAACTGAGATAAGTAAAATAAAGTACAAACAAAATAAAAAAATACATAACGTATTAAAAATTTTTTTCATAGAATCTTTTATTTTAAAAGGAAGTTAATAGCGAATAAAAAGAAACCTGAATTTGGTTAATGAAATGAATGCTTATTCAGTTTGTTTTTAACGTCACTGAAAAGTCACCTGATCATCTTAGTCCAAGCAACAATGTAGCCTTCATTGTTGGAAACAGCGCCTTGGCAAAATTGAGAAATGCAAAAAGCAACAATGGAAATTATTCAGTAAAACAGGTTTGAGGTCATGGTTATGCAAACAATTAGACATAACACAATTTAAAATACAGCCAGCGCGATCTCTCGGTATTAAAAATGAAAGATACACACTATTCCCGCGCGAAAGTCTTGCAGTTATTGTTGATGCTGCTTCACTGAACAATCGCAAAAAAATCCTCATTAAACAAAGCAAACAACGACGTCACAATTTTTTAAAGCTGGCAGAAATCCTATTCAGCTCCAGGTAAATTGGAGTTTTAAAATAAAATACAATGGAAAGGAAGAAAAAAAATAAAATCCTTTCTTAGTAATTGCTTATGTCACAAAATAAATCTACTGTCAAAATTTCATGTAATTAGCTTCAGCGGTTTCGGCTCTGCGGAGATGAATCAGTCAGTCAGGACATGTTATTATACAGGATGGTCCATTTAAGTGTAGACTGGAAATATCTCGAAAACAAAGCATTGTACGAAAAAAATGCCCAAAATCAAAAGTGAATTACTTCGCGGGGAAAATTCATTAGCCAAGAAATCAGCCATCCTCCCTCCCCTGTAAGTGTGTGTGTGTGGGGGGGGGGGGGTAACTTTGAAATCTTAAATAGGAACTCCTATTTTTTACGGTATATTCAGATTGTACACAATACTCGAGTTGTTTTATTCTTGGTGTCTTTTCAATTCATCCAACCGTTTAGAAGACAGAAGCTCTGAAAGTGTGGATCTTTTAAAGTTTTGAACCCAATTTTATCGATGAAGAAAAAAAGATACAGAGTGGGTCTTGCAGGCATTTCTATTCTACTTTTTTTTTGGTTTTTAAGAATTCGAAGTCAAAACTTCAAAAATTCAAAATTTTTTACTGCACAAGCAAAGTCTTGGGGGATAGCAGTTCTAATGGATGCAGAGTCTGTGCGTGTGTGTTGAAAAATATTGGATTTTTGAAATTATGACTTCGGATTCTTAAAGACCATTAAAAAGTAGATTAGGAATGTCTGTAAGACCCACTCTCTATCTCTTAGTCTTCTTCGATAAAATTGGGTTCAAAACTTTAAAAGTTCCACACTTTCAGGTCCCCTGTCTCCTCCTAAATGGTTGGACCAATTGAAAAAACACCAAGAATAAAACATGTCTCGAATTTTGTGTACAATCTGAACATATCATTAAAAATAGGTTCGAGAAACGTTTGTCCATGGGTATTGAATTCGGTCTCTGGGAGGCGTTTGATACACAGCATCTTTCACGGGAAATCTACGAGAGTCAAATCAGGTGACCTTGGGGGCCACCGAACAGGACCGAAAAGTCCTATCCAATTTGGTTCAAAAGCACTTCTCAAGAGTTGTGACATCTCAGTACTTATGTGCAGTTGTGCCCCATCCTGCGAGAATCATACTTGACGAAGTTCAGCCAAAGACAAACTTTCTGCCCAATCACAAACTACATTTTGGATAATAAGTTTAGCATATCGTGCACTAGTCAGTGTACCCTCGTAAAAAAATTAGACCAATTAGTGTCGAATTTTACATCCCGCACCAGACGTAGTTGACCATCTGTATTCATGTTTGTTTCCCTGTTAAAGTGTGGATTGATTTGTGATCAGAAATGAAAATTACGGATATTTATAATACCAATTTGAATGGATGCAGACTCATTGATCTAGAGAACGCATTTATCAAATGCAAGTTGGTTGAAGTTTATCTTAGCAAGCATAAAGTAACAAAAATCCATTCTCAACTGTTGGGCCTGCTCTCTTTCAAGTGATTGAACAAAGCTTAGACGGCATGGATAATATTTATGTTTGGAAGATACTTCGGCATGATAACCCACATTCCGAAGACGTATTTCTAAAGCTTGCATGAGAATTTGATTCAAAATAGGCGATCACCTCAATGTCATTAATGGTTCTCTGCAATTGACTTATGGGATGACGTTGATGTACACATTCTGTTCTTCGTAGTCTGTTTAATATTCTTGAAATTGTGCAATGTGTGATATTGGATTAAGAAAATCTAGTGCAAAATTCGCGTGCAGTTAGTTTCTATTGCATTCACCAAAATTATAATCATTTCTAGCATTCCTGCATTAGCATTTCTGCAGGCATTTTTGACCATTTGTTATCTGTCTAATGTGTCTGCATTACTACATTTGATTATGCATTATTGTTTTACTCTTAAATATTACTAAAATAACAACGGAACTGCGCATTTGGGAGAAAGGTGAAGGAGAAAAACATATGTAGTAGAAGACATCAATAAACAGTCTTAAAAATGTTTTTTCCTAATTTTCTTGTGAAATAAATAAGTTATGTACGAGGGGCGTTCAAATTTGACCTGGATTTTATTTTTTGTAAATTTCATTGTTGTAGAAATCTAAACTTTCATTGTTGGGATGGCAACTATCGCCTTTCATGCAAATGCAACACCACTCATCCGGTTGCCATGACAACCGATTGTTTGTTTAAACAAAATGTCGACCAAAGTGGAACAACAAATACTCATTAGGTTTCTCCACAACGAAGGTGTGAAAGCATCTGAAATTCATCAGAGACTTCAAAGATAGTTCACCGAGTCATGTTTGTCTCCATCATCCGTCTTTGCTTGGTGCCAAAAGTTTGACGGAGGGCGAGAATCCACCGGCAATAACCTCATAAGACAAGGCCAGCAAATGCTGTCAATGATGGCATCATTGCACGAACAAATGAGCTGATAAGGGACAACAGGCGGATTCATGTCCGAGAATTGGCTTCAATACTGAACATCAGCACTGGCAGTGTGGATACCATCATTCACGATAACCTGAAATTCAACACGATCTGTGCCAGATGGGTCCCTAAGAAACTCTCCTCAGATCACAAACCACCCTGTTGGAAATCTCTTCCATGCTGCTGCAGCAATATGACAGGGAAGGTGACAGCTTCCTAAGGCGTGTTGTGACCACCGACAGTATATGGATTCATTACCATATTCTTGAGAGTAAGCGTGCCAGCATAGAGTGGCGACACACTGAGTCACCACGACCCAAGAAATTCAAGATGACACCGTCGGCAACGAAAGTGATGGCGACTGTATTCTGGGACATTAAGGGTATCATTCATGTCGATTTTCTGGAAGAACGTCGAACCATAAATGCACCCTACTACTGTGACATTTTGAGGACGTCTCTGAAGCCAGCACTAAGGAAAAAGCGACCAGGACTCCTTACCAGTGATGTTTGTTTTCTGAATGATAATGGCAGAACACACACAGCCAAACTGACTATGGACATACTGACGGAACTAAAATGGGACATCGTACCACAGCCTACATACAGCCCGGATCTCTCCGCTTTCGACTATCAGCTCTTTGAACCATTGAAAGAGTTCTTGCG
>JAHWFO010032050.1:204581-265126 GCA_023313115.1 Rhysida immarginata
GATTCATGCTCCACCCAGCAACGTCACGCTCGTTTCCCATGTTGTCAATCCTCTGAATCAAGTATTCCTTCCACTGCGCTTCAGTTCACGCAGTGTACCTCTTTTGATCATTCAGTCAAGGGAGAGGTACTGGAACCCTTCCTAGAAGGATTGAACAACCAAAAGCGCTAACGTCACTGGCGGGCTCCAAGCGCACGTCAGTATTACTACGCTACTCGTGTTTCACAAAAACACGGTGCGTCGACTGGGCGCGAGAGTACCGCTCCACCTCACTTCCGCTGCTTCGGCGTTCACCTCAGATTCCCCAGAATTTTACCATAATTTTACCCAATTAATTACAAGATTTTTGCACGGTACAGTTCGCTGCTTCATCTTACAGCGACGGAGAAAGAGATCAAAGTACTCTTAACGGTGAGTATATGAATATCAAATTGTTTATTCCGACGTTTACAGTCAGCCAAAGCGACGCAAGGTAATTGTTCTTTTTTTTTTATTAGGGTTCAATTTATGTGAGATCCGGTGGGAGGTGCCGTGTCTACGTTCTAAATCCCAATGCTGTAGCTCGACCGCTAATTAATTCGAAAAAATATCACTCACCAAGGGATCCGCCGCACAAATATCACAACGCCCTGCCGCATTCACGCACTCCAAAGACATCCCGTTCCATAACTTTCGTTATCGGCGAGGCTCCATCACGCCTAAACTTCGCTTGCTTCGAATTCTCTTACAACGACACTCGGCAAATTAATCATCTCAAACAGATTCAATAACTTAATTAAACAAAAATCAACTTATTCATTGTGTACATCTAATTAGATTCACTTATCTAGTCATTTTATTTCGTTCCAAACAGTCCTTGATATTCACTTCCCACATATCATATATTTTCATTGCCTGACCATCATCGTTGGGGCAGTCATTCCACACTCGCATCACGAGAACAACAACAACAAAACAACACAACACGCGCAACCCAACAGAAAAACTCCATACACACGCATTTATTCTCAGAAAAACACACAACAATACTATAACGGAGGCTGCGATGATCTTCTAGGAAAACACATTAACAATTTCGGACGCCAACAAAGCACAGACACGAAACATTCACACTTCTCGCAACAATAAACCATATCACAGCTACAACAATACGGATACACAAAACAACAAAAGACTATGCAAAACAACCAAAAAAACGTTTTAATAGCACTTCATTTCCACAACAGCATCCCGTTAACGACCTCAATCAATTTGAAATCCACTTAATACATATCGGATAATCTCAATACCATAAATAATTCAAAATTCTAAACATACAGGTAAGATCTCTTTTAAATACTTTATAACTACCCCCCTTCCACCGGACACACTTGACTACCAGCACACCTGGTACGTCACAACATTAACTAGCCATACCTTTCACTTTACCCACTCGATAAAGGGCAAGGGATGAGATTTTTTCACCGGGCTTTTAGCTAAACCCACATTTTACATGATGCTCTACAACTTTCTAAATAACACATGGGGTCTAACCCCTACCCCTACAAAATTAAAATTTTCAAAATTTACCCCTTCACCCCCAGGGACGCAAAATGTTTTTATTCTGAATTAGGGGACATTAAAACCAAATAATCACTATTCATTTTCCCCCAATCTGTTCCTCTTGAGTCGTTATTTGGACCTAAAGACGGGACACCAATTATGAAACACCCTGTATAATACCTCATTAAAGGTTTTTCATTTATATTCAAATTCAGATATTGCAAAATTTCATCAAACAAACAGCCTGAGCAACGCCGAGCATATAAGCTAGTTATTATACAAATGAAATAAATATCAATATTTACAATATTTACAATAAATACAAATATCCTTTTGTGAATAAGGAAAGCAAAAAAAAAATTCAAGATGCTTACAAAAACACAAAAGTATTAAACAAACTGCAACTTCTGCTAAAATGACTGTTTCACATTTATATGGGGATATGCTTGTTTTGCATAAAAACTCATAGCCTCAGGGCCCATGAATTTTCCTTCTAAGATGGCGTCGTTAGAATAAGCTTTTGCAAAATTTCGGGATCCAGGTTAGGTGCAAAATTTCGGGATCCATACTGGTGATGAGGCAGGTGTTAAAGTGGAGATTTGGCGAGTAATGAGCCAACAAACACTTTGCATTGAAATTATAAAATTTTTTTATTAATGACAGTAAAAAGAAAATAGAACACAAAGCGTGTCCCATGGTTAACACTGGTAGAAGTTAAAAAAAATTGTACACAATCAAAAAAAATATGAATTTAAGTACTCACAGTGTCTCGCACAAGTATTAGTACAAAAAATGAATAAATTACTCAGTGGCGCGGTAGTACAGCCATGACGTCTTGCGACGAACAGTTAACTCAACAGCTTAGATGCATGGTTCTGCAGATGAAATATTTGGGTATCGCGAAAGATAGCAGAGATTGTACCGTCCGAACAAAATAGGCTTCGTGGCCAAGGCTAAACATGGTGAGACTGCAAAAACGAGCGACGGGCCGGAATAAACACTGATACGCATGAAACGTGGGGGCCATGTCGGCAAACTCGTAATTGGAATTACAAAGGTACACTCTTAAGGCTAGAGCAAGATAGGAGAAATACTGGCACTGCAAGTGGGCACCATGTCTGCACAGGAGAAGTAAGGGGGCAGAAGCAAGGAGAAGATGAAGAAAGTTCTAGAATAAAAAAAAGAATACTAATTACGACCGATTTAATTAGTTGCGAGAGCTAATCGCCGCACGGGGTAAGAGCTCGCATCACTCGAGTTCGAAAAAATATTTACTACAACAACCACAACGGACCACAACAATGAATTACTTAAATCTAATTTTTTTTTTGGAATAATAAAAAAATTAATTTACCATTTACCACGAGATTTAATGAATAGCAATAGTTTTTTTCATTAGCCATGAATTGCGATTTCCCGAACAACCGGACAACTTCGATTTTCGAACGAAGGTCAGCAGCAGTTACAAACGGTCCATCGGAGTACACTTTCCTCGCCATGTGTCGCCACAAGTTTTCGATCGGGTTGAGATCAGGGATACGGGCCGGCCAAGTCATAATCTCAACAGAATTCTCCTGTAACCAAGATTTCGTACCCCGTGAGTTGTGCATGGGGCATTGTCTTGCTGGAAAATCCACTCGGGTCCAAAATTCGTGGGCCATCTTCAAGCAAATGTTCTGCTAACATCTGGTACCGTTCACTGTTCATGCTGGCATTGATAATTGATAACGTGGATGTACCAAATGCCCCCAGACCATGACATAGCCTCCTCCCATTTGGCGATTTGAGAAAACAGTCTTTTCTTTTTCTAAGTCATGCCAGTGATGTAATCAACCATCAGGCCCATCCAATTTGAACTTTAAAATAAAGAAAAAAAGAACCTGAAGCCATTCATCGTTCCAGGTCATATGTTGCCTTGCCCACGTTAATCTTCCAATTTGTTCTTTGTGGAAAGTGGAAGATACGACGATATTTTGGCATACTTGATTGTGATGATGTTGCTAGTGAACGCCAGACTATTTTGGCATTGCAAGAAAGCTGTAATTCTCGCTGAAATTTTCGAATAGACGTTTGCTTGTTGGATGCAGCATTTTTGATGTTTTCGGTGATCTCCAACAGTTAACTTTGGTGTTGGTCCAGGCTTCTTCTTTGGAGTTTTTTTTTTGGTTTTCCGTTAGTCACTAATTGTGGACTTTCCTATATTAACATCTGCAACAATATACCGTATAGACTTCCCTTCTGACATCAGAGTATTGATCGTTCCTTTTTCGTATTCTGTTAAATTTATACTCCTACCCATGTTTCAAATGGGTTGAAATAATTTTAAGTATGTTTGGTGATAACCTGCATACTCAGTTTTCCTTGAAAAACTGGACCTGTCCGTAAAAATCAGAAACACTCATTTCCATAATTTTTTTATACAAAAGAGTAAGTCCTTATCATTTCCGCCTTAAAGTGACTTTTGTTTTTTTCCACATAAAGATGTTTTATTTAGTTCCAATATATTTCCAATGTATTTGGTAACTAACTACGTATGTCTCTCTTGTCTTTGTTGAATATCCGCATAAATTTGAAACAAACTGATTTGCAATTTCATATACACTGATTTGCAATGAAATTGCCCCACCCACAAGGAGTTATCCCAATGAGCCAAAAGTAGGTATACAGCAAGAGATACATCTGAACACACCTTTTTTACGCTATGGAGCCAAGATGTGCACTCGTTTGTAGAGGGTGTTCCAACGGAAAGCGGCATCAGTAGGTTGTGGCACCACCTCTAGCAGCATGCATTGTTCCAGACGCAGGTGTAGGTGATCATACAGGTAGCAAATGTCTTTTAGGGTATGTCTGCCCAGGCCTGGTGAACCTGTTGTGTCAGATCATGGAGATTGCGGGGTGATCGTAAACGACGTCCCACCATGTCCCACACGTGCTGAATTGGCGATAGGCCTGGGGACCTCGCGGCCAATGGCAGGCAGTTGACATCATGCAGACATGGTATGCTCGTGTTTGCCGTGTGCGGTCTGGCATTATCCTGCTGAAAGGGCAGTAATACGGGCTGCAGAATCTCTGTGACGTACCGTGCTGCTGTCAGAGTGCCTTGGATGGTGACTAAAGGCGTTCTGGTATCGTAGCCGATGGCACCCCAGACCATGATCCCGGGTGTTGGTCCACGATAGCGATACCGGATGCATCGTTCATTGGCACTTTCCAATGGTCTGCACCACACCCGTCTGCTTCTGTCGTCGGTGTCCAAATAAAAGCGGGATTCGTCGCTGAAGACCACCAGGCGCCATTCAATTCACCAGCCCACTCGTTCACGACACCATTATAGTCGTATCGCGCGGTGCTCAGGTGTCAAAGGAAGACACAACAATGAACGTCTGGCAGACACTGTCGCAGCGTGTAACCGGCGTGCTATTGTCGCTATTGACACTGGAGCAGTATCGGGAATAGTGATGATGTCGCGCAGTTGCCGCAGGGTGATGGTTCTGTCCGCTAGCGCTGTTTGCAGTATCCGCCAATCGGTAGGAGCTGACGTGCTTTTCCGAGCCTCGGAGCCTGGTCTTGTGGCATGTGTGCCTTCCTCTCGCCATTGCCGCCAACATCGGCCAACCGTCCGTGCGTCCCGCGACACATGGACAGCAATCCATCTGGGTGACCATCCAGCCTCGGAGAGGCCAATAGTCCGTTAATTGCGTGAACGGTTGTAGTTGTCGTCGTCGCGGCATTGAGACCATTGTGCGGATTACAGTACTGTACGTTCACGAGGCAGTTACTTCCTCCCTACTGCATGGAACATCTCGCACAGGTGTTAACTGATGAGCCTATACAGGCACCCGGACACCCTGTATCAACCCAGATGGTCACGTCCCATGAGCATTCATCTAATTGTTTACTAGTCGGAGGTAGACGCTCCCCCCCCCCCCTCACTAAATATAGATAAGGTCAAATAACTTTTTCTGTAATGCAGGTTTATTTTGGGATGGCCAAGAGCGAACATTTAACCATGTTATAAATACGGAAAAAATCATAAATATGCACAAGGCCCAGCATATGGCCAAATCTGTAGTCAATGCGAAATGAAAAATCACTTTGCTTCTGTTTGTCGTTCTACGTAAAGCAAAAACTAAAAGCAATCGTGTGTATGATGTGCAGAAGGACAGCGTTCTAGAAAATGAACAACAAGAGCCGTTGCATGTAAATAAGAGGTATCGCATAACCAACAATGCAAGGCTAAGTTTGTGCAATAATAGGTATCAACAATGGTATATATATATATACGCAATTCACAAACACTAAGCACGGATCAATTAATTCAAGTCAGCAAGAGGGTATAAGAGCTTCTACGTCAAGGGCAAGAAAAACTTGGGTCTAAAGTATCCAGTGATGTTCCCCGGTGGTGAAGATGGATATCATTTTAGTCTGCAGCAAGTCAAGAAAAGTTTAAGTAAACTCCCGGTAAATCACCTAGAATTTCTGTCTTTCGGATTTTTCGTAGAATGGATAGTCCCGTCGCTCTGTGTTGTTTTGCTTGAGTTATTATTTGACCAAGATCAAAGTATTAGAGCCACATATGAAGACATCGAGAGCAGAGTGGGAATTACAAGAACATCAAGTGTAAATCTAAAGTAATTATTTAGGCAAGCTGTGGTATATATGGAGAGGTCCATCCATTGTGAGTATTTAAAAAATTTATTTTTCGAATTTTCATTATGAATTTTTCCTTATTAATTCTCAGTGTTTTCATATGTTTATTTTTAAGACATTGCAAAATTTAATCAAAAAAAGGAGTCCCAGTTACGGCAGGGTTATCACCAAGCTTATTTGGTAGCACAGCAGAACCAAATATTTCCTAAAAATACATTTTAACTATATTCTGTGTGAATGTGAATATTTTGGAAACTGAGATGCTGATAATGCGATGATTGAATATTCGTTTCAAAGAATTATTAATAATGAGCATAAAATTATGTGGTGACAGGACAAGGCAAAGGACACATGTCTCTCTTGAGCTCCCTATCAAAATTCCAGACAACTGGCAAAAATTTGTGTGTCTCGAAAGGAAAGAGAAAGAACGAGTATTGGTCAGAGAAACTCTGCAGCTAAAAACAGAAAAAGCTATACGGGCGTTGGAAACATCTGAACAACGGGAGTTTCGAATAGAGCAAGAGGGTATAAGAGCTAAGTCAAGGGCAGGAAAAACTTGGGTCTAAAGTATCCAGTGATGTTCCCTGGTGGTGAAGATGGATATGATTTTAATCTGAGGCAAATCGAAAAGAATTTAAATAAAGTCCCGGTATACCATCTAGAATTCCTGTTTTCCGATTTTTCTTTAAATGGATAGTCCTTTAGAATGGATGTTGTATTGATTGAGTTATTATTTAACCATTTTTTTTATAATTTAACTTCTTGAGATTATTCTGCTTAGCTACATGTGTAATTATCCCGGGCAACGCCGGTCCTCTGCTAATAAAACAAAGTTAAAGGGAAAACCTGAAGAATTACGAAACCCCAATAACCAAACCTTTATTTTAGTCTCTTAAATTGTTTGTTTTCTTACTTTGAGAAACCTATCTATAGACGTTTTGTTGCTTGTTGGAAGTATATTTGAAACTTTTAGTAATAATAAAGTTTTTTCTTTGTATTGGCTATTGATCAGAGGCCCCCTTCCTCTCGTTACGTTATTTGTTGAAATAAATCATTCCGAACGGGGTGCGCTATGTTATAAATTAAAATTCAGTCGTCGTTATGCCTAATGAATAACAATTCATTGTTAACTTATGATAGCTAACTTATAGATTTATATAAAATTATTTGAAAGGCGTTTTAGAATGCGCCTTGTCGATGGATATGAAGTTTTGTGTTAACAACTACCGAAAACGCGTTTCTGTGCTGAATTCGCCGTGTCGATAGATACTTTTCTTATCTTTCCGAATAAATGCTATAGGAAGAATTTCGGAAATGACCGTTTTTAATATATTCTTTGTTTTTGATTGCATATGTGCATACCCATCATTTGAACTATCCTTGGCACCCAGGTTCTGCCCCGTTTCTTAATAAATCACGTAGCGCACATGAATGTCAACACAGAAATACTCTTGCTGTACACAGATCACGCTATTGTTTAACAGTCATTTAATATTTTCATTTTGCCATTTATTAAACACTGCTTATATTTATTTCGCTATATAATATTTAAGATTTGTGATTACCTGTTCT
The DNA here is from genome assembly GCA_023313115.1 of Rhysida immarginata. NCBI lineage: Eukaryota > Metazoa > Arthropoda > Chilopoda > Scolopendromorpha > Scolopendridae > Rhysida > Rhysida immarginata. The sequence goes on from JAHWFO010032050.1 coordinate 212,346, forward strand.
TCCATGTTCCTCGATAAATGAATTGGACAGCATGAGAATACCTGCATTCTGCATTACAAAAAAAAAGGTTTTCCTAATATCACATAAAATTTGTTGAAGTCTTATAACTATAAAATTTAATTAAAATATTAATTTGGGAAATCTTAAAATTAATATGATTTAAAGCTCAAAATTTAATGTAATATTTAAACTTGAGAGATACCACTTCAGATAAAACAATCGTTAAAAAAATTAACTTGCCTCTCTGTCATGAATAAATTTATGGAAACACAATTGACAGAGCAGGCGTATTTGATTAGAAAATAACAAAGTCTTTATTAGCAAAAATAAGCTTATGCTAGAAGGTTTATTATTAAATTATCTTATCTATTTAATTACTTTAAGAAACACTGGCAGATGTCTTTCCTGCATAGAGGCTGTAGCAAATAAAAGGCATAAACACTGTACTGGCACTATGGCTCATTAGCCAGCCACTTCACTGGAGCATAAATATATCAAAGGTATTCACACACAAAAACACAAAGCAAACACGGCGAAAACTCTCAACCGCAGAATGGGGAGATAGAAACTTTTATCCTGTTAAACACAAACGCTCTAACATGTGGAACGATAAGCCGTTGTCTTGTAGGAAAATCACAGTCAAAAATCGGGAAGTCACTTTCGGGTGTATGACGTAATTAATGGACGCTCGCCGAGGATAGCCTGGTTTGCGCACTGTTAATTGACGAATAAAGAAACAGACAGAAGAATTTGTCAGTAGCAATGGTGTTGAAAATATTTGAAAATGTAAACAATGTCTTCAACAAAGTTATTAATGTGTAAAACAAGAGAAGCTAAGCATTGTTGTAAAGAAATACTATATTGTTCTGTTGTTATGGCTTCAGCCGTAAAACAAAAAAAACATTTTGTTCTTATCATCAATGGCTTATTAAACTTATGCACTTAAATACTGTGTCACCCTTGTCAAAACTGCTTTCAACCGCCGATCCATAAAACATCAATAGGTTATGGGCCCAGCACGTATTCCAGAGTCGCGGAGTGGAAGTTTATTACAAGGTCAGATCAGTCAGTATTAAAAAAAAATGGCAACAAGTCAAATCCGAATTGAACCCTTGGGAAAAGACAATCATGATACTTGGAAAGTTCAAGCTGAAGCAGTTTTGACTAAAAATGAACTATGGGGTTACGTTCATGGAAGCATCCCCAGACCTGTTCCAAATGCTCAAAATGTGCAAGCTGTCGAAGAGTGAACTAAAAAGGACAAACTAGCGCGAGCAGATTTGTTGTTGTTAATCGAGTCTTACGAGTTGAAGCAAATTAAGGCATGTGAAACATCCAAACAAATATGGGACAAGCTCATGTCAATTTATATGTCAAAAGGTCCAGCTAAAAAAGCCACATTGCTGAAACGATTAATCCTAAGTAAAATGAAGGAAGGAGATGATCTAAGAGAACATGTAGCAAGTTTCTTCGACATAGTGGACAAGTTAAAAGAGATGGACTTAATCATTAATGAAGACTTGCTTACTATCATATTACTTTACAGTCTGCCAGACTGCTTTGAAAACTTCAGGTGTGCCATCGAAACTCGAGACGATCTTCCGAAACTCGAAGTCCTAAAGGTCAAGATTTTCGATGAACACGAAGCAAGAGGCACGAAAAATGAGTCTCCCCAAAATGCCATGTGGATTAAGAAGAAAATTCAACAAAGCAATCCTCCACATATGACCAAAAATCCACAAGATCGAAACAAAAAGGCATATTTTCCTTACAAGTGTAACAAATGTCATAAGACAGGGCACAAAGCTTCAGATTGCCGAACCAAAAATCGTGAGTACCATTCGAAAAATGTGAATGATAATGTATGCCTAGCCGCAGACTTACGTAACGAACAAACCGTCCTCGGAACCGTTGCGAAGAATGAACATGATCACGAGTCGCAAACTAGATTGTGGTGCCTAGACAGTGGGTGCACGTCGCACATGTCTTCTGAAGCAAGACATTTTAAGCAGATGTCTGTCATCTCTAAGTCGCTATGTTTAGCTACAAAAGAATCAACACAAATCCAGGGAGTAGGTGAGATAAACCTATCAATTCCTAACGGAAGTGAACACAAAGAAGTAAGCCTTAAAAATGTGTTGCATGTGCCAGAGCTTAGAACGAATCTCTTGTCTGTAGCAAAAGTCACTGATAAAAATTACGAAGTTCTTTTTGATAAAAAGAATGCATGGATTTATAATGATAACCATGAAGCAATACTGACTTTTAAACGTTGTGGTGATTTGTACTATATAAAGGCACAAGAGGAAAGCACAAACTTAGCTGATGTGAAAAGGAAACCATTGTCACAGTTAGAAGAATGGCATAGAAAACTCGGACATTTGAACGAGAGAAGTCTCAAGGAAATGGCCATAAAGCAAAAAGTGCTTGGACTGAAAGTACCATTAAAAGAAAAACTCGAGCCATGCGAAGTATGCCTAGAAGGTAAGCAAAGTCGCATTCCATTTCAAATCTGTGATTCCAGAAGAACACGAGAAGTGTTAGAAATCATACACACAGACATTTGTGGTCCGATGAGAACGACTTCAATGGGTGGAGCTAAATACTTCATCACATTTATTGATGACTACTCAAGATGGTGTGAGGTGTATTTTTTAAAGCATCGAAGTGAAGCGTTTGATGTATTCAAGAAATACAAAGCATTTACAGAAAACTTCACAGGAAAGAACATTAAAGCTATTCAGTCTGATAACGGAACTGAATACTGTAGTAATGCTTTCACAAAATTTCTTGAACAAAATGGCATAAAAAGACGACTTACAGTTCCAAGTGTTCCTCAACAGAATGGGATAGCAGAGAGAAAAAATCGAACCTTGGTGGAAATGGCAAGGTGTCTCCTGATTGAATCCGGAGCTCCTACAAGTCTATGGGCTGAAGCCATCGCAACTGCTAACTATATAAGGAACAGATGTTCATCTGCTAGCCTGAAAGGTGAAGTCTCTCACAAGCTATGGACTGGGAAAAAACCCACAGTAAGTCACTTTAAAATTTTTGGGCTGAAAGCTTTTGCCATTACAAATGAACCAAGAAAAGGAAAGTTTGATGGCAGATCGAAGGAATGTGTCTTAGTTGGGTATTCTGATGAGTCTAAAGCCTATCGACTTTGGGTTCCGAATGAACAAAAAATCATCAGAAGTAGAGATGTTAAATTCACTAACAGTTTTTATTATAAACCAAAACAAGACACAGAAGAGTTGCTGAAAAAGGAGAAATTAGCAGCGAATGCTAGAATAAAAGAAGTTGAAGTGGATCTATTCCAACAACAACATGAACGCATTCAAAGCCCGAGAAGTATCCAATCTGAACGGGAAGAAATTCACGGAACAGACGAACAAAGGGAGTCGACAATAAGACCATCCCAGGTCATCACGAAGCATGGGCCAGGAAGACCAAGTAAAGTGAAAACTGGTAAACGTGGCAGGCCAAAAAAAAATATTGTGAAGTGCCAGTAAGTGAGCAAGAATCGGATGAACTATCGAATTCCATTTCAAATGACTCATGGAGTAACGCAGAAAAGGCAAAAACGGCTGAAATTCCACAGAATGACGAATTCACCGCTTTTCTCAATTTGTCAGACCCAACAACGTTGGAAAATGCTCTTGAAAGTCCAAAAGCAGTTGAATGGAAAAATGCGGTAGAAGATGAGTACATGTCATTGCTCAAAAATCAAACATGGCAAATAGTACGTCGTCCAAAGAACCAAAAAGTTATTGGATGTAGGCTTGTGTTTAGAACAAAATATGGGGCAAATGGAGAAGTTGCAAAGTTCAAAGCCAGACTGGTTGCGAAGGGTTACGCACAGGAATCTGGAATAGACTACACTGAAACTTTTGCTCCAGTATCCAGAGCAAGTACCATTAGAATGATGGCAGCTCTATCAATGAAGTATGGCCTCAACATCCACCAAATGGATATTGTGACGGCATATTTGAATGGAGATGTAGAAGAAAAGATATACATGGAACTTCCAGAAAAGTTGGAAGACATTCTACAACGAATCCTTTCAAGTAAGCAGGGCAAGACAGTCGAAACCACTGCTAAACAATGGCTTAATGAACTCCGTAAGCCAGGACAGAAGGTATGTTTACTTAACAAAGCCCTTTATGGACTAAAGCAAGCGGGTCGACAATGATACAAGAGACTTGACCACGAGTTAAAAGCCTTAAACCTAGTACCATCAAAAGGCGATCCATGCTTATACTCCTTAAAAAGGAAGAACAATATGATGTTAATGACAATTTATGTTGACGATATTCTGATCGCTTCAAACAACGAGACTTGGGTGACGCAAGTTAAAAATGCATTGAACCAAAAGTTTCAAATGAAAGACTTGGGACCCATCCGTTACTGTTTAGGAATTGAGTTCAAGCAGGACAAGTCATGTATCACCATGTCACAGAAGAAGTACACAGAAGCAATTCTAAAACGTTTCAATATGTTCGACTGCAAGCCCGTAAAAACACCGCTGGATGTGAACCACAAATTCAAACCAGTCGTAAGTGAATTACAAGATAAAACGAAACATCCATACCAACAACTTATTGGATCGATGATGTACTTAGCTGTTTCAACGCGTCCTGACATCGCATATGCAGTGAGCGCACTGAGTCAATTCTGTACAAATTTCACAGAAGAGCACTGGAAATACGCAAAAAGAGTACTAAGATATCTAAAAGGAACAATCACTTACGGTTTGAAGTTCAGCAAAAGTGAAAAAGGACTTGTAGGTTATGCAGACGCTGACTGGGGTAACTGTGAAATTGATCGCCGATCATATACCGGCTATGTATTTACCCTTGGCGGTACAGTGATCAGCTGGGAATCACGTAAACAAAGAACTGTTGCGCTATCAAGCACTGAGGCTGAGTATATGACTCTCACTGAAGCGGCCAAAGAAGCCATCTATTTAAAGAAGTGCATGAGCGACAAGGAAAAATCAGAACAGATAACTTTGTACAATGATAATCAGGGAAGCCTGCAGTTAGCAAGGAACCCGGTTCATCATAAGAGAACCAAACATATTGATGTCAGGTATCATTTCATAAGAGAAGTGTTAGATGCTGGTATAGTGAACCTTCAGTATAAACCAACTGATGAAATGATTGCTGATGTGCTAACGAAGAGTCTCCCAGAAATGAAGTTAAAAAGATGTATCGAACTTTTTGGGTTGACTAACTTGATTTAATATTATAACTTTGAGTGGGGGTGTTGAAAATATTTGAAAATGTAAACAATGTCTTCAACAAAGTTATTAATGTGTAAAACAAGAGAAGCTAAGCATTGTTGTAAAGAAATACTATATTGTTCTGTTGTTATGGCTTCAGCCGTAAAACAAAAAAAAAACATTTTGTTCTTATCATCAATTGCTTATTAAACTTATGCACTTAAATACTGTGTCATCCTTGTCAAAACTGCTTTCAACCGCCGATCCATAAAACATCAATAACTGTATGACGTAATTAATGGACGCTCGCCGAGGATAGCCTGGTTTGCGCACTGTTAATTGACGAATAAAGAAACAGGCAGAAGAATTTGTCAGTAGCAATGGCGTAACTGCTTAGCAAACTTAATTGTAATAACAGCCGTTTTGTCCGCTTATCCAATCTTGTTCCATAGACATAACAAGAATTACTTGGCAGAGGGATGAAACGATAAGACTAAGTTCAATAATGCTCTCGCACGAGTATAAAGCTGACACTTGCTGCTAAGTAAGCCTGCAACCCGTAGGGCCATAAGCAGTTTAACAGTTCCTTTTTAAAAGTCTGGGTCTCGCACAGTTCAATAAAGGCGTGGCAGAAAAAGCTCCGCTTAACAATAACGACTAAGCGAGCTGCCACCAAGTTACCGAATTTGAACGGCTCAATACGACGGCACCGATCATCAGACCATGAGACGTGAGGATTACATGTGCAAAGGTCGCTAACCTTGATGAACAACTCGGTCGAGCAGCACTCCTTGGATGCATTCGTTGCTCGAGGTCGGTCTGTCGCTTGGCGTGCATTCGTTCTAGAAGCACCGCTTTCCTCCTCCGCGTCGACGGAAGCTTGCCTGTAGAGCTCTCCGGTGAGCGAAGCAATTGCTCCCTGCTCCTTCTATCCAAGCCCGCCTCAGCGATATTCATTAGTCCGGTCGGTTTTCTGGCATTCCATTTTAACTTTCCTCGCCAGCCTTTTTTCCGAGGACCTTTTCGATGCTCGTCCACCGTGCTTTCTGTCCTTTCGATTTCCCGCGCAATTACTCTTTTGTCCTTCTGCGCATCTTCCGTGTTCCTCCTCCCTTGTTGGCCGTGACGCTGACCATGACGCCGCATCCACTCGCTGCCTGGGTGATGACGTGAATAGATCCAGCGCGAGTTGTGACGCCAACGAATGTCGGAGCAATTGTCCGTGACACACTCGCGGCCCCCGAACACAGCGAAGCCTGTGAATTGATGTTCATAAATTGTTTCTTCCTGCAAAAGGCCCGGGACAGGGCATACGTTATTACATTATGTTCCGACCTTATACAGTCCGTCCCAAAAGTTTATAGACATCAATACAATGCATGTATCAAAGGAACAAAAACAAATACGACTGAATTCAAATAGGTTTATTATTAAACACATACCACTTGTATTTAACCAAAACAGAAATGACAATAAACTGACATTAGCGTTTTGTTATAGCAAATAAATGAAAAGAGCACTGTCCCAAAAATATATAGAATGCATAGAAATCTCAAATTTATAAGAAAACACTTGGTTCTCAAAAGCATATCGAATTCCCGTTGTTTCGTATGACATCATATACACGATTTTCCATAGAAAGAATCAAAGTTTGTAACGTTTTAGGATCTAAATTGTACTAAGCATACTCGATTGATGTCTTGAGTTCATTGATAGACGAATATTGACGTCCATTGGCATAAACTTCCGAGATAAAATGCCTCACACGTTCTCAATGGGATTTAGGTCAGGACTCATCGGTGGCCAGTCAAGAACAGATACATTTTTTTTTGTTTAGATAGTCTTTTATAGCATTGGATGTATGGATGGATGCGTTATCGTGCTGAAAAATCCAATTCTTTCCTCCCAAAATTTCACCGAACGGAATCAAATGACTTTGTAGTGTCTCTATATATTTTTCTGAGTTTTGTCGTCCATCTAAAAATGCTAAGGACGCTTGACCATTATATGAAAAGGCCGCCCATATCATCACCGATCCACTCCCTTGTTGTCTGCTAAAAAATGTTCGGGGCTGTTCCCTTAAATCATGCCAGTAGCTTGCATATCTATCAGGACCATCCAGATTCCATTTCTTTTCATCACTGAACAGCACACTCAGCCATTTATTATCATATGACATGTGCTGACAAGCCCACTGCGACCTCTTCTTTTGGTGAAGCTTTGTGAGTCGCGGTTTACGTCTCATTTTCTTGTGAATAAGGTAACCAGCTTCTTTAATACGTCTGTGAACTGTATTCTTTGATATATGCAAATCTGAACTAACAGTGATGTTTTATATGGACATTTTCTGGGAGAAAGCCATTCTCTGTATCCGTCTATCATCACGAAAGCTTGTCACATGTGGTCTTCCTGAACGATGTTTTGGTTGGTGTGGCTCTCTACGAGCTAGAACTCAGTAAATAATACTTTTAGAACGGTTTAACGCATTGGAAATGTCATGAACAGATTCACTCTGAGATTTTAAGCTGAATATTCCGGCAACCTCATCAGCTGTTAGCTGGGAAGCTCTAGGCATTTCGTTGATGAGTAAAATGTAGCTCTTGAGCCATTTCACAGCATATTTATACACCTCAAACCTTGCATCATCACTAAATCTTTACATATTGCATAAAATTATGTTGTTCTATAAACTTTTGGGACACAGCATTTTCAATGGTTTATCATAAACATTTTCAATGCTTTTCTGAAAAGTAAACTTTTTGTCATGTTTGCGTATTATCAACTTGCACATGCTTTCATTCAAAACCCAAAACCTTTCCATGACATCATTGACTTCATAGTGACGTGATCAGCAAAACATTGATGTCTATAAACTGTTGGGACGGACTGTATATTTCATGGTCACAGGGTGTTTCATAATTGGTGTCCCGTCTTTAGGTCCAAATAACGACTCAAGGGGAACAGATTGGGGGAAAATGAATATTGATTATTTGGTTTTAATGTCCGCTAATTCAGAATACAAACATTTCGCATCCCTGGGGGTGAAGGGGTAAATTTTGAAAATTTTAATTTTGTAGGGGTAGGAGTTAGAGCATCTTGTAAAATGTGGGTTTAGCAAAAAACCCGGTGAAAAAATCTCATCCCCTAACATCAAAACCAAATAATCAATATTCATTCCCCCCCCCCCCACCTGTTCCCCTTGAGCCCTTATTTGGACCTAAAGACGGGACACCAATTATGAAACACCCTGTATATTGCAATGCCTGGGCCTGCAATCTGGACAATTTGGCTTGGCTGAGCAATCTTGAAACAACCTGGTTGTCTGTGTAGATGACAGTGCGGACTTGCTGGATGTAGTGTCGCCAAACCGAGCCACCGCTAACAATTCTTTCGAATAAATTGACAGCTGTTGCTCTTCGCCCCGGAATCTGCGGGACTCATAGGCAATCGGAAACAATTTCCCGTCGTAGACTTGCGTTTCTACCGCGCCGATGGCATTCTCCGAAGCGTCGCACAGGACATGTAAATGTTTTTTTGGGTTAAATATTTTCAGTATCGGTGGGCTTGTGAATGCCTTCTTCAACTTACTGAAAGCTGCTTTTTGCTGCGGACGCCAGACGTACACGACATCCTTCTTTAGTAGGTCAAATAAAGGCCCTGTCAGCTGGGCATATTCGGGGATGAACTGCCTGTAAAATTGTGCCGTTCCTAGAACGACCTCAGTTGACGTATGTTATTGGGTGTAGGCCAATCAACACTGGCTTTGGTTAGTCTTTTTTCGCATGCTTTCGTTCCCGCCGATATGTTAAATTCTAAGTATTCTACTTCGATCATCCCGAAAGACATTTGGATGGCTTTAGATAAAACACTTGTTTTCTAAGTCTCTGGAACACTTGTTTGATTAGTTCCTGTAGCAGTTTCATATCACGAAAGTAGAGCAGAATATCGTCAAAGTACGATACCACACCTTGATTGGTAAGGCCCTCGAGCGCTTCGTCGATAGTCTTGGCATATGTGGTAGCCGCGCCCTTAAGCCCAAACGGCATAACTCGGTACTCAAAGAGCCCAAATCGGGTCTTGAAAGCCGTATATGGTATATCGGAGGGTCTCATACGGATCTGATGATAGGCTTGGAGCACGTCCAATTTTGCAAATAATTTAGCTTCCTCCAATCTGCCTAATAACGAGTCTGTTCTGGGCACCGGGTAAAAGTTGTCCCTCGTCATCTTGTTGATTTTACGAAAATCGACACATAATCTTAATTTCCCATCCTTTTTGACTACGAACAAGATAGGAGAAGCGAACGATGAAGTTTTTGACTACGGCTGAATAAGATTTTAGCTTACCATATCTTTCAGAACTCTTTATAGTTCCTCCTGTTCATCTCTGGAAAGGGTGAGTTAAAAGGTGCGAACTTCTGTTCGAGATGTATCTCGTGCTGGGTTTTCCGGCGAGGGAGAAGGCTGGCCGGCAATTCTTCCCGGAAGATGTCGGCTTACTCCTGTACTAAGTCGAGACACTCAGGATGGGTGTAGCTCAATTTAATTTCTTTTTCGAACTTGCCAAAAACAGCGAAGTCTGGTGTTGCTGGCTCCGTGTTGATTAAAGTGCAGAACTCTGTTTCCGACATCATTTCGGTGTTATTGGACGGTTTCCATTGTGGTAGCCACCGTCTTTTACCCTTCTGATTGACAGCACATCATTTTTCTTCCACTCGCAGTATAGGTTGGTTTCTTCAATCCATTTAAGTCCAAAATTAAGTTGTAATTTTAGATACGAACATTGTCGAAGTTGAGTTTAGCTTGGTAATGACCGCTCTTAATAGGTACTCTTAGAGTGGCGTGGGTAATTGAAGTAGGCGTTCCATCCGCAAACAAAATAGATTTAGGCGGATGAAGAGCGGTAGTAGTCAACTGCAGCTGAGACACAAGATCAATGTCAATGTAATAGTCCAGGGTTCCGGTGTCAATCAGGGCTTTACATGCTTGTCCCTTAATATGCACCACTATAGCACACATCTCACCAGTTAAGTTTTCATGGACAAAGTTTACCTGCCGGGTCTTATTTTTGTCTGACCGGCCTTCCAGTATTGGTTGTCTACAGTCTTTTCTTAGATGACCCACATCTATAGCACCTCCGATTGTCTTTTCGAATAGGCTTTTTGAAACGGCTTGGACGTTGTATTACATCAACCTGCATCGGTTCGTCCATGACTTCGAGCAACCCCTGGTGAGCACAGAACCATTTCTCCACGAATGTAATACTGTCCTCTAAGGAGACTATATCTCGTAACTTTAGCTGCGCAATCAGTTTATTAGGTAAACCTTGTAGAATTAGATGTACTTTTTTCGTTTGGGCTGAATCAACTAGTCCGCCAGCCAACTGTCTGAATCTGGTGACATATTCGGCCACTTTATTTCCTTTTAGTTTTAATCGTTGGAGTTCAGATCGTCTGGTCAGTTGAGTTTGTCCACCTCCGAAGACTTCGAGGAATTTTCTTTGAAAAAGTTCCCACAGTAGGAGCGGGTTGGCTTCCACGAAATTAGCGTACCATACCGCCGCAGCTCCGGTTAGGTAGGCGGGTATAACTTGCATATATTGCTGTTGAGGAAACTGCTTGCACCCTGCGACGGTAATGAAATGCATCAAAAACTGCTCTGGATCCTGCCGCTGAAGCTTGGAACTGCATAGCCTCCACCGCTCGTTGCACCGGTGCGGCATTAAGCTGGTCTAGTGAATCGGAGATTCGTCCCAGTTGCTCCAACGCTGCCGCTTGATCCATGTCGAACCAACCAGCAATCCAATTCAGAAAAATACTTCGTACACAAATAAGAACTTCACAACATACTGCTGACACAATCGATGCACTTAATTAGAAAAACTGGTAGATATCACACAATAACAGCCGCATAAACTTTATTACCAAGCCAAAGTGATAACAATAACCGACTGATAACAATAGACGAAATTGCATAAAATTCAAAATTATAGTGTCTATTATTGTTATTACATGTGTTTCTTATGATTGTGTAGTACATGTATAATAGATATAAAGTTCAAAGTATATTGTACTTTAATTGTAATGTAAGTACATGTACTTTAATTAAGAATCTTTTACTTTTGGTTTAGAAAATCTATCTTCATTTGTTTAGTACAATTTTTGCAGAGAAGGTCATTATTGAATTTTTCATTTTCATATTGATTTGTAAAGTCATTTGATCTATGTCTTACACCCACCTGTAAACTTCGTAGACCTTTTATCATTTTAGCATTTGTTGGCGGTGTTTCAGACTTCATCACTTTCATCTTCTCGAATTGTGTGTTGCTCTCACGTGGACAGTGCATGCGAACGGTAAAATCAAAACCAAACCCTTTCTTCACACAGGAATATTTTTTACCAGGAAGTGAACAAGGGTGAAGTACATGGGAGAAACTCAGACTTGCTTTCAAAATGATAACAATAAACGGAGTAGTAATCATATTAAACGATGATTTTAGCATGTTCCGAGGACCTTTTCGATGCTCGTTCACCGTGCTTTCTGTCCTTTCCATTTCCCGCGCAATTACTCTTTTGTCGTTGGCCGTGACGCAATTACATCTTCCGTGTTCCTCCTCCCTTGTTGGCCGTGACGCTGATCATGACGCCGCATCCACTCGCTGCCTGGGTGATGACGTGAATAGATGCAGCGTTAGTTGTGACGCCAACTAATGTCGGAGGAATTGTCGCTGGCTAAATTCCGTGACACTCTCTGTCCAAGGCCTTAGGTATTTTGAAGTGGATATCCATTGGTAGTGTTATCATAATTGATAGTTTGATTTTTACTTTCCTACAATTTGGATTGATTTAGATTATACAATCTTAAGGTGCCGGATTGCATACTGTGGCACTATAATGTTACGCGATTTTGCTTAGATTTATTCTAATCCATAGATGTACTTTTTATGTCTATATCACAGGAGTACTGGATGATATTCTTTGGAAGCTTTCATCCGGTTGCATCATAAGCCATGTGCGCTACTGAATTTAACGTTTTCTAGCAAATCGTATAGTTTGACTACATCAAGCATCAAATTACGTTGTTAATTGATAGGAAAGGATACCCTTTTATCCTCTGGATGACTTAACCAGGTTCATCTGGCTTCTTTTCTAATTCAGCGTACTTCCTTTGGTAATTACTTGGACTAGTATGGCAGTGAAAGTATTGCTTCCTGACCGCTCATGTTGTTTTTTTCCTGCGCTGTTCGATTGTCGATCCATCATCAAGAAACATATTCCTGGGCGAAATTGAAGATTCAATTCACTTACTCTTTCATGCTGTGTATCATTTTGAAATTTAATTATATTATACATAGTTATTGTGTTTTGCTTAGCTAACAAGTGATCAACTGTGTATTTCTATTTTTTTGAAATTAAGAATTATTTGCTTAATAAACTTTATTTATTTCATGCACATTGCTCTGCGTTTTGCCTTACCACGTTGCACAAAGAAACCATTCCTTCATTACATTTCCCCATTCTTCTCCACTCCACTTATTCCCGAATTTATTACAGGCCTTTCTACAGTTATTTTTCTGTGCCTCTGTTTTTTACCCTCTTCATAATTTTTCCCTCCCCTCCTATTTTTCTTATCACATTTTCTCGTATTTTCCTCCTTTTGTAGTGTTCAGCTCTCACTAAAATTTTTTCTTCATTCCTTTTGTTCAGTCATAATAATTTTAATTATCTTATCTTTTTTCATTATGTCTGTCGCTTTATTGATTCTTATTTTTATGTGTCATTCACTATGTCATCACTAATACACTTTTTTCGTTGCCCTTTCATCATCTCCCATTGATCCTCGTTCTTACCTTTCAAGCACTTCTTTCCTTTCATTCCTAGGCTTCCCACTGATTCCCTTTGATTATCCCTAGCCAATACTTTTTCTTCCTCTCTATTGTGTCTCCTAGGCCCCTATTATCACTTTCACTTTTTGCTTTATTTGGTCTATCCGATACATTAGCTTCTTTCAAGGTCTTACCACCCCTTATTCAATATTTTATTATACATACTATCATACATTGTGAAATGAATTTTTTATAAAAATGGTACGTGATTGACTTTTTTATTATCATTTTATAATTCAGCACACAGACATACATTAAGGACGGATGGAATTTATACATGACTGGCATTCGAGAATTAGTAGACAGTCTCCCGGCTGTTATCTCGAGGCAATGACTGCTAGAAGCTCCACCAGTGCACTCGCTATTCGCTGGGGGAAACGGTCGGGGGCAGCGTATGACATTGGGTGCTGTCAATCGGCATATGGAACATGTTTTCATGAGAGGGAAGGAATTTGAGATAGAGGAGGAAGGCAAACGATAGCAACTAGATATTGTAGCTATGACCTCTGTGAAACGGCTTATTATGGAACTGTGAATTTAGAAAGAGTGTAGGAGATTTTCTACTCAGTTGTCGACCTTAGCCATAATCGCTTGCTAACTTCCCAGCTGGGAATGGGTATACTCACAAGCTCCCGGCTGGCAGATTATCTTGCAGATTGGACCTATTTAGGTTGAAGACTGTGTCTCCTTCATATAGGGAAATGGGCTCTCTCACTCTATCTGTCTCTCTCTCTCTGTTCGTTGCATATGGTCCAACTCTAATCGCAGAGTAATCACTTTTTCTAGATGAAGTTGACGCTGCACTTAGCAGGAGAGGGAGTGCAAATTCTTATCTCCTGGTGGATGATTTTAATTCTCACGTAGGGGGCTAGGGACCAAACGTTGAAAGGCGTGGATTGGCGGGAATGGTGACCCTTATTTAAATGCAAATGGGAGGTATTTGTTAGATATTTGTTGTAACAAGCGATTTTGCATCACGAACTCAACAGACTTCTTCCAGCACAGGGATGTCCATAAGTATACCTGGTATAAGGATGCAATGGACCAGAAGTCATTGACTCAGTTTGTAATCGTGTCCGCTGACCTATTCGAATCAGTATTGGAGGCAGAAATTTCAACTGAATACCACTTTGTTGCCTGCACTTCGCAATTCTCTGAATCTTGCCAACCATAGTCCAGGTCCAGACAGACTTGGCGTATTGAAGGATAGAGCATTGGGAGGCTTGGGAGGCATTGAAGGAGACTTGGGAGGCATTGAAGGAGACTTGGGAGGCATTGAAGGATAGAGCTGCGAAGAAGACCTTTGCAGATAACATATCTTCAAGGTTCAAAGAAATACCCAGTAATCGTGTCACAGTTGAAAAGGAGCAGCAGCTGTTTAAAGCAGCTGTGGTATTTTCAACTGCATTCTTCTGTTGTCGTAAGCGGTTGAGTGTGGCGCAGGGTAGTGAGAAAACGAGTGCATGATGAACGGTGAAGTTCACGAAGCTGTCAAGGCAAAGAAGGAAGCCCATTTGTTATGGCTTGCAAATAAGTCACCTTCGAGTCGAGCGCGGTATACTGAGGCGCGAAAAGCAGCAGCAAAGTCAGTATCAACAGCTAAAGCCAAGACCTGGGAGAAGTTCTGGGAGAAATTGGAGGCAGACTATTATTCGGCAAACAAGGTACTTTGGCAGACCGTGCGCCGCCTCTGTGGAAAGAAGTCTCTTTCATCACAAACTATTAAGAGTTCAGATGGGAGGCTTCTGAAAACGGAGGAGAGTCCAAGAAGCTGTCAAGAAGAGTGCGGTACACTGACGCGCGAAAAGCAGCAGCAAAGTGAGTATCAAAACGTAAGGTCTGGGAGAAGTTCAGGGAGAAATTGGAGGCAGGCTATTATTCGGCAATCAAGGTATTCTGGCAGACCGTGCCCTGCCTCCTTGGAAAGAAGTCTCTTTCTTCAAAATCTATTAAGAGCTTTGATGGGAGGCTTCTGAAAACAGAAAAGAGTGTATAGGTTGATTTAAGTATAGATGGCAGCGCCTACGCTTTATGAATCTGAGGCTATGACGCTATGGTCGAAATGAGGAGAAAAATCTCGGCAATGTTAAGAATACTGTATAAGAACATGCATGTAAATTGTTCAGTTCTACAGTGTTCGAAAAACAATGTTAAAAACAAAAATCTCAAGTTTCATGGATTTCCTACAGATCGAAAATTTCTGTGAGGTTAAATGAGATGTCGTAGCCTAGCCCAATATTTAGCATCGTCACTTTCGTAAATCGTAATTCATCATAAAATTTGCTCACTGTTAGTCAATACTTGTTTATTTCCTTCAGTTTTCGCTCCTATTAACTGAAGCTTTACTTTCAAGTCTTTAATTTTCATCTTCACTAAACTTTTGTATATAAACTAGAACAAAATTCATAAACCGTAGGGGATGCCAACTGGCAGATAGATTTGGCATTCAAATCAACCTATTGCACAGGGGAAAAAGTACTTTGCATCTCTTCTTAATCCGGTAAAAGCAACAACTGAGGCACATGAGGTGCACCTTGGAGCGGAAAATAACCATGGTAATATCACTGAAGCGGAAGTCAGATGAGCAATTAAGTCCCTGAAGACTGGCAAAGATGCAGGTAATGATGAGATCCGGTCTGATGTTAAAGGCCTTGAATCAGGATGGTTGAAACGGAGTGGCAGCTTTTAAAACATCTGTGGTATCTTCAACTGCACTCTTCTGTGGTCGTAAGCAGTTGAGTGTGGCGCATGGCAGTGAGAAAACAACGGTAAAGTCCAAGAAGCTGTCAAGGTAAAGAAGTATAAGTTAAACGCAAAGAACCAAACCGTGTTTCACAATAACTTTATTGTGGAAAAACGGCTTGGTTCTTTGCGTTTAACTTGAAGTAATATTCACAGACAGGTAACACTTATTATTTTTCTAGTAAAGAAGTTTGGCTGATGTGAGCGTGCCAGGTTGCTTGATTGTCAGGCCAGACCCTAAGCAATGGGAAAGAGGAGTTATGATCCCTATCTTCAAAAAATGAGACCAATGAGACTGCAACAACTATCGAGGTATATCTTTCCTCAGCATTCTTGGAAAAGTCTACATTAAGTGTCTGGAGAGGAGAAATCGGGAAATAGTAGATTCCAAACTGTCGAGAGAGCAATATGATTTCCGACGTGGTTGAATACAACGGATAACAACTTTGCCTTGTAACGTAAATCTTCGAGAAATCCTAGGAGTATGAAAAGATGTCTACGCTTGCCTTGTAAACTCGAAAAAGCATAAGACAAAGTTCCTTGGGAGAAACTCTGAAGAGTGTTGCAAGAGTGCGGAGTGTGTGGGCCATTATTGGTTGCCATCATACTCTGTAAGAAAGCTCTGAGATGTGCATTCGCGGGATAAATAGCATTACGTTAAGACCGTTCAGTGTGGGTGCTGGACTCTGCCAAGGGTGCTTACTGTCGCCCCGCTTGTTCATTATCTTTATGGACTGGACACGGAGGCAGTCCAGGCGATGAATGTTGGTTGAGTGACTGCTTGGTAGAGAGGTTGCTCTTTGCTGTTGACCTTGTTCTCCTTGGGTCTTCTTGCAGTGCCCTTCAGGATGCACTACGTAGGTTTGCATCCAAATGTGAAGAGGCTAGGATGAATATCCGTGAGGCCAAGACTAAGGTTTTGTCCTTTCAAGACAGCTGGCTCAGTGCGCTCTCCATTAAGAGACATTGAGACAGGTGAAAAAGTTTAAGTATCTCCGGACCGCCTTCACCGATGATGGGCGGCAGGACAGAGTTTGATGTTCGGTGCAGCAGGTTGTATCAGACGCAAACTGTGGCAGTCCGTTGTAACGAAATGTGAGCTGAGAAACAAAGCTAAGCTCTCTGTTTTCAAAACTATCTTTGTCCCCATTCTCACTATGGTCATGAGTCTTGAGTTTTGACCCAAAAAGTGCGATCGCAGATGCAAGAGGCCCAAATGAGATTCATGAGAGGTGTGGCATGTGTTAACCTACTACATAGAGTACACAGGAGCACAATAAGGGAGAGTTTAGGTTTTGAGGCACTGCTTCTCCGAATTGAGAGGTCTCAGTTGCGTTGGTTTAGTCACGGGGTATGGATGCCGCAAACCAGTCTTCCTAGGCAGTGGGTAAGAGACCAAGGGGAGGGCCTAGAACCAGGTCGCTAGATTATATGGAGAGTCCGGGTTCGAGTCGCTTGGGTATTATATGCGCCTGATGGCGGAAGATCGCAACCCTGGAGATACTCCATAGGGCTGCTGCCACGGCGACCCTAACGGATAAGTGAGTTTGAAAAGTAAGTAAATAAGATCTGTATCATAATTAGATGACCAATTCTAACTCCAAAATAATCAGTCCTTCATAGAATTTAAAATGTGACTTTCTAAGTCATATGAAATTTCGAATGAAATTTAAGAATAAACAAGCCCGCCAAATTTTAAGTTCTATGCAATAGAGTTAATGTTGTAAATCAACA
Source organism: Rhysida immarginata (assembly GCA_023313115.1). NCBI lineage: Eukaryota > Metazoa > Arthropoda > Chilopoda > Scolopendromorpha > Scolopendridae > Rhysida > Rhysida immarginata. The sequence continues at coordinate 229,930 of JAHWFO010032050.1, forward strand.
GTTTACAGTCCACCAAACAACTCATGAGAATCGCTCGTCCTGAAGTAGATTACGTGGTCATGCCGTTTGCTAAGTTCATCAGCCAATCAGCGGCTGCCACAGGCTTATTAACAGGTCATTTATTTATGTCCATACTTCCTGTTTAAAGTGCGTATTGTTCAACCTGTACTCAAGCACCATGTCAAACAATAAAGTTACGATTCTTCTCAGGAAAATGAATTCCAAAAACGGCCCATTTAAGGGCCGCAAATTTAATGGCAACTAAGTACGAGGCTAAATTTCACTCCAGCTATCCTCCATGGTAACACAGTGATTGACAGTTCTCAAGATTCGCTGGTAAGAGTAATTCGCTGGTAATTGAAAAACAAAACTTAATGCAAACATTCCTGAAAGTAATTCATATATGTAAATAACCATTAGAGTGGTATCCCGATCAGAAGGATATTAAAATATTTGGTTTTCAAAATATATAGCATAAATTAATTTAAAAAACATTTTATATTACAATCTCTTAAACGTCTTATACGACACGTGCAAGTGTTTAATAAGGCTACATTGTCTCAAAAGTAATTAGATGGTTGTATCTCAGTATTAAATTACCACATATAATACTGATTGGATTAAACTATAGCTTACCTTAAAGACGTTAGCAGGATTCACACCTCCTCCTGGTCCCACGCCTAGATCGTGTTTTTCCAACTTTTTGTAAAACTATAAATTAGACAATTGAATTAATTTTTAAATGTTATAACTTCAAATTAATATTATGAATATAATTTCCAGTTAAGATTTTATTACTTAAGATCGATTGCTGGTTTTGACTCCTCACTGATCTGACTTAAGAGAGGAGAGAAGGAATTTCGATTGTAAATGCGAGATGAAAAAGCAGAGGGCTACGTCTTGGACAACAGAAGAATCCGAAAGAAAAGAGGAAGTTAGCATAACAAAATATAGAAAATGAGTAAACACTGGTGCAGGACTGAAGAAGTTATGCCATTAAAAAACCGAAGGATGAGTTTTGATACTTTCAGCGTGGACATTTCTAGTGAGATCTTAAGATGTAAGTGAAGTGCCTTGTAGTCATGATAACATTAATAAACATGCTTTAAAATCGAAGTTTGTTAAGCTTGAGTCTATGCTCCCTAGGTTAAAGTACAGAGTGATCCAAAAGTCGCGCACATCGAATAGTAATAATAAAAACCAGACGACATTAAGTTAATACTATTTAATACTATTTGATATAGTATTTACACAACAGAAGTATACTTTTACACAACATATGCTCAAAATATAAAAGTTTCAAAGAATCCGATGAAACTTTTTAACTATTACATTATTTATAGACAATCGAATTTGGATGTGCGCGACTTTTGGATCACCTTGTATAAAAATATCCCTTGGACATGACTCCCCTCTCTTGGGTCCGCTTCTGGGAAAGCTTGGCTTCCGGACTTGAATCGACACTGTTTTTTCCAAAACACCTCATAATATTAATCTTATATATAAAATTCGTTTTCCGTTACTTGTTTATTTGCCCATTGGCGGTTTTTGTCATTGGATGGAGACTATCGCTTTCCATAAATATTTCGACCGTTTCGAATTCGTTCCTTCGGTTACATCATGATGTTTTAATCCTCTGGTTTGCTATATTTATTGAAGAGTAGAGATCCTGAATATAGAAATGTTCAACCAGTTTCATCCCAAAGTAGCCAACGGAGAAATTAATAAAATACGTAATCAATGCCAAGCCAGGAAGTTTCAACTTAATCGCCTGGCATGTATTGTTCTAATGGTAAAGTGAGATTACTGCCTATGATTTATATACTAATGTATAAGTCAACTACCTCAGCCATTGTCCTCTTTCATTATCAATTCAAGTCCTGAATCAACACAATTTCTTCAAAGAATCATAAAATATAATTCGTATTTTCAAATGACGTTATTTGGCACCACAGTCGCTATTTGAAGAGGCTGGTTACATGCTTCCATTTAAAATACGAGGTCTGATTTACCATAAAATTGGATCATTAATCCCATTGCCAGATGAAGATGACAAATTTCTCCAATCACAAACTCACTGATGAAGGAAACGTTGTTTCCGAAATGTACATTTCAGTCATTAAAATTTATTATGTGGAATAGTGCTTTTGGAGTTTTTCTTTGTATAAATTTCTCCAAATTTATTTTTTTGGGAGATGAAAAACTTGAAGTGGACCAACGTTGCGGGGCAATTTCTGGCACGAGATGACAAATCGTTCTTAATATTCAAAACCTTTTGCACAAACAAAATGCATTAATGCAAGTTATCAAAACTCCTTTGGAAAGAACGCCAAATGACGAATATAAAATAAGCATTCGAGCTGACAAGACACCTGTCGGTGAACAAGATTTCATGCACCCAGTCTTGATGACGTTGCAATAGTTTTAGTTGGAGATAAGGTTGGCCACAGAGATATCGTACTTCAAGGACGAAGAGAAGGTCTACAACACATTGCAGAAATGGCTACCATTTTAATTTAAAACAAACTAATGTGCAAACTGGGGCTCTTACAAAGAAAGAACTCTAGGCAATGGAATTTTATTCCCACCGCATTATGATTCGAACACAACAACTGGATCATATTTTACTTTATAGACAATTGTTTCACCAGTACATTGTTAACATGTATGACAAGGTTGAAGTGAACGAATTTCTTCATTAATAGAACCAGAGGAAATTGCGAGTTGAAGATTATATGTATCAATTAGATGCTAAACATTGGACAAATGGTCATCCTGCTTGCCACATATACAAGTAGTCCAAGGCTAGTGTATGAATATGCGCAGGATTCTATGTCGTACATACGTGAATATGGACGTTAAGACCTCTTTATTACCTTCACCTGCTATCCCATTTGGTCTGAAATTAAAATCGAACTATATAATGGCCAATCCCCATCAGACTGTCATGACCTAATAGCTCGAGTGTTTTGAAAAACGTTTTTCAAATTGATGGATGTTGAGAAAGTGTTGTAATTTTGATAGTATGTTTGTTTTTTTTCTTTCACCCACAACGGGCGAAGCCGCGCGTAACCAGCTAGTAATAATTATAATTTTAATTTATTTCAAGTTATTTGGTCCACATCAACAGCCTAATTCCAACAAGGTTATAGACACAGAAAGAGGAAAATAAAAAGGTGAAAAATAAAAAATGTACAAAGATAATTACATAGACTATTTAAAAAGATAAAATCATTGAAAAAAATGTCAGTGTTCTTAGATCTGTTGTATACGATTTGCATACGATGTAGAGGTGACTTTTGAGCATGGAGGCCACGGATGAGTTTTGGGCGAAACTTAATGTGCGGGTCGTAGTCCATGGTTTCGCACATAAAAATGAAAATAAAAATAAATGTGTGATATGCAATTCATCGCATCGACGTTACCTTTAATAATTTTTTTAAAAACGTTATGTCGCGACTGTGTCGAATTCATGTGAGGGATTGGCTGTTGTCATTTGGGTAATTTCTTCTGAGGTAACGTCTTCTGGACACAATCCAGTTCAGCAGCTTGGTCATTTATGATGCTATTCCAGATGAGTGAAGCTAATAGCATGATCCAATATGATGCAAATTGGAGTTTCGTATAAATGTGGTGCTCTTACTGAAACCGTAGCTATCAGGTTGTCCGGAAAGTTTTTTCCGGATTTGAATTTTTATTTCTAGAGCAAAAAAATATGTACAAAATGATTGAATTAATGAGAATAGTACGCCCCATCCAACTCGATGATCTTCTCCCAACGTTTTGGGAGCTTTTCGATCCCTACCGCGAAGAATCCTAGGTCCCTGAACCCTAGGAACAAATCGACCTCTTTTTTGCACTCTTCTGCACTTTTAAAAATTTCACTCCGACGATAGAGTTGGAGGTGGGAGACAAGATAGTAGTCGGAGGATGCTAGGTCAGGGATATATGGGGGGGGGGGGGTGAGGCATGATATCCCATTCGAGCTCGCGCAAGGTCCAGGAGGTGGCGGTGCTAGTGTGCGGACGAGCGTTGTCTTCATGGAACAGAACCGGCTTCCTACTGAACTCGTTTCGGCGATTAGTCGTGATGGATTGTTGAACAAACAGTCGAGATACAGAATTGTATGCGCACGCGTCAAGAATCTGGAAGAAGCTTTCCCGACAACCTGATATTTCGTATGAGGGAGATAAAATGTAAACGAGACTTTTTTGTTGTTTGCTGTTAGAAATCAGTACATATCATTTTTCTGCATAATCAGTACATATAATTTTTCAGCTTTGGAAACACATTTTTCCCAGTGTATTAGTAGGTTTTCGATAACGTCATCATAAAACGAAGAAGGTTGTGTCAGCAAACATATAACTGCAGTCCACAAACTCGTCATTATCAAATCGTTGCCTCCTAATGCTTCTTTGAGTGGCCCAAAGAGATGAAAATCGCAGGGCGATAGATCATGGCAATAGGGAGGGTGATCAAATACTGTCCATCGCATTTCCTTCAATTTTATGAGAGAGTTGCAATATTGGGCGATTTGTCGTGCAGAAGAATAACGTTGCGAATCGGTAGGCCACGTCGACGATAAGTTAGCCTAATCTCGATCAATAGATTGCAGTAATACGCCGCCTTCAAGAAGCTCACGAATGGCTAAAATGTTCAGCTCTGTACTGCTCATCCGTGGACGGCGATCATGGCTCTTATTTTCTACTCGTTCACGGCCTTTCTTGAACTTTCTTTGCCAAACAAACATACGAACCCTTGATAGTGTTCGCTCAACTGTGCCCAAACTGTGCTGGCAATCTCCGTAAAATTTCCACCAGTTGACGCCTTCACGAGTGAGAAGTTTGATTATAATGGTTACGCAGTCGAAGGACATCGTGAGTGGTAACGTCTAACGAGTCTGACCCGGCCTACCGGCGGTTCTTGACATCCTCACTGACCACTTCTAGACGCAGTCGCCGGGTCCATAAAAATTAAACGCACAGAAGAGAAAGTCTCGTTTATATTCGATCCGCTCTCTTAAAATGGTACCAAGAACCCGAAAAGCTTTTCGCTTAACTGATAGAATGCGGTCTTCTAAGGAGAATGTGTTCTCAAAGATGATGCCAAGATCTTTAATCATATTGATAAACGTTCTTGGCATCATCGTTATTGGATTGAAAAACCCTGGCCACTGATTTTATAGTTATAGTGAAAAATTTTTCTGTCTAATCTAGAATCAATCTTAACGCCAAGTCACTTGTAGTTCTTAACCTCTTCAAGGCTTCTACCATATAGGACGAAGATACCTGCGTTTTCGAGTAATGAACATGGCTTTGCATTGCCAAAGCTGAGTTTCAGCCGCCATTTGTCGAACCATTCTTCGCACTGGTGCATAGCCTTTTGTAAGCGACTGATGACGTGGGCTGGGTTCCTGCGCATGTCATGACGTACGCATCATCAGCGAACAAGTAGAGATTACACTTAATGAACTCCGGAAGGTCATGCATGAAGAAGCTGAACAATGCCGACTCCAAGACAGAACCTTGGGGAACACCAGCGTTAATGTCACATGGAGTTACCAACCTTGACACGATAGGAACTGTGTGACAGGAAGGAGCGAACCAAAGCAATCGGCTTGTCAGGGAAACCGCAGTTGATCATTTTAAAGATGAGACCGTCAGGCCAGACTTGGTAGAAACCTTATGCACATCAAGAAAGACTATTCCGCCTAATCAAATAGTTGAGCCTAGTCAAATAGTTGAGAGGACTGGTCAAATCTGCAACAAGCCTCCGTATCTGGAGTGGGCAGAAGTGATTCGGGCGAAAACCGAATTGCTCATCGCGAATAAAATAGACCTGTAGCTCACGGGGAGAGCAGGATTAAGACCCGACTTAGGTATAGTAAGGATGACTAAGTCCTTCCAGGCGCTGGGGAAGTAGCCGTGGTTTCAACAGTCATTTAAAATCTTGGTAATATTGCAAAAAATCCTTGGTGGTAAATTCCTGAGTGCATCATTGGTGACATGAGTCAATACCAGGAGCCTTGTTACTCTTTAGATGTTTTATGATGATCGAGACCTCGGTGACGTTTATGGCACGGAGAGGGTCAAGTACACGTTGAGTGATATTATAATTTATGCAACCTTCTTGAACTTGAGACGTATTCTCGACGCCTGCCAGCCTATTTACAGTGGGGGTGGTGAATTGGCTCTTTAGTGCGTTGGCAATAAGATGAGCTTTTATCTAGGAGCTGCTAACAACGTTGCCATTATCCGTAAGCAGGGGAGGTAGATCACCGACCTTCTTGTTTTTGAGGGCCCTGACTATACACAAGAAGGAGTTGTCCTGGACTAACAGGCTCTTGAACTTGTTGTTCCGCCCTTGGATTCGCAGCTCCTTGACCTGTTCACTAACCTTGCAAGTTAGCCTGTTGTACTTGGTCTTGAAATGGAGCCACCTAATACGTTGCCACAATCGAGTAGCCTGAGTTATTTTCACGTAGCCTACGAGTAGCCTGATAACTGGAGGAAGATCGAGATGGTCGGGTCGTTTTCGGTCGACGGCAGTGGCGCTAGCATCAGTGTCTGAGTTGATCGATCGAGTGATATCAAAAATATTACCATCAATGTCATTATTGTTGGCAGGGTCCTTATATGGAATGTTTGTTTCCTTGACTAAATCTCTAAAAAGCTTCTAATCTTGCTTACGGCGTGAACTAACCCTCAGGTCAAGGTTTAAGCTTTCGAAGTTGAGTGACCGGGTGATGATCGGAGGATAAGGCATTCACGGTAAAGATGTTAAACAGCTTGAAAAAACCCTTGAGGACAGAAATATCAAGTACGTCGCTGACAGGCGAGTGGTCGCAATAGTAGGTGTCGTCAAGAGGACTTCTTTATATGCAGAAACGGCGAGGATAAGGGATCATTGGATTGGTCACAATTAGAATAGGGGCCAATGACGAAGGGGACATCGCCGAAATTTATACGATTAATCGACTTCATAATAATCGAAAACCCGATAACCAATCAGACCCGGCTTTTATTTGAGACCCTGCGTTTAATTGCTAATTTTAAAACACCGCCCGGCCTTTAATCGAGGCCGTCGTTTATTTGAATACCCGGCCTTTATTCAAGATTTTACGGTAAGTTGTCCGATAAAATTGCATATTGGTTCGGACGTGAATAATTAATTATCGGAGCTAAGGCTTCATAAGGAATAAGGATTATTTCCAGGAAGCTTTCCCGTTGCATAAGGCAGTTTTTTCACAGAGGAATCAGAGTTCTCCATATCTTCGTAGTTTCTTCGTCGTAGATTTGGGAGCAATAAGGAGAGAATGCTCGCCTGTCGGTTTGTCTCATCTCTTCATGAATTTAGCAGCAAAGGATTCTAGTTCGACGTTTCGTGACGACAAAAGAATGCTGTGAATTTGTAACGTGTAGAAAAATTTATTATTTGACTTATTCACAAACCTCAATTCCATAAAAGTTGGGGCAGGATGAAAACTTGCGACACAGCAAAAATTTTGATACACTGATGTATTAATTCATTTTCTTTCAAAAGAGGATAGTTTATTGGGTAGGTATTAAACATTTCGGAACCAAAAATTTAACTAAATAGTAATAAATATTAGTTTTTTTGCAAACTGATGATTGCAACAAACCCCAAAATGTCACCCAAAGGACAATGGGCAAATTACCATTCGGTGACATCTCCCTCCCTTCTGATCACGCTTTGTAGCCATCGAGCCTATACCAACTTCGGTACAATTGGAATGGAAATTTGTTGCCATTCCTGATGTACGAAAGTTTTCAGCAGTTGAACTGTTCGGGGTAGTTATTTTGTAACCTCCTCTTAATAATTCACCATATATTCTCTATTGGAAACAAATCAGGACTGCAGGCAGGCCAATTTAACACCCGAATTCGTGCATTGTGTAGCCACTGTTCTGTAATGAGAGCGGTGTAGGGTTTAGCATTATTTTGTTGAAACAGGAAAGGACGGGTTCGAAAAATACGTCGCCGGGAATGCTACATATGTTCTTCTAAAATTTCAATATATCCTTGTGCATTAACAGTGCCATTGCAGATGTGCAAATAGCCCAATCCATTGGAACTCTTGCAGCCCCAGAGCAGTATTGAAGCTGGCTTCTGTACAGCACGTCGGTAACAGGCAGGATTGTCATTTTCTTCTTTGTTCCTAAGAATATACCGATGATTTTCGCCAACAACAAACGTAAATGTAAATTCACCGGACCACAAAACACGTCGCCACTGAGCACCAGTCCACTTCAGATGGGTGCGTGCCCAAGCCAGGCACCTATGTTTCTGCAGTGTGTTTATGAACACATTTTGTTTTGCATAATAGAGCTTCAACTTACATTTTGGGATGTAGCAGCGAACGGTATTTATCGATGAAGGTTTCTGATAGAATCCTCAAGCCCACTGCGCAATTTCAGTTACTGTTGAATATCTATTTTTAATGCAGTGAAGTTTGAAAACCCACAGATGACGAGCAGTCAGAATTGGTCTTCGTCCTTGCCCTTTACGAATGGTGATATTTCCACTTGTCCGTACCTACTAATAATATTATGAACTGTAGAAGACGGAAGTCCCATTCCTGGCTATTTCATGCCAAGATACGTTGCTTCTAAATTACTGGATTATTTTATTGTGCATATCTTGACCCACTCTCTTGCTTCCGCACATGTTGTCATGTAAATGACTGGCCGCACACATCAGTTTGCATTTAAAGAGGGAAAATTTTTGACAATGTTCTCCAGAAGTTTCGAGAATATTCATATCACTTCTACGGCTTTCGGTGCAGTCTTTTCCTTCCGTCCCAACTATTATGGTGAATGTTGCCAAGCGCACACAAGTTGCTTCTGTGATGTTAACGTGATTGTTGCCGATTTGCCAAGCGCACACATGGTGGGTCATAGCTACACAAGCATTTAAGCCTCAGAAAGTGGCAGAAAACAAGGGTGTTTTAATACTGTCACGTGGATTGACAGAGTATTTATGACAAGAGACAGTAAACGATAAACGATAGAAATAAGACTTTTATTTCTGATGTAAATTAATAAATGGAAAATTTTAGCAAATAAACAACAGTCAATTTGATAAGTAATGTTCGTAAAGTCATTGGCAGGGGAAGTCTTGTTTGGTTGAGTCAGTCCGGAAATATTCAAGGTAAGTAATAATTTTATAGATCACTAAGTCGAAGGTAAGTTGAATAAACTGATAGGCTACTATGCTGGAAAACTTGGGATGTTCGTACAGAAGATTCGTAGCAAACGATGTCTTCGGCGAAGTACACCGAAACGGAAGGCCGAAGCAGACAGACGAGTCGCTCAAAGTAGCACTACCCAAGAGGACACCCCACGGGATGCGAAGGCAAACCCTTTGCAAGTAGGCGGAACACTAACAAATGAAGAAAAAAAAACGCACTCGCAGTTACGGCGATCGGTCTAGAAATATATGCTGGAGCACTTATATCAAAACACACATCAAACTGATAGGAAGCAATTAAGGGGATATAGATAATTACAGAAATCATATAAACCACTCAGGTTTATCGGCCTCGGTGGCTCAGCAGGTTGCGTGATCGCCTCTGATGCCCGAGTACGCGGGTTCGATCCCGGCCGAGGACGACGAGGATTTTTCAGGGGTAAATCCTGAGATCACGCACTTCCTTCGGAAGGGAAGTAAAGCCGTTGGTCCCGTGTAGTCGTTTGCCGGCTGCACGTTAAAGAACCCTTGCGAGGCAAAATTTGCGGCCCCTATAACGCCGTCCTGAAATGACCATAGCAGTTGAAAAGGACGTTAATACCAAACCAAACCAAACCACTCAGGTTTACGATTACCGAACACACACACAAAGGAAATCCGCTTATGCAATGAGGCACTAAACACAAGAGCCGATTACAGCCTTTTCTTTTTTTCCACCATCATCAATTAAATTACACTCTCCTCGACGGTCACTTAATCACACAATTAATTTCAATGCAGTAATTGTATAAATCTTCGGCGATACTAAACACAACACTCATATATTCGTAGCATCAAACTCAATTGCAGCACTGATGCTGGTAACGCACGTCGAAACACTTGACGACCGAAGACTGCGTCGCTAAGCTGGTCGTGGCTAAACGTGTTGACACACGGACGATAGAATGGCCTTTAATAAAGAAAAAGTCATACCATGAAAACTATGCACTATCGCATTCGCATTATGGGATCAATATGTTCAACTAGCATTTATGCCTGGCCAGTACACCATCGTTACTGTGGAATTGCATACTAAAGATTTATCGTACACAATGTCACTCCACTCGCCGTCGATGAACCCCGCAGTCAAGCGAAGCGGCCCCTTCAAATTGCAACGGTTGTAAAGTTCCTTACATATAGAAACATTCATGCGGGAAAAATAGACGACCGCCCTGGCATAATTCCGCCCGTTCCACTCTCCAGGTAAGTTGAAATTGGGAAAGGAAAAATGCCGAGAGCTTCGTCGCTTTCCCTAAGTCCTTGGGTATCGGATGAAAATAGCGATTGGAATTCGATATACACAGCAGTCTGAATTTGCATACGAAAGATTGTCAAATTTGCGACTGTGACTGTTCGTAGGTTAAAGATTAAAAGTCACATGAGAAACGTTCCTACCGTAAATTGCGCTGTTCGGCGTGGCACGTTCACCGTCGATATTTAGTGGCGGGCGCCTTCCATTCTCCGCCGTAGGTTCCGGATAGCGGTGAGGATGGCTCTTTTCGTCCGGGGTAATTTCTGCTGCCGTAGACGAGTTCTCCAGCCAGCAAATTCCCTAAGGCTCTCGCAAGCCTACCTTGTAATTCGAAAGGCTCCGGTGGCTTTTCTCCGTCCTCGGATATGCTGCTAAAATCCGTCGTACCGTCTCGAACTCCCCTCTCGCCGGCCGCTCTCACAATATCGTTCTCCAACGTTGCGTGCCTCCAGTATTCGTCTCTCCACGCTGCTTGGGACGCTGACGCTCTGTTTTGCCGAATATCAGCTCGTCTATCCTGTCGAGGGCCATATTTCTGCTTTTGAAAGTATTTTCCTCGACTCGGAGACACTTTTCTCGCCCGTCCTGGTTGCGTCCATCCTTCCTTCCTTCCTTCTCCCTCTTTCTCTTGTCACACGTGATTCCTTTGGGATGACATCACTATTTTCTGACGCTTTTTCTACGTCAGCCCCGTCTTCTCCTCCTGCAGACGATCTCCGCTGTCGCAATCCACGTGACAAATACTTTCATTCGCAGCGTGATGTGTAATTTTACCTCTCTCTACGATGTTTCGGCAACTTGCTAAGAGCATACTGTCTACTAATCATTCCGATTTTGGTGAATGTTAGTCAGCAAATTACAGAGACTAATTTGTGCATTTCATGCAGGCAGAGTCTATCAAGAAGTTTGCCAGGTAGCCGGTGTAGTCAATGCTTGGTCGCTAGCCGCTATCACATCGGCTGTCATTGATATTGGCAAGTAAGCCTTTGATTAGTAGTTGAATTCGTTCGATTATACTCAAGCAGAACATGTTCATTCTTTCACAGTTTTGTTACATAGGTTTTAACATAAATTTTAACATTCACATTGAAAGCTATACACATGCAAAGTTGGTAAAAACCTGTAACGGGTATATTTTCGGTTATCTTTGGAGGGCAATTTCTCAACTGCTCGTTCTCCAATCTTCTTTACCTCGTTATATCTAGAAACAGTTTCTATCAATCTTTAGTAATTATACAGTTTAATTTTTAGCCTGTTTCTAAATATATAAAAATTACTTCAAAATTCTTATTTTTAGACGCCTCGTAAAAATTGAATAATTGTTGGTTTTGTTCATCGAAGGCTTGATAAAGCAATCAGCGAAAATTGTTTTAATAAAATACAATATTATACGCTGGCAATTTACGTATAAACATTATAATAAAATGATTCAACACATTTCCATTTGTAACCTTATGCATGCCAGATTCTGGATATTGTGCTTATAAGGTTGCTTATCCTGGATATGTTTTTCTGCCTGTTAACAGCATCGTTGTTACTTCTAAGGTTTTAAACTTAATGTTCGTTGTTTGTTATCTGACATATTTCTTTAACTAGTGGTTAATGGAAGGTACTCTCCAAACAACTATGTATTGTAAAAAATGTATCCTACCTCACTCTCTTCTTCATTATAAAATATCTCAATATACCATTTCTTTAACTTTCTGTTCTTTGTATTTTTTATCAGTTAATTAGAAAATGTTTTTGCCAGGCATAAATTTCATACTGAATAATTTTTAATGTTTTGTCGAGAATGCGTTTGTGATTTTCTTTTAAAATGTCCAAAATCACAAATTCCTAACTTCGTTAGAAATTCGTCGATGCGAAATCACGCCGAGGACGGAATTTGTTTTCATTCTTTTACATCGTGGTGACTTTTTGCGACCACGGATTCCATCCTTGGACGTGATTTTTTCACTATGTTTTGAGTTTGATGGGAATTTACATGTTAAACGTTTTCAAATGGGCGGTTTTTTGTTTGTCCGTGATCAGAGCGAAGTCGGGTTTGGTCCTGACGAGTTTGGTCACAGGTGACTGGTTTATAATTGTTCTGTTTACGTATTTTCATTATTCCATCGTTCGTTTTTTCATTTCTTTTTTAACCTTATTCCGTTTCAAAGTTACTTTTAAACCGTTCACATGGTCTGCTGGTTATTACAGTAAAACCTTTGACATTGAACACTTCCCAATCTCGAACACTTGTCTACATTGAACACTTTATCTCGGTACCGGAATAGGCCAACAGGAATTACATTATGTTGTCCTTGTGAATAGTGAATACCTGCGTACGCTGAACATCGAACACCTTTTTTTAGTTCTCATTTTCAGAGCTTACCTGCTTACTTTAATACACTTTCACTATGAGTTGGACTTGAAAATTGTTTCCCCTCCCCACGAATGAATGGGAGTGATTCAACTCAAAGATAGTGAAAGTGAAACTATAGGAATCTTTCACTGCATGTGTTGTGAACTTTACAAGAGGCTGACTCTCAGCTGTATCAACTTGCTGTACTTGACAAAAATGTCAATAGCACGTAAATTAGTTGAACTAACTGCTGATCAAAAGAAAAAAATTATTGATAAGCTAGATGAAGGAAAACCAGTAAGGAATGTAGCTAAAAAGAATTTGACCTGGCAATTGGGACGACTTCAAAAATCAAGGGGAAAAAAACAAGAAATTTTATAAATGTGGCAGCAGAATTGAAAGGAGAACTGTGCAAAGGTGGCAAGAAATCAAAGGAACGATTAACAGTTTTGTTTTGCTGCAGTGCTATGGGTGAAAAACTTAAGCCAATGGTGATTGGAAATGCTGCAAAACCAAGGGCATTTAAAAACACCAAAATTGATCAACTGCCTGTATACTAGAGTTCAAATAAAAAAGCATGGATGACTTTGCATTATTCACGGAGTGGCTGGGATTAATTAATGCCCAATTGAAACGGTCAAATAGAAAAATTCTTTTGTTTATTGAAAATGGAACACCTTTCCTATCCAATGTTAAAATTCAGTTTTTACCACCTAACTTAACATGTGTAATTCAGCCTTTAGAACAAGGGATAAAAAATACTGTAAAATATCTCTACCAAAACGATATTTTGAGAAAAATTATAAGTGAAAATATATCTGAAATGACAAAACAAATCACTGCTCTGGATGCAGTAAAATTCATTCTTTCAGCTTGGATGAATACTGCAGAATCCACCATTCAGAAATGCTTCAACAAAGCAGGTGTCTATAAGAATTGATTGTAATAATGATCTTGAAATCAATGATGATTTGGTGCTGCCTTCACACATCCAGAATCAAATACAAATACAGGTGGATGGTGTTTTTGACTGTTATGACAATGACTTGATAACAAGTGCAGATGAAGATGGCAACACTGCTGAAAGTGAAGCAAATGCCAGTAAAGGAGAAAAAAGAGAAGAAGAAAAGAAGAAGAAGAAATTGAACCTAACCAAGTAGAGAGGGAACCAGTAAAGGTGATGGCAGCTTTGTTTCATATTGAAGAGCCCCAAAGATACTCTTTGAAGAGTCAACCAGAACTAATCAGTAACCTTCTGTATAGTCAGAAAAAGGTAGAACTGCAACAATTAAAACATTACAAGAAAAAAGAAAACAAATGTCAATGGTTATTTTTAAATGTATTAAAATCCTATTGTCCTATTAAATATTTCAAATCTTATTGTCTAATACATTTATTTTCAATAACATTTGTGTGATCTTTCCATTGCATTTTAATCCTTTTTTATTCACTGTAAAGTGTTTTAAATGTACAGTATTGCACTGTACATTTAATGTATTGTGCATAAAATAGATTATTACAGGGCTTCCAGTATTTGTCTGGGTCAGCCTGCGAGACAAGAACACCTCTACAAAAACACTTTTGGCAAGTTTTACTGTATTTTTATTGACATAACGAGCCGTTACATGATCTTTAAATTGTTCTTCGCGTAACAATTGCATTGCAATGCATTGCCGCTATTTGACTTTTTGTCAACTGTATTTGACTATTGTCAACATTTTAATGGATTGATAGCATAACCAACCAGGACCGATGGATGTCTTTGTTCTTTTGATACATAATGAAGGTCAAGTATCGAATGACAACCGTTGAAAATTCCAAAAATGCTCGGACGAAGACGTGATTAGTACAAGCTGTCACATGCGATTTCAATGCGCAGTGGAAATTTAAGCTAAGAACGTAAAAATAAAATAACTGTCCTCTATCCAGTGATGTATCTTATGTGTCTCTATCTATTGTCGTTCATTAGAAATAAATATTTTAAATCTGCTTCTTCATTTTTAATAACTGTGTTAAGAAGAATTTGACATACCTTTTCTTTTGTAAATATATTCCTGCCTTCGAGCAAATACAGTGCTTCGTCGACTGCACTAATTGCAACTTTAGAACCAAGTTCACCTTTGATTTGAAACTGTACATCACTATTTGGTGCGTAGACACTTGATGAATCAGTTGTTGTAATAGAGAACTAGAGAAAAAAGAATTTGGGAAATACCGTATTATAAAAAATTAAATAATAATGATTTACAAGCTCATTTTCTTTAGATGAGGTTTAGGAAACTGAAATAAAACATAGGTTCAGTTGCCAAACTTGTAGATCTTTTTAAAGAAATGAAATACTGTAATACTTAAATTATGACATACAGAGTGTCCCAAATTGATGTATCCACTCTTTGTAACGTTATAGCTCAACAAGGAAATCAGATAGAAATATGTTGTGTATGATCCAGACGGCGCTGGAAAAGCATAGCAACCATAGAGAAGTAATAAACCAAAATGATAACAAAATAAACGCTCTTATTTCTTCTCTATGATAGCAACACGATCATTGTTGTTCATTTGTTTATAAACCAAAATGTCGGTGAGACTTTCATTCGATGAACATAAGGATACTGAAGTGTATTGGAAAGTGTAAAATGTTGTTGAGGTTCAACAACGTTGGAGGGTTGAATTTGGTATACCACCGCCAACAAGGGTAACAATAACAAAACTCTGAGACAAGTTTGAAGCCGAAGGAACGGTGAAGAGGAAGTGCTATAGAGTTCCCGCCTCGATCTCCCGATTTAACCTCTCTCGACTTCTACCTTTGGGGAACTTTAAAGAACTCTGTCAGGATAAAGATGAGAGTAGCGCAGTGGAATTAAATGACATGTAACAGCACACGGATTGTAATATCAAAGAGAAATGTTTAATTGAGTAATAATCAAAATAAATCAAATTTAACTTGAATATAATAAAACACAAATGACACTAGCAGGAACTTATCTACTATGTCGAAATAATTAAGAAAATAATAATTGTAATATTTCCTTAACACTACAGTACAACAATCATATGTAATAAGGAAAATTAGCAAAACATCGTGCCTAATCCTGGGCACGGAATGACATACTATAACAGACAATAGCCAAATGCTACTCAAACAGGGATTACACTCGTAAATCAGTAATCGCATAAGAAACCCTTAACAGTTTTTTAACCTATTCATATCATAACAATGAATACACATCACAGTTGCACCATAAAATATCTTTAACAATAATAGCAACGGATGAATTATGAAAATCAAAATCGCACACAAAATCTAAATTCATACAAAGCTTTCATAGCTTAAGCACATAAGCCCTGAGGAACAATATAAAGTTCAAAGTCTGTACTAAATTACATATATATCATGCGGGCTGACAAAACGAACAATACACAAATTAAAGCCGCGCATAAAAATCACTAGGAGTGTCGATAATTCAGTCTCATACGGGGAAAGTCCAGAGTCCGGTTAAATGAAATTACGTTATCGTAAAATAAATAATTGTAAAACACAACGCCTTTGGATAAAGGGACAATGACCCCTGGCGTGACACAAATTGAGAGTCTTAGAAAACTAAGTAAATCGTCTATCAGTCCGTGTAACGTAATTCAGAAGATGTACACACTTGAATGCTAGAAATTCGAATAATAAAAGAAACAACAATATAAATCAGATATATCTATAATTGTATAACTGTAACTCTTATTAAAAGGAATAAATGCATTCACAAACACACGTGTTGAACTGAAACGCAATTTGCACTTAACAACGACCGTTAACTTTTTTTTTTTTTTTTTGCTTAATACTTAGAGCACTAAACGAGCATTAGCAGCAAAAACGGAGAACTGCATTATACGTTACTT
Organism: Rhysida immarginata; assembly: GCA_023313115.1. Lineage (NCBI taxonomy): Eukaryota > Metazoa > Arthropoda > Chilopoda > Scolopendromorpha > Scolopendridae > Rhysida > Rhysida immarginata. The sequence goes on from JAHWFO010032050.1 coordinate 246,665, forward strand.
CCAAAGCTCAATAAACGCAGCTTTCACTAAATTAGCCTTACAGCCCACAAGGAAGTCAGCACTTACTAAAGCAAATCCGTGTTCCGATATCGTCCTCGGGAATCCATTTGAAGGCTTTCCAACTGACGACTGAGAATACGAGTCGCTCGGCTGTCTTTCCCGCTGCTTGGAGAAACAAACCTCCGCCCTCTTGGCTTCGCCGCACGACGTGGCTATTTCAAATTGCGCAGTTCGTCGCTCTGAAGCCGTCTCGGTCGTGGTGGCTCGAGGTTCCCGTCCGCCGTCCAGTTTGCGGATTGAATAACAGAAATTATAGCTGCAGGAGCTCGCATTTTCCGTGAGCTCTCCCGTTTCGATCTCCACAGTTCTTTTTCTTCTCCCCTGTCTTTTTCTCGAACGCCGCGCTCGAATCGTCTTATGACCTCTCATTGGCTCCTGCGTGTAGATGTTTCTTATGACGCGGATGGCATCGCCTCGCTTTCCTCCCGGACTGATAGAATATCCGAGAGTGAAAACGAGCGTTTGCGTCACCGGAATTCAAGGTGGAATTAGAATTCCGTGACAAACTCACGTGTACGCCACAAACCTGACGGAATTAAGAGATCAGATTGAACATTCCATCAATGATATTCCATTAGCTAAAATCCAGTCGGTATGTCGCTCTGTTCGACGTCGGTGTTGGGAGTGTACTGTGGCAGAAAGTGGACATTTTGAACATGTACGGGCGTAAGGAAGTTTAAGGAATAAAATACAACAAACCACCATATTTTTCTATCTCATTTCGTTGCTGAGTTATAACGTTTTAAAGAATGTATAGATCAATTTGGTACACTGTATTATATGCATTGTAAAATAATTAAGGTATAAACTAAGAAAAAAACTATAAATGAAATAAAAATAAAAACTTGAGAATTATCCTGCAATTCAATACTTATATTAAGAAAACTAAAAAGAAGAAAGGTATTACCAGGGGCGTTCGATAGATATTCTCTGTATGATGCAAGTCTTTGCCTAGTCTTCGAAAATGCCGCCCCTTATGCTTATGCCGCCCCCTTATGGTGCCGCCTGATGTGGCCACCTCTCTGCATCATAGCACGCCACGGCCCTGGTTATTACGCTGATAAAGACAATAGGCTCACTACACGCTCCAGATGGCGCACGAGATGCACAGCTTTTTGCGCACTCTGGTGATAGTATTCGAAATTTCTGTAATACAAACAGTCTGCCACGTTATTTTGGGAGGCAATTATGAACGATATGGAAATAATACTAGGAGAGAATTTTAGTTCAATCAAAGGGGCCGAGTTATTTTTTTCGCAACAAAAATGCAGGAGAGGAAAAAATTATTTGCTTTTGGCCAGTGCAGCCAAATATAGTTAATCTTATGTGATGCCCGCAGAGAAACCCCGGGGAGTAGGGCGGCTCCCAAAAGAGTCTTCTGGACTCTCGGTGGCTGCACTAATACCCTGGATGGTCTCCACTTAATAAAATGTGGTATACATAATTCCGGGAAAGACACTCGCAGGAAAGGTAGATTACGAGACCACCAACGGATTCACCGCCATTGGTGTTATTCGGGTCGTGTCGGGGAGCTTCCGCCCCTAATCCAAGGGGGGGATGATTACCGAACCGGCTTGTAAGGTGGGGTCCTAAAGAGCTGGATAGGCGGAACACCTCGCAACCGGTCCCGGCCTCAGGGGCTCTGTAGGCAATTTTGGAGAGTCGTACTGCCTACCGTCGGAGCGACTCCACTTGCAATCTCGGGGAAATTTGTCCCTACGCGTAAGATAGACTAGTCATCCAAAGAGGGGGGGGGGGGGGCAGAGTGAAGACAGCAAAATATGAAAATTTGCCTTCACTTGCATCAAAAATTCTTCATCAACGCCCATTCAGCAATGAGCATACACGTTGGGAATTAGAATATGAAAAACATGCTATTGCAAAATTTAGAGAAAAAATCAATCTGAAAGTCAACAAAATTGGACACTTCATTTGTACACACTCCCCTTGGCTAAGCTGCTCGCCAGATAGGATTGTTGAGGAATATGATGGTTCCCTTGCTCTCTTGAAAATTAAATGCCCCTCAGTAGTTAGAGATAAGTAGATAAAATGATTGAGAGTTTACAAAAGTTGAACATTGACTACTTATCTCTTGACAGTGTAAAACAACGTGTAATTTTAAAAAAAATCACAGATATTATACTCAAGTACAGGCGTCAATACACCTTAGGAATCCATAAAACCTATTTCTGTGCATGTACACGCAAAGATAGCGTAACTATCGAAGTAGAACTTGATGAAACCTTCTTAAGGAATGTTATTACAAAATTAGAACTCTTTTATTTTAAACCATGATCTGTAAATTAAGGTGGTCGTTGAACTAGGCAAAACACCAGGGCTAATGACTTTTTCTGCAACTGGTGGTGTCCAGCCTAATAGGGCCCTAATTTTATTCGTATTTCTATGGTTAGCAAATAAGATTTATTGGTCTAAATTATTTTATTTAATAAATATCAAGCTCATCATTTGAATTATCTGTAGTTCAAATTTTATCTCATTAGGACAATAGAACGCATTCCACAGCCCTCTGAAGTGGGAAACTTATTTCTTGCTAACCCTGTATTTTCCCCATCTTTGTTAACGCCAGTGCTTACATCTTCATATTCAACGACACCGCAGTGAAGAAATGAAACAGTTATGTCGGCTATTATATGTTTGTATCTACTTCCTGTAATCACGTGATGGAAGCCAATGACGTCACGATCTGTTGAATGCGCTATTTAAAATATGTAGATAAAGATAATGCATTATTTTTTCTATATTAATAAATTCTGATTTATGAAAAACTATTATTAAGTAATTACTGTACGATCTACGTAAAATGAGTGGAAAAAAATTGGATATGATGAGGATCGTAAATGAAATGCAGTTAAAATTCATAAAGATATATACGCATTACACCGTGTTGCATTAGGCCATTATGAATAGTTTAAAATAGTTGAATAGTAAATCACATGTTCAGATTCTGCTTACCTAAAAAGCTTGCGGAGTGATAATAAAATTCCGAACCGAACCTAATATAGTTTACGCCTACGTCCAATGATACAGTGTGTATCTATACATTTGTAACAAACGTCGGGGGGGGGGTATTTCTGGGATCAAAACAAGAGAGAATGTCCCTATGAACATATGTCGTACAAAGTGCTGTTACTGAATTACATGCGACGGCGTTATAGGATGTCACATCACAGGAGTCACGCAAAGTGTCCACCATGAGCAGCAATTCATGCGTGGCAACCCCTCAACATACACTAACGAAGCCACTCGAAGATACCTGTGTCCTGTGGAATAGTTACGCAAGCGTTATTGACACGATCTTGCTCTTCAATGATCCTTGCTACTAATGATCCTTGCTACTAATGATCCTTGCTACTACTAAAGATCCTTGATGTCGTTAACAGTAGTAGCAAGGATCATTGATTCGCTCGACACTTTTCATGTCCAGCGGATTAAGGTCAGAAGAGCGGGCAAGACAATGTAGAAAAAAACAGCTGCTGAAACTTCAATTTTAACTGCGGAAACCTCATTGTCACATCCCCAGATTAAAAACAATAGTTAAGGCATCATTATCCAACGATAAAAGGGTTTTAGCATCAAAATGGTACGAGCAGTACCGGTTCTGGGGGGGCACAAATACAAAATAAGTGGAGGGGCACAAATAAAAAATTTCAGGTTCTTAGGTTGGTTGATTAGAAAATTTGGCGTCGACTACTAAGGTCATTTTGCGCCTTTTACACAATTTATATCTGTACGCAGCCCGGGACAAACACAAACATTCATGCCCGCGGCCGGATTCGAACCCAACCAGGCGGACTCGAGTACTATAAAGCCTACGCCCTAGCCCTCTCGGCCACCTGGCCAGTTCAGGTTCTTAGGCCTTTTCGTGCAAACGTTTAGGCTTGATTTGTATATGGAGCCTCGCGGCCCCTGCCGAGGCCTCAGAGTACTATATTTATTTTAATGTGTAATAGCTAAAATTTTAAGCAACATATTATAAATATAAAACATTTCAGGTTTCTGGACTTCTGGTTTTAAATGTATAGCTTGATTTGAGATTGAGGCCGTAAGTCCCCTGCCAAGAGACTTACAGAATTTTTAATATAGATTAGCTAAATTTTTAACTACCACACTATGATTAAACAAAATTTCAGGACCGTAGGTCTTTCCGTTCAAATTTTATGGCTTCAATTGTATTTGAGGCCGCCAGGGGCCCCGAAGCCTATACCAGTTTCCTTGTATATTGTCTATAATTTTTAAGCAACGCACTGTAAAAATATAAAACTTCAAGTTCTTAGGCCTTTTTATTATTCAAATGTTAGAGCTTATTTGTGATGTGAGCTTCAGGGCCTTATACCAGTTTTTCGTGTATATTAGCTAAATATTTTAGTAAACTACTGTAAGTAAACAAAATTTCAGATTTCTAGACCTTTTCGTTTAAAAGTTATAGCTTTGCTAGTGTTTGGGGCTTGTGGGGCTCTGCTGGGACCTATATTATTTTTTTTTCTATATTTGCAATATTTTTAATACCACACTATGAATATACAAAATTTCAGGTTCCTAGGCCTTTCCGTTCAAATGTTATAGCTTCAATTGTATTTGGTGCCTCGAGGCCCCTGGCGGGGTTCTAGAGGCTTATATCAGCTTCATTCTATATTGATTAAAAATGAATACTCCTTTTAATGAAAAACTGAAAAATAAAATGAAATAATAAAAAATAAAAGTCACCCAATGTGGAGAAAGTCTTATGGAGACAGATGTGGAGCAAAAAACACAGGTGAAGAGAAAGTCTTGTAGAATAACAGTCACAGTAGAAACACAGGAGGATACACAGGAAGATACACAAGAACAGACGACGCACATAAAGTAGGAGAAAATCTGGTGATGAGGGTCCGATGATGACAAACACAGTTGAAAAAAGTTGATGAAATTACAATTTGAATAAAAAAAAAAACGTTTTCGAGATCATTTATCTCATCTTCAGTTTATCAAAACTTTTGAAATAAAATTTCAATTAAAAAACATAATAATTAAAATTGAAAACAAAAAATTCATTCTATATTGGCTAGATTTTTTAGTACCAAACTAAAAATATACAAAATTTCAGGTTTCTAGACCTTACCGTTCAAAAGTTATAACTTGATTTGTAATTGAGGCCTCGGGGTCTTCTGGCGGGCCCCATAGGCCTACATTACATTTCTTGTTATATTCGCTATATTTTTTAGTACCACACTATACAAATATACAAAATTTCATGTTCCTAGGTGTTCCGTTCAAATGTTATAGCTTCAATCGTATTTGGAGCCTCGGGACCTCCGGCGGGGACCTAGAGGCTTATATTACTTTTCTTTATATTGGTTTTATTTTTTTAGAACCGCACTACAAATCTACGAAATTTCACGATTTTTGCCGTCTTTGTTCAAAAGATAAAAAAGGAACCATGAAATTCATACAAGTGGCCTCTGAGGGGCCCCGGGCCACCCAAGAGGATTCGCTATATTTTTCGCACTGTCTACGTGTGTAGAAAATTTCAAGCCTCTAGGTCAATCCTTTCAAAAGTTATTGCGTGTGACATACATGTTACATACATCTGTACCGTCGTTAATAGGGTTTTTAGATGATGCTAAAACCCTAAAAATCTGGTGATATGCCATGTAAGGAGAAACAAGGGAAATCGAAGCCCACGAACAAAAAAGTTTCTAATAAGAAGCTCCAGCCTCCTCCAGAAAATAGAAGCAGCCAGAGAAAAGCGAAGCTACGTAATCTTAGTGGATTGGTGAAGGAGGATAACTTGGCCAATCAGGGTGCGAGGAGGAAAAAGAGAAATTTTTCAAGGAGAAGGAGAGGCAGGGAGGGCTGAGAGATCAAGTTGGGTGGCTCGGAATGGAAGAAGATGCCTGGGGAAACACGGAAAAAAGAATACATGGTGATTCTAATTCAGCGAATGGCTCAGCGTGCTGTAAGAAAAGAAAAGCACGAGAAGAAGAGATTCCCACGATGTCTGCCGAACGAAACCAGACATCTCGGCCTCTCTCCGACCGCACCTGCTATAACTACGCAATAGCGGTGTTCGACGGCCGACGAAAATTTGATCGCCCACCCAACCCATTGAAGACCCGTCCGCTTCGACCGCCAAGCGAAGGAAACGATAGCATTGTGAAAGGTATTCGTGCCGGTTTCCCACGAGCAGGAGCGGTGAAGGAGAACACTCATAGATTCTCAGAGGAGTATCTTTCCCACGAATCGAACGTTTCGCAACTGGAAAAAATGAAACCCCTCCCTTGAAGCCCCTTGATGAAGCAGCGAAAGGAGAACGGTTGTATTCAATTCCCGGACATTCTGAGACATTAGAATTAGACGCTGTTGAAAGCATCAAGGAATCCCACAACGTCGGTGAGAAGCCACCACAAGTACTGTCGCCAGCAATTCGTTGGAGTCTGTCAAGGAATGGAGACGGAGCGAACGGGTTGAAGTCGCCTGGCAATCTTAGGGTGTCTAAAAAGTCCGACCGGTCGCGACCAATCGAAGCCCATCGCGAACAGCCTATCCATAAAGTATCGACCGGTCGCGATGAAGGTTTTCATAAAGCGACTGGTCGCGCTAATCGCGACCGGAGTCGGCTGCCTTGGTGAGTAGAATCAAAATGGCGGACGAAATAAACAAATTCAAGTGTTCGAGTGCCCAATATGTAATAAATAAATTTTGGAGAAAGGAGATGGCGACAGAAATATTGGGGAGCATCAAGAAATAAGGAATGAATACGAAAAAGAAAAGACGGGTGAAGAAAATTTATGTATGTACACAATTTTAAATCGTACTGACTTAAATGATGAAAAACCTTGCTGCGAGGCTCTTTTGAAATAGAATGCTCACGACCGCGCTGTCCATGAACGGAAGCGAACGGCCGCCAACAGATCGCCGGTCGTACCACGTGATCTGTCGGCGACCAGTCGGACTTTTTAGACACACCCTTAGTGAACCTAATCGTCTGGCGGGAAGCCTCTGGCAACGTTACCTACAAATTCAATTCTCCGAGAGGGATATATTCCGACCCGCGAGGGCAAAGAAGTGTTCGCAGGTGCGCGCCCGCTTTAACGAGATCTCGAGCGGTGGGCCGCGCTAGGCTTACAGACCGCCAGCGTGGGGTATGAAATATTCGAGAAGTTCTTTATTAACCATAGTTTATGTAGCTAGTATTAAGCTAGGTTAATAATAGGTTTAATGTGCGTTTCCAATGCCTTTGATTTATTTCTTGCATGTAGATGTGAGTAGAGCGGACCCTCTCGTCGACTTACCTATGAAGGTAGCCGTTCTCTGTGTCTACGGTGGCAATTTCCGAATTCTTCTACTTTTCGCCTGAATACGAGATGTTCGGAGCTGACTCGATACTAGATTAGGAACATCAGTCAAGAGAAGATATTGACTATTTCTTGTATCCATTCAGTTCGTTGTATCCGAGCACGCGGGTTCGATCCCGGCTGAGGACGACGAGGATTTTTCAGGGGGATAATCCTGAGATCACGCACTTCCTTCGGAAAGGAAATAAAGCCGTTGGTCCCGTGTAGTCGTTTGCCGGCTGCACGTTAAAGATCCCTTGCGAGGCAAAATTTGCGGCCCCTATAACGCCGTCCTGAAATGGCCATAGCAGTTGAAAAGGACGTTAATACCAAACCAAACCAGTTCGTTGTATAAAAAAAAGTGCATTAAGAGGGCTCAAGAGAGCATTACATGTAACTTATTACAATTTAATATTTGATCTTTATTAAAGGAAATCTTTAAATTCTTTAAGTTTATCGCCTTTTTTTCCCTAGCACGGTTGTTTCCTCTGGGTTTAAAGCAGGGCTGTGGAACGAAATGATTTACGTTATGTTATAAGGTTACGTTACGCATTTTGTTATTAGGTTTCGTTACGTTATGTTTTTTGTTACTTGATTTCGTTATGGTAGGCGTTACGTTATGTTTTTTGTTACTTGATTTCGTTGTGGTAGGCGTTACGTTATGTTTTTTGTTACTTGATTTCGTTATGGTAGGCGTTACGTTACTGAATATCGTTATCTTAGAAAATAACGTTATTATAACGTTTTAAAGTAGGGCTATGGAACGAATTGATTTATGCAATGTTATAACTTTATGTTACGCATTTTCTTATTAGGTTTCGTTATGTTATGCTTTTTGTTACTTGATATCGTGATCTTAGAAAATAACGTTATCATAATGTTTTCATAATAATATTTTATTTTTTTGTATGAGGAGGAGTTCATGCTTGAATGACAGTCACCTCCCTGTTATCAATGGACTCCTCCAAAACCCCAACACTCCTGATTGTTATATATATTTCCTACGCTTGTTTCCCGCAGCCTAGATTTTGTTATGTTTCCATTATTATCCCTTTTTAAGAAATTTCGTTACGGTTATACATGATACCGCTAATAATATCGTTATTTCGTTACGTTTCAGTTATGTTCCACAGCCCTGGTTTAAAGTCAGTTAAGTTATTATTAAAATTATTTAATTAGAGATTAATTCAACACGTGACACTCATAAACGGTTCGTTATCCGAACCATGTTTATATGAACTTTTGTTGTCATCTCGCTGTGGGGAATCAACACCAGTAGTTTTGTGATACCCATCTTCCATCTTTATTTGTTTCATTTGGACTTATTTAACGTCGCAAAATTCAACGAAGGTTTTTTTGTCTATCATTTATCTGGATCGTTTATTTTATTAAAACATAATTTATGCTTCAGTACTTAAGCATCCATCTTATAAGATTATTCAATTTGCTTCCAATCACGTGCGAATATCCCTCCCTGAAACAAATTAACAATAATTTGCGAAATATTTCTAAGGTTACCTCATTTCCGTTGTTGTATTGGCAGGATTTCTCAACGTCAAATTGCATCGAATCAGAAATGATTTTGTTTTTCTTTACAAAATATGCAATTAAACGAAAGCTAGGTGACATGTCAGCTGTCACGGGGAACTGAATGGTCCGAACAACAGCAGCTCCTTGCGTAAACGTTTCATTCAGGATTAAAATTATTCCACGACTTACAACCTAAAACGAATAAACAAAGACCAATAAATTTAATTGTCTTCAATTCACTTTACGAGTGTTAATCTATAATCCAATTTCATACTGAGAACCTTTTCAGAGGAAATGTATTCAAATTTAAGAGAATGATATTTAATTTAAATTTCAACAAATATACGAAATTAATTAATGTTTACTGATATACTAAAACTATAAATGGAATTTCGTAATTTTAAAATATTCACCATATAGAGAAGTTTCATTCCCTGTTCCTGAGGATAGACTGTCACTTGTGTATGAAATGTCTTCCCAACCTATGGGTGAAAAGAGTATGGTAATACAAAAGAGCATTCAACTAGACTACAAAAATTTAATCAGACATAAGGGTAGCTATAATGGCTATATCAAACAAATTCGGGCTAAAATGAATGCTCTATTGACTGGCCAGACACGAGGTGCTCTATTCTAGTGGGCCATTCGGGCTAAGTCTGTGTGGGTCGAGGACATTACAGATGGCTCGTCATCAGTTTTGCAGATGAGCGTTCCCGTTCAGTTGCAAGATTTGCCACAAGATTATAATTGGTTGGATGGAATTTTTTAAACATAAGCTATGGCTGATTAAACCAAGTTTTTTCCCATTCAGTTTTACTTTTAATAAGTAATGATTCTTATTATTAGTTGACAATAATGATCCTTTATTATTATTTAGCTTTTACAAAGGATAGTCTCTATCGAAACGTCAGCTGTTTTCAGAGTCGTAACAATCTGTGTCCAATTTTAATAAGGTTACAATCTAGAAATCGAAGTAAATACGTTATTAAGCAGTTTAGCAGCAAATTATAAAATCTAATAAGTTTTTAATATTTTCAGAATTTTTTACATAAAACTTTAAGTAGCCTAAGATTATTTGTGGAAAAAGAGGTTTGTTTTTCGTTTTAATCACTACACTCACTAGCCAATTTATTAGGAACCCCACTTAAAATGGTGTTACTCTTCTCATGGGCCCGCAAAGCTACCGGGATTTTTCTAAGCACCGATTCCACAATGTGCCTGAAATGTTCCACAAGATTACTTATTTATGCTCCCTGTATGGCAACCCAAAGTTGTATACGGTGTTGCAGATAACTACAGGGCAGTATAACGGGAAGCCTACCCGTTCGGACTGCAGGGGCCGGCTCGACATCAAATGATAATTGGGTAATTTTATTTTGTTAAACTTGTTTGTTTGGCAAAGGGCATGACCGATTGAGCCAAGGAGGGTGAGTGGTGTATTACAGAGTAGTACTGGGCTGTAATACTTATGCAAATTCAATTTCATTGCACGATTGCGCATGACTATGGGCGAGGTTAATTACTATAAACTAAGGGAACAAGAACGACAAAAACATGAAAGTTTTGACGTTCACCCATCCTCCCCGAATGTGGAAACAGTTATTTGCTGCAGGCCACCTTAATCTCCCTCCATTCTGCCAATCGACCGAGCCGGCAACTGCAATCGAGCGGGTAGGCTTCCCGTTAGACTGGCCTGTACTTATCTGCAACATCCTGTACAGTAGGTATCGGTGTGACTGTCTATTGCAATTCGTTCCAAAAATGTTTGATTGGATTGAGATCGAGTGACTGTATTAGTCAATCGATCACTCACAAGTGTGTGTGGTGTGTTCTTCAGACTGTTGGAACTCTAGCAAAAAAAATCTGGGGTTTCATATTTTGATGTCTTTTTGTGGTTAGAGCTTTTTATTCCTTTACAGGCAATTCCACATCACACTTTCATCTTTTCAATCTTAATGGCCATGCGCCCTTAGGTTGTTCTTTTCATGTTCTGATTCGATAAGGGTGTAATCCGACGAGGGCGTCTGTTATTGTAACTTAACCTTGCAAGAACGAGGATGTTTAGAGAGCACTATCTTATTCATATTGGCCGATAAATGAAGGAACTGCTTTGTTCCAATGTTAGTGGTGAACATCTTCAGAAGTTTTCCGGTTTCTTGGCCTCCTCCTTCTTTGTAATTTAGCCTGTAAAATTTTTGGTTGTAGATATTCCTGAAAGATCGTGTTTATTAGGAAGCGCACAGGCTACCTCGGCTGAAAGTCAGCATAACAGGGTATATGGCTGGCATCGGTACTACTCAAAGGACTGACAATTTTCAAAGAGAGACTTAAATATCGAATTAAAGGAGTAACACGTATCAAGATTAAACAAAAATTCAAAGGAATGATATAACAAAGGAGTGATTCAAATCGTCTCAATTCACTTCGCCCCAGAATGATTTTGTCACTCGTTCAATTCGAAACATTCAGCATAGCATATTCAAGTCGTCACATTGATTTTTCCCTGGAATTGTTTCGTCACTCAGTGGATTGAGAAATTCTGTTGGTAATATTCATTTTGTAACTCGATGCATTCACTTACAATGATGATTTTGAAGAGTTATTAAAATGGATCAGTTTCTTTACTTAATTAGGTGAAACCCCAATATCAAACCCCTCCATCTCAGATAACACTGTACAAGAAATTGTAAAAGAGCCTTCCACTTTTCCACAACGAAGAAGGTGGTCTCGTAGTTCTTTCTTATATGTAAGCATCCACAGTTTTAGTTACTTTCTGAATGGATACTCAGTTTGTGGAGAGTCGTTATAATTACTCTCAAAGCTCTTTCCTTTCTTGATTCACATAAACATTGTTACTTTGTTACTTTGTTACATGTTTATATCTGAGAAGAAATCTTATACATGAAACAGCAGTTACTATCCTTCAAAGTAATCCCCGTCGATGGTAATGCACTTCTGGGAACGCCTGTAGAAGTCCTGAAAACTCCTGGCGTAGCCGTTTTTAGGGATAGCCTTCAGTTGGGTCGTAACATTACGTTGGATGTCTGGCCACTTCGGGGGGCGTCTTCTACGGTATTCCGGCCTCCTCGAAACCGTTTAAACCACTCATAAACACACTTCAAAGTAATAGCACTTTCTTTGTAAACTGTTGTCATCATTTCATGAGTCTCTTTCGTTCGCTGATCCATTTTGGGTTTCGACCGCGCGTACTACGCCTTCTCTCTTCAATGTCCTGTTTAAACACAATAAACATACTCGCAGCGCTGATTCTCTCAAATTTATTTAAACATGTCTCGACCTGTCTGGGGCAGAATACGACGATGGTGCACTCTTACGACCGTTAGCAATTTGACGTCATTCACCGAACTTTATTGTCACAGGTTGTAGTAATAATAAATAAATAAATCTTATATATAAAATTCATATTCCGTTTGTTGTTTGTTTGTTTGCCCACTGGCGGAATTTACCAATCGCATGACTACATGTATAACCTTCGCTTTCCACCGAAGATTTCGACGAGGCCAAAAGAGACAGGCCAGGACACTCAAAAGTCACCTGACAATCGGGATCCGGGCAACAATTTATCCTTCATTGTCTCCATCTTCGATTTTAACAATCAATATTTTTTCATTTGTTGGAAACAATGAAGGAGGGAATGTTGCCCGGATCCCGATGTTCAGGTTTCTCTCTCGGTGGTTAAGCCTGGGGCGCGTTCCTCGACGTTGTCCTAAAACGAAACGATCTGATGTCAGAGACATTGTCGTTCGTCTTCGATATTCGCTGGTTGTGTTGGTGAAGTTGCAACGATTAAACGTCCTAATTACGTCTACATCGTTGAAAGCATTTTTGAATCTACAAACGAAGACAGCAGTCGTCCGTTCGTCGTGAAAACGAACGCATGAATCTTCCAACTGATTTCATCGTTTTTTATTAAGTAAAGGCCCTTTACAGGACCACATTTCTATTCGAAAGAGATTGTCAAAATAAATATTTAATCTAAAACATAAAAATGCCTGTAGCAATTATTTATATTTTGCTACTTTACGTTGTTTAGATATAAAATATTTATGGAAGGACAACGTATAAAAGTAATAATTTGTAATAAAACTATATTAACCTCAACAAATATTACTTTCTGAATTGCTCATATTCATTTATAGTTTTCATAAATTGAAGTTTTGAAATAACTTCCAATTTTTAAGTTCCATTGTTTTGTTGTTTGTTGGGTTTTTTAAGTCCTTCTGCCAGGGTTTTATAGATAATTTATTACTAATTATTGTAAAATATTTAACCAAGCAAACTGTCATAAAGCCAATATAAATATTTTAGATTTAGCGATTCAATTATTTCAAGAAGTAAATTCCGAAAGTGTTCAGTGTGAAATAAGGCGATAATGTGTATTGATATACAACCTGTGACAATAAAGTTCGGTGATGACGTCAAATTGCTAACGGTCGTAAGAGTGCACCATCGTCGTATCCTGCCCCAGACAGGTCGAGACATGTTTAAATAAATTTGAGAGAATCAGCGCTGCGAGTGTGTTCATTGTGTTTAAACAGGACATTGAAGAGAGAAGGCGTAGTACGCGCGGTCGAAACCCAAAATGGACCAGCGAACGAAAGAGACCCATGAAATGATGACAACAGTTTACAAAGAAAGTGCTATTACTTTGAAGTGTGTTTATGGATGGTTTAAACGGTTCCGAGTAGGCCGGAACACCGTAGAAGACGCCCCCCGAAGTGGCCAGACATCCAGCGTAATGTTACGACCCAACTGAAGGCTATCCCTAAAAACGACTACGCCAGGAGTTTCCAGGACTTGTACAGGCGTTCCCAGAAGTGCATTACCATCGACGGGGATTACTTTGAAAGATAGTAACTGCTGTTTTCATGTAAGCGAGCAATCCACTCTCAATATGCCATCATTCACCGAACTTCATTGTCACAGGTTGTATGAATTTTATTTAACAAATTTATTTCATCTACACTATACATTTTATGCAGCTTTTTGCGACTGCATTTTTTATTTTTCCAAAATGCAACTTACAGAATTAAAAATGTAATTTACGGAAATAAAATTCATTCTATCGAATTAAAAATGCATTTTGCAGAGTTAAAAAATGTATATTCCGACATAAAAATTCAGGTTGTAAAATACAACTTTTTGCGAATTCTTAAATGGATTCTTCAGATTTAAAAATGCTGTTTGCCAAATTAAAAATGCAACTTGTGAAATAAAACATGTATTTTGCAAAGTACAACATGTATTTTCAAACTAAAACAAGAAGTTAATCCTCCTGAGGAAGGTATAGGAATGTAGCGGAAGCCCGGAAATCATCTATTTTTATCCTTTTATCTCACTTTTTAACCCCCTCCCCAATTTTTTAAATCGAAAAATTGATTTTCTTGATAGTAGTATTTATAAAGTGTATCTTGTATCTTCTTTTGTTTCTCATAATTTCCGATCGAATGATACATGCATGACATGCCATATGTTGCCATAGTTCTAAAGACCAAGTAACTGCCACCCCCCACAATTCCCATCCCATTGGGACAATTTGGCCAAAACTTTATAATAATGTTGATCTTGCTTAGAGGAATCTACATACCGAATTTCACTCCTTTATATGCATAAATACGCGTAGACCTTTTGGTCCCCTCTAATTTCCGCCCCCGAAACTCCGACCCCAGTGGGCCAAACAAAACCAAACTAAATAGTGTAGGTGCACATGTCCATAGTAAGCTACATTCCGAATTTCAACCTTTTACCTCAAAAAATGCGGAAATAATAAATGAAGGAGATGGACGGACGGACAGACATTGTGAAAACAATAAGTAGCTTCATTCTTCCGCCACTTCATAATGTAAGTTGCAAAAAAATATTTGCGGAATTAAAAAAAAAAAAAAACTTTTCAAAATTAGAAAAAAACTGTATTTCGCGAAATTAAAAAAAAACTTTTCAAATTCAATTGAGTAAAAATGAGCTATTAAACGGGAGTAAAAAGTAGATAAAAAGAATAAAAAGTTGGGAAGGATACTTTTTACTCACTTTTTTAATCCCCACCTTTTTATGTTACTTATCCTCGACTTTTTAAGCTCCACTTTCAGCTTCTACTTTAGTACCTTTTTTCATCCCATTTTTAATTCGGCTTTAATAGGCCAAGTTCCTTAAATGAAGGGAATATAAATTGGAAACAAAAAAAGGATATAGAATTGGACAGAGAAAAATGTAAAATAAAATGTGGAATTAATAGTGGGAGATAAAAATTATGATGAAAAGCGAAGTTAAATAGTAGAAGATAACAAATGGGGGCCAAAAAAGTGGGTATTTGCTTTGGAAATAAAAATGAGTTAAAACTTGGGACTAAAACTTGGGGGAGGCCGTGGCCTGGTGGGCTTTCACCGAATACAACTTCTGTGAAGTTAAGCTACATCATGCACGGCTCGTCACTGGATGGGTGACCATCCATGATAGCAAATCTTTACCCCCCCCCCCCCCGGCTGCTGCGACCATCATACAGCATTCGTGAATCCAGGTCCATCCAGGGACCCAACTCGTCGGCCTCTGGCCATACAGGCCCTGGATGGACGTATTGGATCCAATTAATAGATAAATAAATAAAAATAAATAATTGTTAGGGATAAAATTGAGGGTAAACAACGGGGTAAAAACTGGGATCATAAAATGGAAATTAACAAAATGGGGTAAGAATTATTCCTCCCAAATTCTTATTCTTTCTATACACAATTCCCCCCTTCAATCTTAGGATTTGAAAATTCCACAAGTAGGTCTTTTTATTTTGGAAAATATGTTTTGTTTCACAAGCTGCATTTATAATTCTGCAAACTGCATTTCTTTTATTTTGGAAAATCCATTTAAGAATTCGTAAAAAGCTAATTCACAAGCTGAATTTTAATGTCAGAACCTACATTTTTTAATTGGCAAAATTATTCTTAAAAAATGCATTTTTTAATTCTGCAAAATGCATTAATAATTTGCAAACAGCATTTTTAAATTTGAGGAATCCATTTAAGAATTCGCAAAAAATTGTATTTTACAACCTGAATTTTAATGTCGGAATATACATTTTTTAACTCTGCAAAATGCATTTTTAATTCGATAGAATGAATTTTATTTCCGCAAAATACATTTTTAATTCTGTAAGTTGCATTTAGAAAAATAAAAAATGGAGTCGCAAAAAGCTGCATAAAATGTAATGTGTAGATAAAATAAATTTGTTAAATAAAATTCATATATCAATACACATTATCGCCTTATTTTATTTCACACAGAACACTTTCGGAATTAATTTCTTGAAATAATTGAATCGCTAAATCTAAAATATTTATATTGGCTTTATGACAATTTGCTTGGAGTGAAATATTTTATAATAATTAGTAATTAAGCTTTCTTAACTTAACAATAATTACCTAGGCTATAAAACACTAGCAGAAGGAACAAAAAAAACAAAAAACAAAGGAACTCTTAAAAATTGGAAGGTATTTCAGAACTTCGATTTATGTACAAGAAAACTATAAATGAATATGTACAATTCAGGAACAAATTCGTGTTGAGGTTAATAAATTTTTATTACAAATTATTACTTTTATACGTTTTCCTTCCATAAATATTTTATAGTTTAAATACTGTAAAGTAGCATAAATGAATAATTGCTGCAGGCATTTTTTATGTTTTAGATTAAATTTTTATTTTGACAATCTCTTTCGTAAAGAAATGTGGCCCTATAAAGGACCTTGACTTAATAAAAAACGATGAAATCAGTTGGAAGATTCATGCGTTCGTTTTCACGACGAACGGATGACTGCTATTTTCGTTTGCAGATTAAACAATGCTATCACAGCCAGCGAGTAACGAAGACCTCAGATCGTTTCGTTTTAGGACAATGTCGAGGAACGCGCTCCTGGTCTGGCTCTCGTTGGCCTCGATTTAAACCACGGTCTATAGATATTCATGGTCATCGAGCTTCGGCCATTTTCCATTGTTTCGGGAAGCTAAGGAAAACAGATCGCGCCAGGTGCCGCATAGATCGCATTAGGACCGACCGTGACCTGCGATAGAGATTTTTCATTGAAACTGAAAATGAAAGTAAAGTTTCTGTCTGTCGATAGCGCGGCGGTGCAGGCGTTTTTGGGCCGATTGTACATGCAGCACCACTTTTCAATAGAGTTCCCGCCCTATTGGGAGCTAGAAACTTTAGCTTCATTTTAAGAATGGAGCTCGATGACCATGAATATCTATAGACCGTGATTTAAACCAATGATGTATATTAAAGATAGAACCCGAAACAGGCGGCCATACATGATGCCAATTAGGGAGGTCCGTCTCTCAGAACCGTCATGGCCGAAAGTGAGTGAAGCAAAACGCATGGCTAAACATGAGGGAAGCTGACTAATAATCGTTTCACACGCCAATGACGGAGTGATAAGTTTATCTTCTCATTAACTCTGTATTTTAATTATTTTATTGGGAGCTTTAGCATAAAAGCCACTTATAAAAATGCGCCCTTGGTCTGTACGTTTATCCGACAGTCCGTCTGTCCGTCGGCCGTCCGCCGTTTGCATGATAACTTGAAAACGGATTAACTTTTTCAAATTCTGTTTTCAGAAATATAACCATCAAAGTCTTACCTCGGCCGTAACAAGTTTTCAGAATTTTTCGTGGACCCCTTCAAGTCGAATTCACGTGCTAAAACAGTGAGTGTAAAGAATGCAAAGATAATGGCATGTCATACAACAATCAATTTGTCAAGAAGGAATATATTGTTACTTTCTGTTCATCTTTTAAGCATTACTGTCGCCGGCGCGCGCACGTGAAATCGCTTTGTCGATGCACGATTGCTCAAGTGCTCATAATCTGCCGGCTCGGTAGCCGAGAGCGTTGAGGCGCAGGTCTTGCCGCTCTTGTAACCAGCGAGTCGCGGGTTCGAATCCCGCCGAGGGCATGGACGTTTGTGTTTGTCTATTTCACTATCATCCTTTAATCCCAAACAGGTAGTCTCCTGGATAAAAGGGGAGATGCAGGCTGAAAATCCGTCCATCCATCCATCCATCCATCCATCCATCCATCCATCCATTCAAGTGCTCATAATCTATATTATTAAGTAGCGGAAGAATGGAGCTAGTTTTTCCTTTTATAAAGTCAGTCCGTCCACTTCATAATTTCTACAATTCTTAAGGTAAAAGGTTGAAATTCGGAATGTAGCTTACTGTGGTTCTGATTGGTACACTGGGATTGGAATTACGGGGATGGGATTCAGAGAGGGCAACATATGTCTGTGCTATTTATATATGTAAAGGCGTGAAATTCGGTATCCAGATTCCTCTATGCAAGATCTACAATACTATAAAGTTAGGCCCAATTGTTCCAGGAGGGTCGAATTTGCGGGGTGGTAGTCACTCGGTCCTTAGTACTATGGGAACATATGGCCTGTGATATATCATATGTCGGAAATGATGAGAAAGGAAAGAAGATACGAGGTTTTTTACATTTTCTACATACATATTACGTTCGAGAAAAT
>JAHWFO010032050.1:290126-399322 GCA_023313115.1 Rhysida immarginata
CACTTTGATACATGTATTTATTATATTATAGTTCTTTTGAAAAATATCTAGGATAAATTCTGGATCATTCTTGTTTTATTCTAATAATAAAAATGTGATTAATCAGACAATGAAAAAAATTTATGTACTTCTATTTGTTTTAAAAAATAATTTTTGTCATATATTTTAAATTTGTGCTGCATTTGAATGTCAGTAGCTTTAACAGATTAAAACAGCAAAGTATGTGATTTCGAAAAAAACCTGTATAATGGAAATGTTAATTTGATATTTCTGTTAATGCTCATTTTGATGCTTATATTCATATTGTTAAAAACCTTTGTTCAATTATAGTACTTTTGAAAAATATGTATAATAAATTGTGGATTATTCTTGTTTGATTTTAATAATAAAATTTTCTATGATTCATCAGATGTGTAGTTTTATTAGCTATTAAATAGCATTGTTTTTTGATATATTTTGTAGTGCATATGAATTTATGTAAGTAGTAAGAAGAGTTAATTCAGGTAAGTTTTTTTAATGGGTTTCAGAATAAAAATGACCGTTTTAATTTGCCTCAAAACAAATAAAAAATTCGTCATGAAGCAGAATTATATATAGCTGTGCCCGTCAACTTAATTCAGGTAAGTTTTTTTTATGGGTATCAGATAAAATGACCATTTTAATTTGCCTTAAAACAAATAAAAAATTCGTCATGAAGCAGAAGCCACTAGCTGTGGCGAACAACAAACGGCCGCAGTAGTGTGACATCATGCAATCAATGCAAAGGCCTTGTTTCTAGGGGGCGTTGCTTCAGATCACTGTCTATAGCAAGGCCTCCTGTAGACAAGGCCAGCTCACTCAGACAAAATGGCGGCAATAGAAGGCTGGCAGATGATACAACAGAGATGGATGATTTTTAATGTTCAGTCAAAAAATGTAAAAAAGGCACTATATCTTATTTTATTCATAATAGTCTTCACATTAAAATATTACAATCGTCTAACTATTTAAATTCTAGTAAGAAAAAATAATTCTCCTTGAAAAAGTCAGTTTAGCTTAATGAATCTAAAATACATTATTGTAATATTTTAGTGAGAAGAATATTGTGAATAAAAAATCATATTGTGAATTTTTACATTCTGTTTGCTCAGCATTAAAAAAAAAAAAAAAATCCATCTCACCTACATCATCTGCCAGCCTTCTATGGCCGCCATTTTGTCTGAGTGAGCTGGCCTTGTCTATAGATATAAATGGTCATCGAACTTCTGACATTTTCCATTGTTTCGAGCATAGCCTACATGATAAGGGAGGTTTCAAGAAGCTAAGAAAAACAGATCCGCCAGGTGTCGCATAGATCCAGTAGGGCTCTGGAGTTTTATTGAGGAATTTTATTAAAACTGAAAATTAAACTAAAGTTTATATTCCCGATAGGGCGGCACTGCAGGCGCAGTTGGGTCGATTATACATTTAACGCCACTTTTCAATGGAGTTCCCACCCTAAGGGGAGCTAGAAACGTTGGCTACATTATTCATTGGAGCTCGACCATTTATATCTATAGACCGTGCTTTAGATAATAGGGAATCATTAAACTCACGCCAGTTTCCATTTTTAGAGAATCTAGGGAATTCAGACCACGCTAGGAGCCGCAGAGGTCGCAATGGACTTTCTGCGATCTATGCGGCACCTAGCGTGATCTGAATTTCCTTAACTTCTTTATTTATTTTATTTATTTACAGAGGTTGAATCAAAAATAGTGCCCAACTTGGGAGGGGGGGGGGGTTAAAGTTTGACGAATTCTGGGCGCAGTTTATTAAGAGAAAAGAGTGGGAAGAAACGTCAGTTCGAATTTGAATGCCGTAGACATTGTGCCACCTGCGTCAGCCAGTGTAAAAATATGGCAGAAAAATTGGTGATACGCGGGCTCCTTTGTCACTATTGGAAAAATTTGCAGGGTGGAAGGTCAGGGTGAGACCAATGAACGGATAGCACGACGGTGGTTCTCTCGCTTTTCGTATGGAGACATGGGCTTGGAAGTTGCGCCAAGGAGTGGAAGACCCAAAGAAGTGGATGACGCAGCCCTACGGCAACAATTGGAAGCCAACCCAGGCAGTACCACCCGTGGACTAGCGGCGGACATCGGGACATCAGAATCGAGTGTGGTTCGACATCTGCACGCCATGGGAAAGATCAACAGGAGCTGCCGAGTTATGCTCCACGAGCTGACGCGCGCGCAAGCACAACAACGGGTGAAGGTGTGTCATCAACTGCAGGAAAAAAATCGAGATTCTGCCACATCCAGCATACAGCGACCTGGCATCTTCCGACTACCATCTCTTTCTGCGTGGACGGCGCTTCGCCAATGTCAGTGAGGTTGAAGACGCCGTGGTGACTTTTTCGCCCAGAAACCGGAGGAGTGGTTTCGCGAGGGCATCCGCCAGCTGGCTGATCGTCGGATGGACACCATCGAGCATCATGGACTCTACTTTGAAGATTAGGTTGGTTAGTTGGTTTATTAGAATTTTTAGCGTCGACTACTAAGGTCATTTTGCGCCTTTTACACAAGTTATATCTGTAAAAGATTCTCAGGGCTTGTAAGACTGGTTGCTCATTGTAATGCAGATTTATTTTACTTGGAAGAAACACATGAACAAGTACAGGGTGAGTCAAAAGTCGCAATACACCATGTTTTTTCGAAAACCTTGCAGGAATTGGGAAATCTGAATAATCGACTAAGGTATGAGTGAGGTGGTATATTTTTTACGATATGTACCGAACATGGCCGCCATCTTGAAATCGGCCATCTTGAATCTAAGTCAATTTTTTAAATGGAAAGGGGGTCGTGTGATATATCAAATAACGTAAGCATTTTCTGACAATTTCATTCCTGTATAAAGATTTGAAGTAGCAGTTATGGTTCAAAAGTTACAACACATTTTATTTCATTTTGTAGCAGGTAACTGAAAATGGCTTTGACCACGGAGGAGAGAACTGAGGTCATTTTGATGTCGGGAGAACGAAGTTTCCGTGTCACAGCTGCAGATTTTAACAAACGGCACCCAGAAAGGCCTCCAATTTCACACAACACTGTAAGGTGCTTAATTAAGAAATTCCGAGAAACTGGGACTGTGGTTGACAAGGTATGGAGTGGCCGTCCAATAAGTGCTACTGACAAGACAACCTCAACAATGGTTTTAGCGTCCTTCGTGAAGAGCCCACAACGCAGCACACGACGTTTGTCAGCAGAATGTGTAATCAGCCAGTCATCGATCGTACGAATCCTTCATGCTCATCAATGGCATCCATTCAATAATTCAGATACTCCAGCACCTAGCAGAGGATAACCCAGACAGACGTATGCAGTTTTGCACACGGGCCCTAGAGCAACATCAACAAGATCCCTGGTTTTGCACAAGGTATCTCCAGCAACGCATTGAAGAAGCGTGTGCCAGCATTTCTGCGGAAATCCTTCTGCGAGTGCATGACTATTGGATTCAGCGCCTTCAAGCGTGCTTGACCAAGAGGGACACCATGGAAGACCCTCACATTAAATGACTGTCCTTTATGGAGAACAGTTCAGCCTGTAATTCCAAACAAAATGTGTTGTAACTTTTGAACCATAACGGCTGCTTCAAATCTTTTTACAGGAATGAAATTGTCAGAAAATGCTTACGTTATTTGATATATCACACGACCCCTTTCCATTTAAAAAAATTGACTTAGATTCAAGATGGCCGATTTCAAAATGGCGACCATGTTCGGTACATACCCTAAAAGATAGACCACCTCACCCATACCTTACTGGAATATTCAAATTTCCCAATTCCTGCAAGGTTTTTGAAAACACAGGGTGTACTGCGACTTTTGACTCGCCCTGTATATAATGCTTCAAAAAATCAGCAACTTGATGCAAAAATAGAACGTTTTGGTCTTTTAAATTATATGGACTAGATTCTAATGTCAGAAAACAAAGATGTCAACAATTTATACTTTAAAAATGTTAAAGATATAAAGCCATGTGAAACTTGTTCAACAAGCAAATTAACATGTTTACCGTTCCAAACGAGAAGAGAAATCTCATAATATTGTTAGGATATTATTTTTATATTTATTTATTTATTTAATATAAAGAAAGATACAAGTCATCTACCCAGGGCCTGTATGGCGGGGGCCGACGAGGTAGGTCCCTGGGTGGGGAGCAATGAAACAATATTTGATGATTAAAAGTTAAATTTTAAGGAGGGAAAGGGGGATGAGGAAAGGAGAAGAAAATTAGTTTGGTTGGAATGTTAAAAAATATTTCTTTAGACGGTATTTGAAATTGGCAGTGTTTGGTGATGAACGGAGTGCTAGGGACAATGTGGACCATTCCCGGCGATGGAGACACTTTTGAATTGGAAGTTTCACCTTATGTGAGGGATTGGCAGGGAATCAGAGTATCAGGTGTTATAAGGGGTTCTAGTAGTGGTAAATAACTCTTGAGGGAGGGTAGTAACTATGGAAATTATTGAGGGCTTTGTATATAAAAGTTGCTAGGTTAATACTGTAAAGTTGCTGTATGGGAGTTATTATGCATTCAGATTTTTGTGGTCTAATGCGTATAGAATCTCAAGGTGGAGCTAATTATTTTATGACATTGACTGATGATCATAGGCGTTATCGTCATGTTTATTTCTTGAAAAATAAAAATGAAGTGGCATCAAAATTTGTTGAATATAAGAATCTTTTTTGAGACAGAGACAGGTCGAAGAATTAAAGCTCTAAAGTCAGACAATGGGCGAGAATATTGTAATCAAGAAATTAATACAATTTTAAAGAACTCTGGAATTCGATGTCGACTAACTACAACAGAATGGAGTAGCTGAACGTCGTAATCGTACACATGTAGAATCAGCATATTGTATGCCCCAACAGTCTAAACTTCCACCTTCTTTATGGGCCGAGGCCATTCCAACGGCCAATTATATACGGAACAGATGTGTTACAACGAGTTTAGATCATGGCACACCGTACGAGAAATGGACAGGAAAGAAGCCCGATGTAAGACATTTTAGAACATTTGGATCCAAAGTTTATTTTCTGGATAAGTCACCCGATAAAGACAAATTCCAACTCAGACGTCTCGTAGGTATCTTTGTGGGATATATGAATGAATCGAAAGCATACAGAAAATGGATTCCCATTGAAAAACGGTTAAGAATCACAAGATATGTTAAATTCCTGAACGAATTCCAATGTAACGACGAGGAAGAGGACATCCTTACACCACAAACAAAAAACGGACGTTATTGGAAGATGACAATGCTCCAGACGAATCACAGGCAACAGACATCGGACCAAATCGAACTGCTCCTGTTGCGGAACTAATCCCACACGACACTCACCAAGAAAAGTCAATTGTTGATGAAGAGACGCAATTAAAGAGAGGTCCAGTGAGACCACGCAAAGTTTTAACTGGTAGACGTGAACGCCAGAAAACAATATAATATGGTTCCTGTGCCTGCAATCTTTGATAATAACCAAAATGATAATCTAATGGATGATGATGGATAGAGTGAATGCAAAGAAGAATCTGATGAGGTTGAAAAACTACGATGTACTCTTCTGAAATCACATTTTTAGAAGCCATTTCTGGACCCAATAAGGTTGAATAGGAAGAAGCAATTTACTCTGAAATGAAGTCTCTTATCGAAAATTTATTTATTTATATATATATTTATTTTTTTTTATTTATTTAATTCATTTAGAATCCAATACGTCCATCCAGAGTCTATATGGCCTGAGGCTGACGAGTTGGGTCCCTGGATGGATCTGGATTAACGACTGCTGTATGATGGTCACAGCAGCCGGGGGGAGGGTGATGATCGTAATTCGCTGATGAGTCACCCATCCAGTGACTAGCTGTGCCTGGTGTTGCTTAACTTCACAGAAGTTGTGTTTCAGTTTTCAGTGAAAGCCCACTAGGCCACGGCCTCCCCCTGATAGGGGAGATGAACCAGAAAAGCCTAAAATCATAGATGTAGACAGTTCTATGCAACAAAATTAATTCCGACGGAACTCTACAACGACGTAAGGCAGAAATCTCAACGACCTGGTGTAGACTTCCAAGAGACGTTGAGATTGAGTTCTCTTAGAACGTTATTAGCTTTATCTGTGGAAAATGGGATGAAGATCACTCATTTGGATGTCTGTACAGCATATTTAAACGGTGATATCGATGCAGAAATTCAGTGAAATATCTCTAAAATGACCACCTATGATTCCAGCCAAAAGTGGTCTTTTTGAGAGAGGATTTTTTTAAAGAGGGATTGAAAGGTGCATGTCAATACAGTACGAGCACATACAGGGGCACTATATTGCAGATGTAGAAAATAAAACAACCAGAAAATACTGTACTAAGATTGAATACTGTAATTGTTTATTTCAACTAGTGTAATTGTTTATTGTTTATAAAGGGTGTCTCAGAATTCATTGTACAAACTTCTAGGGGAGTTAGTATGGGTGATTCTAAGCAAAAACGTTCATATGAACATGGGTCCGAATTTGAACGATAACTGAGATATGAACAGAAATAAAAATGCCGGCACCAAGATCAACAAGTTAATAACTTAGGTTCTGTAAAGTCTAGATTAATGAAATTTGGGGGAATAACAGGGTGCATAAGACTGTGTATAACGTTAAAATTTGATTGAATTACAAGGAGAAGTTTCCGAGTTACACAGTCAAAATTGTAATAAGTGCTAGTTAGTACTCACAAGTGAGCACGTGTTATGATGTTAGTACTCCATTTCACATATACGGGGTGTATCTGAAACCCTGTCACAAACTTGGAGGGGAGGTAATATGGGTGATTCCAAGCAAAAAAAGTTCATATGAACATGGCTCCGAATTTGAACGATAACTGAGATATGAACAGAAATAAAAATGCCGGCACCAAGATCAACAAATTACTAACTCAGGTTCTGTAAAGCCTAGAATAATTAAATTAGGCGGAATAACAGGGTACATAAAACTGTGTATACCATTAAAATTTGGTCGAATTCCAACAAGAAGTTTCCGAGCTACTCATTCAATATCATAACACGTGTTCACTTGTGAGTACTAATCAGCACTTGTTACAATTTTTGAGTCCATGCTTTTGAGTTTGCATGCCTATAAACTCATTTACGTGAGAGATCTGCATTTTTAAAACACCGTGGCCAAGTGATTTGTGAATGAGTAAGGGCTTATCTTTTTCATCTGCAGCACTCAAACAAAAAATACAGTATTGTCACGTGTCAAACATCGTCGATCGAAGACGTCTTCACGTTCGCTTCTCCGAGACGGCGAGAGGGGAAAAAGATCATTGGTCGACAATCCGAGAGATCAACGTTTCGGATCAGGATTGGCCGACGGCGATCGACGTCAGAGGAGAGCAAGCGGGAAAAACGAACGACGCAAGGAGACGACAGAAAATCGTAGAGTAAATCGTCGGAAAAGGATCGTTTGCCACGTTCGCTCAACATTCGAGCAAAACGACTTCGAGCGATGCCAGAAACAACGGCCCGTTAACAGCCGTTCAGAGGAGAGCGACGGACGTCGACGACGAACTAACTTTCGCCGTCACCAACCTCAGGCGAGCCGACAACGACAGCGAGCGAGCTCTCGTCTTCATCGGCGCCAGGATTTGTTCCGCAACGAGGAACCAACGAAAGAGGTATCCACACGTCCGCCCGTTTCAGCGGCAGCCGTAGTGGTCGACGACGCCGAAGCACGTCCCCACCGAGTGC
Source organism: Rhysida immarginata (assembly GCA_023313115.1). Taxonomy (NCBI): domain Eukaryota; kingdom Metazoa; phylum Arthropoda; class Chilopoda; order Scolopendromorpha; family Scolopendridae; genus Rhysida; species Rhysida immarginata. The sequence goes on from JAHWFO010032050.1 coordinate 297,873, forward strand.
AACCTCTGATAAGTACCCTTGCCACATGCCTGTGCCAGTTACTGCAGCCATTCTCTCACGACAGCGTTGAACGAGGAGGCGAGCGGCCAGCATTATCATCTACAGACGACGCCCGAGAACGCCATATCGTCAACGACGGGTCGCCGAGTCCATTACCTCGCCAGGTACGTGCGTTAGTGTTTTGTCACCTCACTTTCTTTCACTGCCACGTACACGGCGAGCTATTCCGGCTCTTCGAAGCGGCGTTCCCCGAGACGACTGGAGTTAGCCGAGTCGACAGCGTCTGGGCTGGAGTTTTTCCTTTTTCTTTTACCATGTTCCATGAACAAGGAACGGGAGGAATACTCCGCCTTTTCGCTGGCTTCTCCGTGAGCCACCTGCTTACACGTTACGAATCTACTCGTCCTCGTCGCCTACTGTGAAATAGTGAGCATTTTCTTTCTTGTGACTGAACTTCCCCTTTTTCCACGAACAGAACAGTGCCGGAGACTTAATAGTGACTATTTTATTTAATCTGATCTATTTACGGTCCTTGGACTGCTATCCCTATCTTGACTTATTGGTACTCATCTTCTTTACTGCTTTCCACCCATAGTGCAAGAGTGGGAGCAATCCCGTCAGTGAATTTACTTCTATTTTCTCCCGTTTAACAATTGTACTCCTGAGTAAGGAGCAGCAAACGAGAAGTTTAGCGTGTCCCCTGATAGACTATTCAAGTTAGTCAGCTTCTTCTTCTCTGTGCTTCAGAACTGTGAATTGTGTCCATTGCATTTTATTTTTATTTGCAAAGTTACTCTAACGGGTGTTAGAGCATCATTCAGAGACATCGTCGGAGACGATACCCTCGTCGTGTAAAAGATTGTGCATCATGAGGAAGAACTGATTTTGTAATTAAGATTTTTCCACTGCGTTAATTTTTGGGTTTTTTTTTCCTACCAATAAAATTAATTCTTTATTTCATCATCTATCGATTCCTTTTCTGTTCACATTGACACGTGACAAGTATTCTTTTCTTAGCAAGTTTGTCTCCTGAAATTGTTTCACCTTTCACCACCAACGTTTTATTAGGGAGAGCTCGAAAAAACAGTTCAGTTTCATCCATGTTAAAAATATCTTCTTCATCATACTATTTGATTATATCGGGTATGCGAGTTAGTTATTCGTTGACATCCTGGTCTCGAACTTCTCTACTTTCTCCACAAATGGACCGAAAAACAATGTTGTGTCGACGTCGAAACCCCCTGTCACGTGATAAACACAAGAGTCGGAACTAAGATACTAAATACAGGGTGGTGCAAATAAAAATAGCCTCGCATGAACCCCCTGCAATTCTAAAGTTTACAGTGGAAGCTTGCAAAAGAATAATAGCCAAAAACGAAAGCTACAAATTTAGTTCTTCTTAACTTGAAAATAAATTGGCTGGAGCACAAAATAAAGCATAGAAGTCACTACTTGGACGTCTCGGAGAATTTTAACACAAAGCTGCTGGATCTGAGGACATTTTTAAGGTGCACTGTACGATGCTACGTTATTGAACCAAAACTGAGAAGAGCATTGAGTATAACTAGACGCACATTACAAACGTTTAAATGACTCACCTGAATATAATGGCACTAACACAGAAGCATAACCCTCTTGAGGGACGATGAGAACAAGCACTCACACTTCATAAAACCTTATGTTTGAATATACGTAACTGCGACGATAGAATTCGAAGCACAAACATCACATAAGACGTGATGATGTGCGCATCAAATTACGATGCGAAAATACGACGAAGAAATTATGCACAAGCACTAAGGGGAAAGTGACCAAACTTTGGCCATTGACCACATAACAGCCAATTTTTTAAATAATCTTGAATAAATTTTCACAGCTTTTTCGACAAATTCTATAAAACGCTTCCAATGAGTGGACATCAGGAAATATCAGTACAATACTTTATCACCTGGTATCACTGTTTATAGATTTTCTCTTCTTTGTTAAGAAAATGTTCAGAAAGCAAGCTCATTGCTTGTTGAATATGCATGTTTGATCGGATATTTTGAAGGACAAGGTAGGTGTCACTTGCAGTGGAAACGGTTTTGTGTTAGAGACAGAAATAAAGGGGGGATACATATTGATTAAACTTATAACACTAAATTTATTGATACTGATTACTATACACAGCTGTATCAGATTAAAGCAAGACTGGATGAGTAAACTTAAAAATTGGACACTCTAGGTTATCACACAGGAATATAACATCCAACTTGCTTTTAACGTTGCTCATGACTGAAGCATTAATTCACACTATACAATAATAGAAAGCACCACTCTGCTGGAGCCTTTTGAAACCACATGTCAGCGAATTTTGGGGCGATGGATACTGATGATAACATTGATCATCATCCGCCCACCCCCGCTGCGAGATGTGGAACCAGCGAGCGACGATTGGCGGAAAGAATTGAGAATGAGCCAATGAGGAGGAAGAGCGAGCGACGCGGGAGATACGGTTTTTCACGAGAGGGAGACGAGAGTAAAAGAGAGAAAAAGTATGGCCGTGATGGTGGGAGGACGGAGAAAAGTGAAGCTGGTTTTCCCAAAGGAAAAAGTGGAAAGGCGACGAGGCAACTGAAGCCAACGAGGAGCGAGACGAAGAAACCGTCGGGTTACGTTAACAAGGACGGTCGCCCGCCGCCACGAAGGAGGAACGGAAGAGGTTCTACGACGCTTTAACAAGGGCCGACGCAGTAACGAGGGGAAGCCCGAAACGAAGGAGCCGAATTGTAACCAGCCCGCCGCAACGTCGGAGACGTTGGGAATCGGAGGCCAGGTGACCTCCTCGACAAAGAGTCCGCCACATGCCAGGCCAAGACGACGGCAACGGCTAAACAAGGGACGAGAGGAAGGCCCGACGTTCGCCAGCCGCATCAGCTCGCCGCGAGGAAGACGACGGTACGGAAGCCGCATTTTCTACAGAACAACGGAGCCACGTATCGCCGCCGTAGCAGTGACTAACGCCCGCAACGAGGGACGGACGGACGAGAGGATAATCACGGAAAATATAGCAGGTAACGGGGGGCTTACGTTATCACGTGATACGCGGCCGCTTCGTTCCTGGCTATCCAGGAAACCTTTTACCTGTAAGAGGATATTTATCGTTAACGAATCTATTCATAAGTAGACATTAAGTTATTTAAGTATCCTTGTCTTTCGCCTCAAAAGTTAACGCTGCCTTCTGTTTGTCTTTCTCTACTTACAGCAGCAGCGCCCATTGCTTTCACAACGATACTGCCTTACGATATGAAAGAATACCCCGAGCCCGTCATACAAATTGTACCACAGGTTACACAAGGCCGCAATACCGTCGAAGTGGTATAGTTAATTCCCCGGACTAAAACTTTATGGATTGGCATAAGTTTCTGCCTGTTTTACTTTTATTTGTTTGTCATAAGTATAATTTTAGTCAGCCGAAATTACTTTATTAAAGTTTTGATGACATTTAATTTTGTAGGCTGTTAGTTCCCCCTCTCCTCACAAACATAAGCGTGACTAATTTTAGTTATCATAAACTCTCCAAAATCTCCATTTTACGTATTCCACTGCGCACGTGAGACTACACTTAATAGAAAGACTAGCTCTTTATTACTTAGAAAGATATTTAGGAGCACAAACACTACACACACTAATTGATTTTAGAGCAGCTATGATAGATCTAGGATAATTCACTTAACACACCATTAGTAGCAATACTGAGGAGCATGAATTTGTGGGCTATGATAATCACAAACACACTTATTACGCAGACACCGAAAATTAAGTAGTCGCCATTCGCGACGAGACAATAAGCATTAGGCTTAATATTTAGTTGCTTCGTTAGCACTTAAATAAATTCGTTACGTTACTATAACTTGGTAGCTGCTTAGCCCTTCACTGGTTTGGTGAGTATTCTCTTCGTTAATAATTACAAAAGCTCACTTTAATTATGGATGTAAGTACGCAAGTTCACCGTGCTTAAAAAAGTTAATTATTGCGGTTAATGGAGTCGGGGAATGAATAAGAACAATGAATGGATCAAAGGCGTTTCGACACTTGTAAAAACTTTCATAATGTTCCATCCCTTGAATTGTTCCCAAGTCTCTTGTTAATATCTGCTCAGGCCGCACGGAAATATCCCATAGGTCAGGGTTGTCTCGGAGTTTGCTAACTCCTCATCCATCAACGAACTTCCCTTATTCCAATGTAGATTCAACTGAAAATGCACCAACTGTCTTAGCAGCAAAGTTTCCGCCTGAACTGCCTTCGGCATAGCCAAATATGTTCGTGGCCATCTGCTCTGTTGTCCGGACTCATTATTTAATCCATTTAAATCACCTGGGTCCCTTCGACCGTCTTTTTCCTTTACCCCATTCTCCATGTGTCTTTACCGCTCCGTCGCCATCTTTGCTACTTCCCTCTTCCGCTCTTCCTCTGTCTCGTTTCCATTTCTCGTCTTTCTCGTTCTCTCTCGTTAGGTGAGAGCTCCCTTGCTCTCCTCTTCGGGATGGCGGGCGTTCTCATCTGACGTCACAGCCTTTCGCGTAGGATAGACATATCTCATCTTGTATTGCTTGCGGAAGGACCGTGACATGCTCCCCGGCCTGATCTGCAGCGAATTGTCATTCTCGACAAGAGCCTGCATACCACTTTTGCGACCTGGAACACTAGTTCCATAATTACCCTTATGGTCCTTGTAGTAATGGGTTTCACCCCTATCGTGTTTAGTCCACTGTCGATTTGAACCCGCTTTTCTATGCCTTTGTTGCCGAGCTTTCATACAGGAGAATATGCTTCGCTCCTGTCGATTAGGAACTTGGTCGGATTTTTGCCTTTTAAATCGGTTCTGCTGCTTCCGAGAAGGATTTACTGACTGAATTGATCATACTGGCGTTGCTTTAGACTTTGGCTCCCTGTTAGATGCTTGATCACTTTTGGATGAGCCTTTCTCTCTCCATTGCTGAAGCCAGCATACCTTGTCTTCAATTTCTATACCACATTTCTTCTTTTCCCAGTTGACGATGACGTGGTTCTCAGTGATCCAGTTTATGCCTAGAATGATATCGAAGTTTTTTGTCAATTATATTAAATGCCATCCTATCTTGATACTGTGCGCTTTTGAAAGGCACTTGCTCTCCTATAGTGTTAACTCTAGTGTTATGCCCATCTGCGAAGGCTATGTGCTTTCCTTTAATAGGGCGATGAGTTCTTAACCCTAGTTGCTTAGCCGTTTGGAAGTCCATAAAACACTCTAAGGCCCCCCTGTGTCGACTAGCGCTTTACATACTTTGTTCTTGATTGTTATGGCTACCACAAGAAACTGTGCTGTATTGCTGTGAAGTGGTAACGCTTGATTATTGGGACAGTCTCTAATTAGGTGGTTGGGACTGCTGCACTTGAAGCATTTCCGTACACGACCCTCTTGCGAGGCTGTACTTGCATCATGTCAATTTGCTTGGGTTCTTCCATTGCCGTATCCCATTCCGCCAGTTCCGGACTATCATGAGCTTTGAACCATTTTTCTAACCATGTTATGGCTTGCTCAACTGTTCTGCAGCCACTTAATTTCACCTCTGCGGCTATTTTGGGAGGAAGACCCTGGATAAAGAAGTACATCTTTTCGGTATGAGCGGTGTCCGTGAGCCCGTTGGCTAACCTTCTAAAATTAAGTACATAGTCCCTTATATTCGAACCTTTGAGTTTTAACTTCTGTAGATCTGTACGCCTCGATAGCTGGGTTTGGCCACTTGCGAACGTACTCATGAAGGCTGTACGAAGCGAGTTCCAGTTGAGGTCAAATCTTCCCAAAGTGAAGTCATTATACCAGTCTAGCGCTGTTTCCTTTAAACATGTGGGGAAAATGAAGATCCACTCGTCTGGAATCATATTTTTCTAGTTGCCATCATAGAGAAGTGTTTAATGAATTGCTCAGGGTCCTCGTTGCTTCTTCCGTGAAAATATGGTATGGGGATTTCACTGACCACTCTTTGTTATGGTGTGCCTGCCAGACTGTGCACCGCTTGCGTCAGGTCTTGTATGAGGTTTGCCTCCATACACGTAGCTGAAACTGCTTGTGATTATTTTTTATAGAAGTATCCCTTATTTCGTGTGAAGCTATCAGAAACTAACTACACCATAAGGGAACAGTTCTGTCTCTGTAGTAATCTAAACGATGCGAGCGCAATAGCTCGTTTCCCTCATTGAAACCATGCGTGAGACACAAAATCTGCAGTACGACGCACAGACACTCACACACGCACTTGCATTGCTGGGCAGAGCCACAATCGTCGCACGCTCTTGATACCATAGAAGTATCCCCTAGAAGTATCCCATAGGTCAGGGTTGTCTCGGAGCTCGCTAACTAATCGTCCGTCAAAGAATTTCCGTTATTCCAATGTAGATTCAACTGAAAATACACCAAATGTCTTAGCAGCAAAGTTTCCGCCTGAACTGCCTTCGGCATAGTCAAATATGTTCGTGACCAGCTGCTCTGTTTCATGGTATTTCCTTTACCCCATTCTCCATGCGTCTTTACCGCTCGGACGCCATCTTTGCTACTTCCCTCTTCTGCTCTTCCTCTGTCTCGTTTCCGTTTCTCGTCTTTCTCGTTCTCTCTCGTTAGGTGAGAGCTCCCTTGCTCTCCTCTTCGTGATGGCGGGCATTATCATCTGACGTCATGGCCTTTCGCGTAGGATAGACATATCTCGTCTTGTATTGCTTGCGGAAGGACCGTGACAGTAGGCTTTATTCTGCATTTATTGGACATACACTGTCATATCAATGAATTATAACCAGCACCCCTTCAAGGCACACGCATGGTTCGCCTCAACAACGCTTACACATTGCAAAATTTGCATAACAGGCTGAGAAAGCTTTAAAGCTGGTGCATCAAACGGCAGGTGCACGAGCCTCAAGATGGGTAAACGTCCGGATTTAACGGACATCCAAAAAGGGATGATAATCGCAGCAAGTGTGGCAATTTGTGAACTGTTCACAGTCCGCTGTAGTTAAGGTGTACAGAGAGTGGACAGCAGGGAGAGAAAAAGCGTCCCAATGCCACCACTGTAAAGGATCACGAGCCATCGACCAACGGGATGAGCGGCGCCTACGACGACTCGTAAAAGGTGACGGTAGAGCCACAGTCCATCAACTGACCACCTGATTCAACAGTGGTGCCAACAGACGAGTATCCGATATTACCGTTGAACGCACCCTGCTACGGATGGGCCTGAACAGTCGACGCGTGGTTGCTGCACCCACGTTGACCAGACTTTGCACGTGAGAACCGCCATTGGACCACAGACGAGTGGGCTAAGGTCGCCTTCTCCAACGAGTCAAGGTTTTTTCTCCATAAGTGCGTCGTGAACGCCATGAAAAGAGACCGCAGGAGGCTATTGTGGGCCGGAAACAGGCTGGTGGGGTTAGTGTAAATGTGTGGGGGATCATCTGTTGGAAGCAGTTAGGTCCACTGATTCGTCTAGAGAATGCCTGTGGCTATCTGCCAATCGTAGCGGACCAGGTGCACCCGTATATGCTCACGATGCTCCCCCAATGTGATGGTGTGTTCCAGCAGGACAATGCACCCTGCCAAAAGGCACGTCTCCTTCTGGATTGGTTCGAGGAACACTCTACTGACTTTCGAGTGCTCCCTTGGCCCGCTAATTCGCCGGACATCAATCCAGTCGAACATCTGTGGGAGCACCTTGATCGCCATGTACGGCAGCTGGACCCTCCATCTATGACTCGAAGCTTTGTGGACAGCGGTTCAAGTGGAATCGACTGCCATACCATCAGACACATACCGCGCACTTCTTGCGTCCATGCCACGACGCCTAGCAACAGTTATAGCGGCGAAGGTTGGCTACTCCCATTACTAAGCGGGTGGTCATAATTCAGTGTTTCAGTGTTATGACAGTGTATTATGAATGTTATTTAAATTTAAGTTTTAAATTAATATTTTTTACATACTTTATAATTTGCATGCATATTTGTGCGTCTTAAAGTAAGAAAATCCTTGTTATTTTAAGTTTTATAAAGCAATATTAGTTGTCCTAATTACGGCCACTAATGACCTTTTAGCGGCCATTAATAACTATATACCGGCCAGGGATCGACTTACCAACGGCCAGATTCAATAAAATTATTATTAATTGAGATCCGGCCAGGGATGTCATTTTTAGTCTGCTAAATCATTTAACAGGAAAATTGAGATAATATAGGCCTTTTACTTATTATCTGAGCAAGTATTTTATTTTCAAAACTGAGCTGAAATGTAAACTCCGTAACTAGATTGAGTGAAAATTATTTTCTTATTACAGATTGACACGACCCCTCTTAAATCTTACTGCAGAGGGCAATAGAATGTTGCATCAATGGAAAAAGCTATTTATGCGGTGACAAATAAAGGAATTTCTCAGAGAAGTGCAGCCAATTATTTGGTGTACCGCGAAGTTCTCTTCAGGACATATTATAGGGAAGATGACCACTCATTGGAAGATCGGGTAAAAAACCAAAGCAATTGGCAGATAAAGTAAAGTTAATCAAATATGCTTAAGTCCGTGCGTCAAGAGGTATTGGCTTCGGGAAAAAACAATTCATGAAATATGCTGGTGACTTAGCAAATAAACGAAATACACCATTTAAAAATGGAAATCCGTCAGATAAATGGTGGAGATTACTAAAGAAATGGCACTCCAATTTTGTACATAGATCTCCCGAAGGAACAAACAGAATCCGACATCAAATGATGAGTCGAATATTTGTTTCCAAATATTTTGCATCACTAAAATCTGCATTAGTCGACACAGAAACAATTTCTAAACCAGATAGAATATGGAACATGGATGAAACTGGTTTTAATTATGAGCATAAACCAAGACGAGTTCTCACTGTTAAAGGATCTGAATATGTTCAAAGTCCAACATCGGGAAAAAGTGCAATGATTACAGTTATAGCATGTGTAATGCCATGGGTAAGACTTTATCCCCACTTATTATTGTGAAAGGTAAGACAAAAAAATGCTTATAAAATTTTGACATGCATGACATGGACACATAATGTCATTGCATCAGATTCAGGATGGACAAAGAGAGGGATTTCTGAATTATGGTTTCAAAATACATTTTTAAAACATTGTGATGTTCAAAAAATTTTAATATTTTTTCCATCACATTTTTGATTTATTATATTTTATGGCAAATTTATCCTCAAAAGGATGCACTTTATTAAAAGATACATTTTCTGTCTTATAATGATGCCCCTAGTTCTTAATATTATAAGTAGCATTTTTTCCTGAAAATATAGCTGTTTTCCTGTGGAAAGAATTATATACCGGGTGTTCAATTTATCTGAAGACATTGAAATATCTCGAGAACCACACATCGGATCAAAAAAGTGTGGAATGAAAAATGTTCGTCTCGAAGGGGAGCATCTAATGATACCAAACTCGACCCCCCACCCCCACCCCCACCTCCTGGAGGTGGGGGAGAAAGGAGTAAAAGAATTTAAATGGGAACCCCCAATTTTTATTGCAGATTCGGATTCTCCAGAAAAAATTACCCCAATCTGACCTACGATTCGAGTCATTTCGGCCACAGATGGCGCTGTAATCGACAAAAATCGACAAGGGCACTCACATAAAACAAGCAACCCAAAGCAAACAGAAAACTACTATGTCCACGTCGTTCTTCCTGGGTAACGCCAAACGTAATTTCTGCTTAACAATAAACGAATAAATGAACTTCTGCGTATTCTTTCGATGGTAGCGCCATCTGCGAAATAATTTACATGAATAATGAAGTCAAATCAATGGTATTTGATATAAGAAAACCAAGGTTTCCTATAAAAAATTTGTTTCCCATTGGAAATTTTGACATAATTCGCTTCCCCACCCCTCGGGACAATTGGGTGGACAATTGTGGTGTCATTAAGTAGCATTTAATTTTATTTTGCTGATCTGATACCTATTCCTTGAGATATCGCCATTTTTCAACGATTTTTTACCCATTTTGATTTTTGTCGATTACAGCGCCATCTGTGACAGAAATGACTCGAATCGTAGGTCAAATTGGGGTAATTTTTTCTGGAGAATCCGAATCTGCAATAAAAAATGGGGGTTCCCATTTAAATTTTTTAACTCCTCCCTCCCTCACCTCCAGGGGGTGGGGGGTCGAGTTTGGTATCATTAGATGTCCCCCTTCAAGACGAACATTTTTCATTCCACACTTTTTTTGATCCGATGTGTGGTTCTCGAGATATTTCAATGTCTTCAGATAAATTGAACACCCGGTATATAAGAAGAAACCAGAGTGAGTGATCAACGCACAGCCCAAACCATAGGGCCTAAAAACTTGAAATTTTGTACCGAGGTTCTTTACAAAATGTAAGTGAGCATTAAGAAGGGGTTTTTCGAAATTCAACCCCTAAGAGGGGGAAAGGGGGGTTGAAAATTTGTTAACACATTAACTGGCGTTGCACTACATAATTAACCATATTAACCTCTTTTAGGGAGGGGTAACGAATTATTAACAACGAGCGTAAATATGATTATGCAATGACAGGACATACATAAGGCAGTGTTTATCGAGGAGGTTAAGAAATCACACGGGTCTCCCTTGAGCTCCCTAAAAACGTCCGGACGACTGGCGAAAATTTGTGTGTTTGGCAAAAAAAAGAGAAAAACTATACTCTGTCCAACGAAAGAAAAACTGGGCGTGTCTAATTAAATTTCCAATTTCAATTGGTAGACATTGTTGCTAAATAAAATTAACAATGTTTAACAACTGAAATTGGAAATGTAACTGGACAGGCCCAGTTTTTCTTTCGTTGGATAGAGTTTAGTATTGATCAGTGAAATTTGCAACAGAAAGATAAAAAGCTATCCGGGCATTGGAAACATCTGAACAACGGAAGCTCGGCTAGAGCAGGAGAGTATAAGAGCTTCTACGTCAAGGGCAAGGGAAATTTTAAAAGATAGGTCTAAAGCATGGCTGTCCAAGATTTCTGTCTGCGGGTAATCTTCCTTACCCGCCTATTGCACTTTACATTGATCAGTTCCTAAAGTCGAATTGCTGATTAACAATTCGACATTGTAAAAAAAACAACAAACGAGGCAGCTTACCATCTTATTTCCTTCGTTTTAATGTGACAATTTTCTCGATGTCAGGTAGAATTATTTTTTCCCCCCGACAGGACATGATTACATATTAAGCATTTCGAATCCGATCTGTGAAGAAGGAAAAAAAAAACCCCACATTCTTCCATTGCGGTTTAAATACTGGTTCAGTGATTTTATGCTTTTTAAGAATGTGCGCCATGTTATGCGAGACGAAAAACAAGCAAATATCAGTAACAAAAGAAATAATGCCTCATTTAATGCAATCGCCCCCTAAAGTCTGGCAACACTGCATAGGAAAACTATACCGATTCCCCTCCTGAGTTTTGGACTATCTCCTCGGCTTTACCCGTGAGCTTTGTCCGCGAACGTTTTATAATGCACGCGGGCGACGTGCACGAGTTGGACGGCCCTGGTCTAAAGTATCCAGTGATGCTCCTCGGGAGTGAAGATGGGTACCATTTTAATCTGAGACAGAACAACAAGAGAGTAAGTAAAGCCGGGCAAAGTTTGCAATATAAGTAGGTTCATTAAGAATGATGGTTCCATCCCACCTCTGAGAATTATAAAACAAAATCAAATTTGTAACAATACATAGGATTCCTGTTGTTCGGGCTTTTCTTAGAAGTTACGTTTTCTTGGAAATATTTAATAATGATCAGTAACTGGAGATAATGGAGAGTTAGCAGACTATTGAGAAAGAGTGAAAGATGACAGAGGACGCAGTCCCTTCATTCGAGCTACAGTTGGCGACATAACCGATAACAAAGCATACATGAACTCAACTCTTCAAAGCAACAACCATATGGTGTTATGTAATATAATAATCTTTCGAAGGATTATAATAATAATTCATATCTATCGAAATGCCAGCGAAGAAATGAGTATTGGGCAGAGATGACAAAAAGTTATCCGAGTATCGCAAACATCTGAACAACTGCTTCGTCTATAGACGGAAATTGTAGAATTACTGAAAACAAATTTATTATTAATTTCATGAGGTTGTTCTGTTTAACCTACAACTGTAATTATCTCGGGCAATGCCAGGTGTCTCTGCTAGTTTTTAAAATATTATTTTAAATGGCAGTTTTTAGAATTCCCTTTGAATTGGCTTACAATGATATGTTTATGTTTGATTGTTAGCTATAGTTTTCAGCTGTTCTCTTATTTACATATGTATGCTGCTGTGAAGTGGCTCCCCATTGTTATCACGTGCTAGCCGTGTGCCTTCAGATTGTTGCTTCAAAAGTATAAAGTCAACTGCTGAAGAAATATTTTTCACTACTCTGCCACTCCTCTGCTGAAGTCTGGTATTTCCTGGGGGAGATCTTTCTTCCTTTCCGTATAAACATTGACTTTTTCAACTATGGAACGCATGGTTGATATGATTGCCGACGGATAAACATTGACTTTTTCCATGAAGGAGGTATACTCCAAAACGGGTATTCCTCCTGTCCGACCGTCGGGTTTCCCCGCTGTTTCTGACCTGCAGAGCCTTTCGCCGACTAGGTCGAGGATGCTCTGCAGGCGACAGAATGTGGCAGACCGAATAGTGACTGCTGACTGCATGAAAGTTGGGCAAACCACCATCCACCTGATCCCGAATATGTTCCAGTTCTCATCAGGGGTGCATCATCACTGATGGCTGAAAAGTATTTCCGAGACTACATGTCGGACTACGGGGTGGTGCGAAGAACTTCGTACCCCCTATACCCAGATTCTCCTCTTCAGATGACAGGTGGCATCGTAGTCTACATGGATCTCCATAGAGACATTCCTGAGTTCATTGTCATGCACGGAGGCCGCATCCGGACAGAGGCAGTGCTGCTGGTACTGCAAAAAGACTTCTCAAGTTAGGAAAGACTGTCCTCTTCTGGAAATGCGAGTTCTGCCACAAGACCGTGTACAAAGCCCACCAGTGCCAGGAGAGGTCAGATGCTCTGTCAGCAGCCCTAATGCCACCGCCTTGAGGAATGTCGTCCCAGCAACCAGCAAAGATGAATTCTCCGGCCAAGTCACCAGAGCCAAGCAGAACAACCACGCTCTTCCTTCACTGAGGAAATCGAAGACGGCCCCACCATCTTCGCCTCTTTCTACGACTCCTGGAAGGGAAATGCCACTTCCCCCTCCCCAGCCTCGTGTCGTTCGTGAGACTATTCCTTCTCCTCCTCCTTCGCCTGATATTTCCCCGATGTTGGAAGAATGTCTTTCTGCAGAAGTCATCGTAGACGATTCGTTGTGCTCCGAGTCGGTGTTTGCTTTGGAGGAGTTTTCATCTCTTCCTTCACCCGCGCTTTCATCGGCATCACAGCCTCTCCGAATCGTCTGTGCGCCTACGCCTGGTAAAATTTTTTCCTCTGGTGGGACCTCAAAGCCATCAGCGTCTGCTCATCGGGATCTTCTTGTGACGCCTAAGAAGCCCTCGCAAGATAAAGGCTCGACTTCATCGTAGCAACAGGGACTGGATTCCTGTGTCCTCTTCTTCTGAAAGTGACAGCTGCGCAAACCATCATCATCGCAGCCCCTCTTCCTCTTCGGGCAGTGCTCGTTCCCCTAGACGGAAGACATCTGAGCCTCCTCCCCCGTCGGTGAGACTCAGTCTCCTTCAGATACAGGTCAGCCTCCGTCAGCTTAATTTCGCAGTGAAGGTCTTTTCCCTAAATGTTCGTTCCCTTAGCTCGTTCAAGCAATCGGTTTTGTCATCGTTTATTGCCCTGTACAGGCCAGATGTCTTTCTTCTTTAGGAGGTGAAGCTTGCTGCTTCTCAACAGCTTGCTATCCTCCCTGGCCTTCGCAGTCAATATCCATCTGCGCAGTTCTTCATCAATTCATCTTCACCGCATGGGCAGGGGTTGCCTCCATCATCTTCAACCCCTCCATCGTGGCGTCAAACTGTAATTTCTTTGGACCTCCTGCTATCTGGTCTCAAATTCCGATTGCTTAATGTGTACGTCCCGTGTTTATCAACAGAGAAACAGACATACTTTGAAGACCTAGAATTTTACCTGTCCTCGTCCTTGCTGGTAGTGGTTGCTGGAGACTTCAATTGCCATCCGGATGGGAACGACATCTTTCCGTCCGAGTGTGTCTACCAGTTGTGTCAGCGGAATGCACTTTTCGATTTTTGGGCGTCTTCTTCCCATTCCAGCCAGTGTGGATCCACCTTTCATCAGGGGACCTCTGTGTCTTCGAGGTTGGACCTTTTTCTCGTAGACGCCGCTTTTGCTGGTGTTGCGGGTTCCCTGGAGGTCATTCGATTCTCGTTTTCTGACCACAGTGCCATCAAGTGGTCTTGCAACCCTCCATTCCCAGCCTCCTCTGCAGGCCCTACTTCGAACAATTGGTTTCTGGATGTTTCTCTGCTTGATAAATACAAGAGAATGTTCAATTCGGTATGTGGAAAGACATCTTCACAACCTGCCTCCGTCGCTAGCTTCGTGACTTTCTCTTAGATCCAAGATCCGTCGTTTTTTCAGAAAGATTGGGTTGGACGCCGCTAGACGCAATCGGCGCCATCTCCTCATGCTGCAAGAAATCCTGCGCCTCTGCGCTATTCCATCCTGAAGGGGGATCAAACGCTCTAATGATCCGCAGGGCCGCCAGCGCAGCTCTCAGGATCAAACTGCCCTGGGCGTCTGACGTCCGACGTATGTCGTCACCTGTGTGCTGAGGAGAGGCGTCGCGCCAATAAGAAGAGGTGTCATCGTTTGGTGGTGAAGAATTGAACAGTGGAAACCGACTCTCATTTTTTGGCCATTCAGTCTTTCCATCCGACGCCACGATGAAGTGGATCGAGGCACTTAGACCTTTCACTGCTGACGCTGACCTGTCAATTACCCGTCCTTTTTCCGAAGATGAAGTTAAGAAGTTTCTGTCGATGGATGGCCGTCATCAGTCCAGCCCTGGTTTAGACGGAATCCCGTAATCGTACTTTAATGCGACTTGGAAACTTCTTGGGCCTTTCCTGGTGCAAGTATTCAATTCAATCCTCAAGGACTCTTCCTCCATCACGTCGGACTTTACCGCGGGGAGAATCATCTTGCTCCCCAAGATACCGGATCCTGAACTTGTCACCCAGTGGAGGCCTATTACTCTACTTAACACAGATTACAAGGTTTTCACTGGTGTGCTCCAACAACGTTTCAAATGCTTTGCCGACGAGTTTTTCGATCCGGGGCATTCCTGCTCCATTCCATCTCGCAGGATGTTCGACAACCTGATTACCATCAAATGTGTTATGGAAGAAGCGTGTGTGCGTCGTTAGCCTCTCGCTGTGCTAAGTATTGACCAGGAAAAGGCCTTCGATAAGGTGAATCACGTGTTTCTTTTCCGAGTGTTTCACCATCCTCATCTTCGGAAATTTGCTACGATTATACGTGGCGATTAATGGCTCCAATTCGCCTTTCTTCGAACTGTCTAAAGGCGTCAGGCAGGGGTCCCCTCTTATATACAGGGTGATTCTAAAAGGTCGTGCCAAAATGAAAAGGCAGGTAGAGGGTGAAATTCTGAGCAAAAAGACTAGTCGCGTTTTTCGATCTGAGGCTCCGTTAAAAAGTTATAGCGCTTTAAAATTTCGTGACGTCACTTCCGGTTTGTCTTGTGCCGATTTCTGGAGTTTCCATGGCAATATTAAGAACCTGTTCTTCAGCATGATGTGTTCGAACAGTTCTGAGTAGTCCAACAGCATGGTCAATAGGAAGAAAGGATCCAGTCTCTCGAGGACGCTCTGGATGGACATCTGCGTTGCGGAAATCTATCTTGGTACAGATGTTGAACCCTACTATTCCCTAAAGTACGCTCATAAACGAGGTGCATGTCTGCTAATTCGGCACTAGAGTAGTTATCCATAATACAAAAATGTATGGATGAAGCAAAACTATGGAGTGTTCCAAAACTTTTAAATTCGAAAAGGTTTGCGTTCGAATATGAAGGATGAATTTGAAAATTATTAAGTTTCATTTACATAATATCTGGTAATTTAACAAACTATCTTTTCCTGTATGCTATAAAATATACTTTGAAATAGCTTTTATTTATAGAATATTTAAAACTAGAAATTAAAGTATATTAAAAAATATTTTTTGACTGAAACGGAAGTGACGTCACGAAACTTTAAAACGCTATAACTTTTTAACGGAGCCTCAGATCGAAAAAACGCGACTAGACGTTTTTGCTCAGAATTTCACCCTCTACCTGCCTTTTCATTTTGACACGACCTTTTAAAATCACCCTGTATATTCTATTTGGAGCCACTATTGCAAAATCTTAATCGCCACCCAGATGTCCGGGGGTATGATTTTCCAGCTGCTTCCATCAACAACCGTACGCTGGCATATGCTGACGATGTAGTGTTATTTGTATCTGATGCGTATTCCCTGGGCATCTATAAAGAATCCTTCGATCTCTTTAGCACTTCGACGGGAAGTTCCATCAATCTTGTCAAGTCTAAAGGCATCGCTATTGGGAAGTGGACGGTGGACTATCTTCAATCCTTCCTAATAACGTGGTGTTAGCATATTACAGTGCTGGGATACGTCTTCTCTTTTCTACCGGACATGGACTCTTCACTGGTCGCCTTTGCAAGAACTTTCGTTTTACCACCTCGATGTTTGTCAAGGCGAGGTTCATCAAGACGCACATCTTGTCTTTATAGACGTCTAAATGCCTATTTGCCTTACCATCTCCTCAGTTCGTGCGGAACTGAGGTTTATCCCCGGTCAGCCTAACATCCGGCGCTATCTTATTACAGCCAGAATGGCGGCTCTGATCCCGATCTTCTTCCTTCCCCCTCCCATCTGGGCCAATTTTCTGTTCCTGCACCTGCGTTTCTTTATTAAGGTGAATGGGCTGCCAGTTCCTACTTCGCTGCCAGTGACTATCAACCTACGGATTCCTAGATTCTGCAATCTTATCCAGCGCGACCTGGCAACATTTATTCCTGGTTTACGTCAGTTAGACCCACAAGACTGGGGGAGCCTTCGTCTATCTTGGTTCTTCAGCAGGCCGACCGGGGTGCGTCTTCTGACATCGTGCGCTGGCACCCCGAGTATCCATGGCCAGCCACTTTGAAGGCCATCAAGATCTTTGCCTTCGAGCGGACGGTGTTTAATTTCCAATGGCGTCTGCTGCAACATAGATTCTTCTCTCTAGCGTTTACATCAGTGGGGAGCAGTCGGTTCTGCTGGTTGCCTGTTTTGTGGGTCTCCTGAATCGATCGATCATGTATTCTTTGAGTGCCCGTTCGCACGGTCCATCTGGGATCGCCTTTCATCCAGTCAGTGCGATTTCTGATGGACTGCTTCACCGTTGCTGCATATAAGCTGGACCTAGCCAATTCCATCGCCTTTTTGAACAGAGCTTTGGCTGGTTGGTCAGCAGCGATCTGCTGGTGTCCATCCGCCAGCCTCAGCCATCTGGAGGAGAGGCGCTTTCCATCTTAGGTCTTACCTCCAGCTCGGGTGGCTACGGCTTGGCCCAGCTACGTTTCGGAGACATTGTTTATCATCTCAGCGTCTCTGAAGGTCATCGGAGGGGACACGAGCAACATCACGTACCTTTTCACCTTTCCCCTCGACATCGATGACCCACCGGTGGGCGGACGGGCCTCTTTTTGAGGCGTTTAGATAGGTGGTGCAGCCCTTGAGGGCTGCCTATACTCCTTCAGCATGTGCGCCTGGGCACCCTGCCTGTTTCCCGATCTAAGGGTGCCACTCTGTAGCCAAAACATGGGCTCCAGTTCCAACAGCTCCTATTTCAGCCAGCCAAGGGGAAATTCCATCATCTTTGGCCACTTCAGTTTTTTCACAATTCAACATGATACTTCAAAGATAATATTTACTTATTCTTCAAAGTATTTTCAATACTGGACATGTAAGAATTTTCCTTTTTTCAATTTGCTCCTGTCGAGATGTACATGCCCTTATATTACTATGACCCAGATTGTGTTGGCTTTGCCAAACTATCTCTTCTCCAGAAATGATCATTTACTGTTCCCTTGGTAATGTTACAATTTAACTTAATCGTAATGGTAGTATGGGTCCATGTTGCGTATAACAATAAAATAATGGTAGTGAGTTCTTAAATGCAACAATTTTAAATTTATTTCAGACCGGTTTCTGTATTAAACCATCTTCGGTGGGCTACAATAGTAAGCGTGGAAATACCAGCTTATATAAGGGAGCGGGTCTCTTTTTTTCCTTATAGTCCTTATATTCTTCCTTTGGCTTGCAGTAATTCTAAATTTCTTTTAATAATTTTAGGAGGGTTTTAGTTAAATAATTTTTGCCTCAAAGCTTTTCTGATTTTTATAGTGGGGGGGGGGGGGTAGTCTCAACATTTTTTTTGTTGCTACTTGCTTTTGCTTGTCTTAAATCAAATTTTGTTTTCAAGCATATTTAATAAGCCAGTTTTTTGTGAATGCTGTTTTATTAACTTGTCCGGACGAGAATTGCTTTTCAGCTTTTTCTCTAAGTCATTTGTATGACTTGTCTGAACTCTGGTTTTTAGAGTTCATTTCTGTTGGATATTACTGTATCGGCCACACATTCTATGTTTACACTTATTCCTAACACTTTGTTGTTAGTTTCTGTTTTGAACCCGTTTGTATAAACTATTCTTATAGTTATTTTCTAGAATTTACAGCATAATTTTTTAACACTCTTGATTGCTGTTACAATTTCTTTTCTCCCACATTCACAACTAATTGTCTTTTAATGATAATACTGTATCCTTATTTTGGCTTTTGTTTAATTGGCGTTTTTTTTGTAAAAAAACTGCTGTCCTTATTTCTTCTTTATTCAATTTTTCTTATTTAACTTAGAAAAAAAAACTACTTTTTGTGAAATGAGGATATTTAACTTTAATTACAAAAAAAAATAGAATTTTGTTTGGGGTCATTTTAACAAATGAAAATTAAAATACTTTTTTATGAGTTGGTTGTCTTGTTTTCTTATCTGCAAATCTTAAGCATACAATCATTTAACTTAAGGCTAATTTAAGAGGTTTACCTCAAGTCTTGTTTGATTCTTATCTTTCTTAAAAAATAACACAACGCAATGTAAATTTCAAACGACGTTTAAGATATAATCTAACTCCATAATACTGATCTTAAGTCAATGTTTGATGTTGTCTTAATTTTAATTTAAATTCACTAATGTTGTGAATTTGTAGTTTGAGATTTAACTTTCTTTTTCCTTTTAAGAACTATTTGCGTCAATTCCTTTTTAAAAAATAAATCATGTAAATTATACGTTACAACATATTACCACAAGTTTTAATAATGGATGGTTACGATTTATAGAATTGGAAAAAAAATATATTATTCTGATTGAATTGCCATCGCACTGTTCACATTGGCTTCAACCACTGGACCGTAGGTGTTTTTTCCTTCTAAAAAATTTTTTTTCAAGCAGCATGTGACAAGTTAATGTCTGATCATCCAGAGACAATAATAGGAAACAAAATTTTTTTCTTTTTATTCACTGTAGCTTGGACTCAAGCTCTCACCCAAAAAATGTTACATCTGTCTTTAAATCCCATGGAATTTTTCCTTTTAATCCACTAGCCATACATGAAGAAGCATATGAACCAAACGAAATATATTTACAATATGATGAAAGAGATCAAGAAGCATTAACGAACCATCTAGACAAGACAACTCAAGAAATCACTGATTAAAGAACAGGTATATCAAATGCAATTGCACCCGAAGCAGTCTCAAATGCCACTACATTAAGAACAGAATATTCCAATAATCTGAGCGATGATTTTTAATTGTAGATAACGAAGATCAGGATTCGTCTCCTTTTATCGAAATCCGATGACGAAAATTTTAAATAGTATAAATATTTCGAAATCAAGAATTCAAAATCGAAGTTTTGATCTGCAGTGCGAGAAAGAATTAAATTTCGATGTGGAGATTCATGCAGGAGATACTAAATCGTTAAAAAAGTTAAGGAAACAGACACATCCCTTAGATGCATGCCCTAATGAACTTGCATTTCATGCATTATCTCCTTCAGTTGGAACAACAAAACCTGATTATTTAAAATGGCATCGTCAAAACATTGACATTGAAGATGATCAAATTTTCCAAACATGGAAAAAATAAAAAATGCTATTAGAAAAGGAAAACAAAATAAATGATATTGATGAAAACGAAGAAAATAAAAATTTGGAAGATAGATCAATGAAAAATTTGTCAGTGGCATCATTTTATCCAAGCGAAAAATATAAAAATACTTTATCTCATACTGCCAATAATTCCTATAAGAAATTAGACACTGATTCAGATGATGATGTTTTGCCAAAACCCAGAATAATACAGAAAATAGGTATAAGAAAAAACAGTCAAATTAACATTGTTTTGTTCTAACAACCGATGAAGCAATTGCTAAAAAAATTGATCAAGCAAGGAAAAAAGAAGAAAACTTAAACAATCTACCTCTCAACCAACAACCTAAGAAAAAATATTAATTTATATATAAAATTAAAATGTACTTGTTTTGGTTTCCAATTAATTAATTCATGTTTTAATTATCTGTTGAATAAATTACTTTCTTCCCTTGAGTGTTAATTTTGGAAAACTAATCTTATTTATTCTTTCAATAATAAAACTTAACATGGCCGTTATAAAATCATGCGTGGCCGTTAAATGGTCATTTCAAAATTTTATGCATGTCAATAATAAAATGAATAATTTAAATAACTTTAGAAATATATTCTTATAAATCACTTATTGAAAAATTATCAGAAATGTTATCATTGTCTTATAAGAAAATTTCAAACTAAATAAAGTATTAATTTTGATTCTACATACAAGGTGATTCAGAAAGGTAGGTCAAGAATGAAATACCAGGGATAGTTTGTAGCGGGGAACAATATTTTTGGTATAAACATGGGTCCGGAAATGCATCCTTGTCGTGTGACAAACCACCCCAGTGCCCACGCGGAGACGCCCAAATCGGACTAAGCACTCCTTGCCCAATAAATATTCTTACAATTAAAGGCTACCTGAAATTTTCATTCGGGGTGATCGTCGATGGTTCGGGACCTCGTCGCAAGCCTACTGGATGAGCTCTGCAATTAAACTTATAAGTTTTAAAATAATCCACACATAACCACAAGCATTAATGTTCAAAAAAGGACACTTTAATAATCTGAGTACTCTAAACCATACACGTAACCGTTACCCAGTGCATTAAACAACTATAAATGCCCTTAACAACAACACGTTATAAAACTTAGACATACAAAAGTTAGTCAAAAGGGGACCCTTAAACTAAGCATTAACCAAACTACAAACTATTACACATGAATACACGTGGGCTAGCAATTCCCATCCGTATTTGAGGTATGCGGCTCTGATGGCTTAACTTTGTACCCCAAGACAAGGGAGGGATTCTCTTTGCAAATCGTTATGCGACTTATAGTCCTGTCCCGGGAAGCAACGACAATGCGGCTGCGTGACGGACTCCAGCTGGGCCACCCTCCTCAACACGGGCATAAAATATTCCACAGCTCAGCGCAGAAAGCGTCGTGTGCCTCTTTTACTCAACAATAGGGGGATGGGCACCGAAACCACCGTAAGCCCGGTTCAGGTACAAAGCGCTCAAACCGGCACTTATACAAAACAATAAGTTGATGGCCATCACCACAGCATTACCCAACGGGTTCCTAGGCCTGCGTCCTGGAAATCGATCAATGACCAAGTGCGCAACGATATCTATCTCCTCCCACTATGTCAAGTGTAACGTACCGCTACCTTCCCTGTTTTAATAGAATATTTTTTTTTTTTAATTAAGCCTAGTACGTAAAAAATTCCCTCTTCCCTTGTGGAGTCACTCTACGCGATCCCTTCCGACGTCGTGTTTCTGTTATTTCGCACCTCGTCGGTATTCCTGGTGTCGGCCGCATGTACCTTTTTTCTTTGACTATTGACACTTCAACGTTCGACGGTATGGATACTACTGATCAAACGCTTTACTATTTTTTAACGGAGGTTACTGTGGTCCCCCTCCTTGGGTTTTTCAAAGGGATTACTCGACGCGTTCGGTTAGCGTTAGTTTGTTGGTTAATGATATTTCGCTCGGGAAGTTAAACTTTTCAAATTTTCTTCGCGTCAATTGTCTTTTTCTTTCTAGGGATTTATTTTAATTACCGTTAAAGAGCGTGAGCCTCCATGTCTTACGACATTGATTAGGACATCACTCGTCTTTGGTTATTATTCCCGGGGAGAATTCCTGTTGATCGCTTGAGGGTTTTTTTTGATTTTATTAATTTTCCCGACAAAGCGTTTAGTTAAGCGTTTTGAGTTCTTAAGTATTCCTTAATCCATTTATTGGAATCGTTCCGTGCGTAAGTTCGATACCATCTCTCGTCATCGTTTGCCAAATCCGCGTTTCGCTAGTTAATGGCATCTTTCTCTTTGTCGCGACTTATGATGTTTTTTTTTATTTTTTAGAATGAACTTTCCTGATTTATTAATATGAGAAATCTATACCTTTTTGCCGTTAAGTTTTATTGCGTTTTTGACTTTATTAAGGATTTAATTTTTAAAAGATAGTTTAATCTTTTTATTTTTTTTAAACAAGTAATATAATTTTCATTAATTATCTTTTCTTTCTCGGAGGTTCCTCGTTAACTCTATTGTTAAAAGTTTCACGCTTCTCTTTGTTTCCATTGTTCAGATGACGTTGTATTGAACGGCTCGTTTTCCTGGAGTAACTGTGTATTTTCATTTCTAGGAACTCGGATAGTCTGTTGCGCGGGCATGTTATTTAAATTTTTTGGTTCTAGTAGGTTTCTTGAAGAATTAAGATAGTTAGTTTGGGCAGATTCAGCTTGATCTCCCAGGAAGCAACATCAGCTCTTCTGCCATCTCTTGGATGTAGAGATGGCTATTCAGTTAGAAGATTTTTGTTGTTCTTGTTGTCCAATCTTTGATTAAGATTTCACCGGGTTGACTCCGGTTCGCCTTCGTGACTTGGCTGTGCGTAATCCTTCGATATGAAGTTGATCGTCGCTTGTTTGCCGTTTTTTTTGTTCTTATACTGTCCCAGTGATTGGTTGAGCTTCAATTATTCTTCGGATCGTCTAACGATTTTATTTCAACGGACTTAGGCGCGACTTGCCTCGTCCAAGATAAGATGTGTTCATCACGATTCCTGCGCTGATGCTTTCTTGTATCCGTATCTGGATAGACTCGCTTGTTCGTCATTAGACTTGGATTTGTGCGTAAACCGTCATCATGCAGTGTATTAGTCTACTACGGAAAACAAGCCCTTCTAATGAAGTTCTATTGACTATGTTAAGATCTCTTAGTTGTGTTTAAATGAATTCCTTTAATTTTTTCGACTTTATTTTAGTTTATGAATTTTCAATAACTTCAGCTCTTTATTTGTATTGCCCTGGGCTCACTAAATGAAAATTTATAATTCTTTGTGACGCGATTTCATTTTTTTTTCCTTCTAATTTTCTTGTTTCTATTTCAGGACCTCATCCATGTTGTCTCCGTCTTGTCCAAACAATGCCTTTCGTTATGTGTATCCACCCTTCGGTCCGTCTTGTCCTTCCTTCCCGTATTGATCCTCTCGTTACTGTCCTCCTCGTTTTTTTTAATTTAGCATAATTTTGTTATTCGTCCTTACGATACCTGGTAGAGGAGGTCCATGATTTGTTGGTTATTATTACTTTAACCATTACCTTCTATTTTTTTCTTTTTTTTTGAAGATATTCTTATTTATGCTTTTATATAATGTTTATTTTTTATTTTTTTTTTTGTAGTCCTCTGAAGAGTTATGAAAATTTGAATTTTTTTTTTATTTCCAATTTTTACTTTCTGCTATTTTGCTGTCGGTTGTTTTCTATTTGCAGTGTGAGCAGCGTGTCTTCGCCATTTAGCCGTTCGAACTATGATTTTGGCTCGAGGCCTTCCTTTCTTATTCTGCTGTGTCATCAAGTCCCTATTCGTTGTCGAACTTTGAATTTCCCCTTTACCTGGCGTGTCTTCGCTGTGCCACTTCAATTCTCTCGTCGTTCAAGCTTACACTGTTTAACTTACTCATTCGATGTTTCGAATCTGTTACTATCCGTATCTCCCTCGTTTCTGACAGCAATAAAAGAAAATATTTATTTGGATTCCTTCTCCTTTTATTCCTTGACGTTGAGTAGTCTTGGGGTTGGGAATTAAACACTATCGTTAATTAAGAATAGTATTTCTTCTTTTGATTTTTCTCGAAAGAACGCGTGATCCTTCTAGTAAAATATTTACTTTTCTCATTGTTAATTGGAGTTAATGTAAGTTTTTCCGGTATTCCTTTTTACTATTCTTTAGAGAACCTTTTTGTGTCCTCTCTGGCTAACTTATTACTTTTTACGCTATTAATCTGGGTTTTAGTATTTCTTGTCTCGTTTTTTTGTAAGGGAAGGGTTTTCTTTTAAGTATTTTTACGCGTCATTTTTGGGGCGTTGGCTGTGCGTGCAGGTAAACAAGTACTTAATTTACTTGCACCGTCTTTACTAGCACGTTACACAAGCCACATACCCCGCAAGCCATACACCACACAAGAATTTCATATCGGTGACAAGCACCTAACCTTAATTATCACTAACAGTAATACACCCACATAGACTTATAGTTCCGCCAAAGCCATACACAACAGTACTTGGTATCTTCTTTTCTATTTCACACCACGCCAACGACAGCGTTCAAGTGTACAGTGTAGAACTCAGCTCTAGCTGAATGTCAGGCTCGGAAAACCAGCGGCAGAACGTCGGGGGGGGGGGGGGGGCGGGGAGGGTACAAGAGAGTCCTCGAAACACGGAGAAAAAGACAGAAGAAATGAGTCACTCACCGCTCGTCCGCAGACACGTAAGGGCCGACGATAGCTTCCTTAACAAAACTTTACATGGGTATGTGCTGACGGCTTGATCACATTTCCAACAAATGTTCCCTTTTACACCAGGCTGAGCCATATATTTCTTCCTAACCTCCCGCAAAATTACTGATTATGTTTACAGTTAGCTCATATAATTAGCTTAGCACAACATAAATTTCAGCATTTAATAACAATCAAATTGACTTTCAATCAACATGGCCATCAGGTTTCGAACAAGTAACAAGGATTTTACTGTATACTACATACGACGAAATTCTCTATATCTCTACGCAGGCAATTTTTTCGTAAAAAAACAATAAAAAGAACTACCCATAACAACGGCAGACCAACAATGCACTGTCGCTGTTGCTTTCTTATAAAATAAAACGAAATTTTTACTATAAAAGACAACAATATCATATTTCACAACAAAATCCTAATACTTGCGATTAAATAAAACAACGGAAAATACATCCAATGAAAATAACGGAAAAATTACTCTTTTCCCAAAACTATCGAGGTCCGTTGCCCACTGTACTGAAACAAACGCGCCTCTAGACCAGAAAACAACCCCCCAAACTGGGGCAAACGCTTAAATAAAAAAAAAACTACACGTAATACCTAATAAAACAAACATAAACTGCTTCACCCATAAACACCACCACCAAAAATCACCTACCAACACAAGACACAACACTCACACTGAAATAAAACACAACACACTTTCACACTCCCACTCCAAATTAAACAACACGGCATTCCCACCTCCACCACTCTCAACGCATTACGAACAAACCACAACACACAGCAAAACTATTAAGCTATTGCCCTCTGCCAGGCGTACAGAACATACTGACATGAAATGTCACAACAGAGATAATGCAACTTGTACAAGGTAGGAATGGATGTGCGTTACCCGGAAGGCAATGGTAGGGTCCATGTAAATTAGGATCTTTAAAAGAGAGGAAACGAATCATGTAACTCCAGTCATACAATGGATCGCTTGACTAATACGGAGCTAGCGGACATGCATCTCGTCTACGGCGAGGCACAGGGTAATGCTACTGAAGCGGAAAGGATTTACTAACAGCGTGTGGAGAAGTCAATGATTCTCCGGACATCTTCATCAGAGTTCGCGAGAATCTCGTCCGCAGACTAAACACCTGCATCGAGGTTGAGGGTCGGCATTTTGAACACCTATTGTAATGACATTCCTACCTCGTACAAGTTGCATTATCTCTGAAAGGATGCATTTCTGGACCTGTTTATAGAAAAAATTTTGTTCCCCGCTACAAACTGTACATGGTATTTCATTCAAGTTTCTGAATCACTCTGTACATTTGAAAATGAAAGAAATTTTATTGTGGTCGGTATTTGGGCATTTTACCCTAACGATTTCTTGAAGCACAAAGAGGAAATTAAACCCCGAGCACAATTTTACTACGTACTGTAAGTAGAAAGCTTGTAGACAATTCTCACTAACGCTTGAACAGAAAGACAAACCGCTAACTTGATAAACCTGATTAGTGAAGAAGATCCTTCGACACAGAGGATCGACCTCCTGCGGAACCCAGCACCTCCATAAAATAACGTTTACCAAACCAGGGTAGAAAAGTTTCACCGGACCGTTCGTGAGAAAGAGAAGACTTAGTTAAACAAAGAATTCTCGGAGAGTAGACACGCAGATAGGTTCTTAAAATAATGTCTGGAGTGTCGCGGGATGCGGGAAAAGCCCACCTGTTCCTCTCTCACGAAATTCGCAGGAGGGAGAATGGAAAGATTCCGACCCAATGAACACAACGGCTATGACAAGAGTTAGTGTCCGGGAAACGACGGCAAAAAGCTGTTCAGCGCACAAAGAAATTTCACAGTAATTACAGCGATGTTGGCAAAAAAAGGAGGCACATACTTAGCGATATATACAGGTTGTTTCAAAATTATGTACAATAAATTTAGTGACATATTCTTCAGGTCAAAAGAGGACGAAAATGTTCTATAGTACTTTGTCTGGAAACGATTTGTTTGCGAGTAATCCAATATCATACAGTAGGGAAGCACGGTAGTTAGCGGACGATATTTTAGCAGTTCCAGCGTTTCGACCCAACACTAGGTTGAGTGGTTTGTTCCATTTAAACCTACTTTAGGGTTGTTCCATTAGTTGTGTACGGTTGTTTCCATTACTGTAGTTTCACTACTGTACATCCACTAGGAATATCAATTTCAGAACGTCTGCGTGCTTTGACATACGCATTACGATTTATGTAAAAAAAAGTCATGTACACGTATTCCAGTGCAGAATACACTGACATGCACCTAATGTATGGTCTTGCGGACGGAAATGCTGTGGAAGCAAGAAGACTCTACCAAGAACGCTTTCCGAATAGACGTTTGCCAAATAACCGAACATTTGTATCTGTCGACAGACATTTGAGGGAGCGTGGTTCCTTCGGCCGTCAAACAGGACAAGGGCGGCCTGTAGCACATTCTCCGGATGAGGAGGATGTGATAATTGACATCATACATGATGAACCACAGACAAGCACCCGTCGTATTTCTTCCATGGTACACATTCCGCACTCATCTGTTTGGCGCATTCTTCACCGTCAGCTTTTGCATCCATACCACCTGCAACTGGTTCAGGCACTGAACCCAACGGACTATCCACACCGACAACGATTTTGCCAATGGATACAACGTCGTCATGCTGCAGACCCTAGTTGTCTCAGCCAGATACTTTTCACGGACGAAGCAACCTTCACCCGGACAGGAATCGTAAATTCTCACAACCAGCACCATTGGGCAGATGCAAACCCGCATGTTACCAGAGCTCGAGCGCATCAAGAGCGTTTCTCCGTGAACATTTGGTGTGGAATTGTCGGAAATAACTTAATTGGCCCTTATGTGTTGCCGCCACGATTGACTGGGCGAACGTATCTTTTGTTTCTGCAGAATGCATTGCCAGAATTACTGGAAGATGTTCCTAAGGTAGTTACGAGAGTTAAGATGTTCCTCTGATTAAGATGTTCCTCTTTTGATAAGATCTAACATGTGGTTCATGCATGATGGCGCTCCAGCACATTTCAGCCATATTGTGCGAGCACACCTTAATGCTGCATACACGAATCGGTGGATAGGTCGAGGTGGACCGGTAGCCTGGCCTGCAAGATCACCCGATCTTAATCCCTTGGACTTTTTTCTGTGGGGTCATGTGAAAACGATCGTCTACAGCACAGAAATTCCTAACATTATGGATCTGCGACAACGAATTGAAAATGCATGCCAAACCGTTCGTAATGCTGGCGACGAACTCTTCCATGACATCAGACGGTCGCTCATGCAACGAGCCGAAGCGTGCGTGCGAGCTGGTGGCGGGCACTTTGAACAATTCCTGTAATTTGGAGCCACGGGTTTAGTTGGCTGTATCGCGTAAATAAATCGTTTCCAGACAAAGTGCTATAGAACAGTTTCGTCTTCTTTTGACCTGAAGAATATGTCACTAAATTTATTGTACATAATTTTGAAATACCCTG
The DNA here is from genome assembly GCA_023313115.1 of Rhysida immarginata. NCBI lineage: Eukaryota > Metazoa > Arthropoda > Chilopoda > Scolopendromorpha > Scolopendridae > Rhysida > Rhysida immarginata. The sequence continues at coordinate 326,411 of JAHWFO010032050.1, forward strand.
TATACAGTCGTTACGTTCAACATTAATGAAGAGCTCGTCGCGAGTCCCTCTCGCTGTTGAATTGGGAGGTGCGGCCGGGCTGCGCTCATACATAGGAAACGGGGGTCACTCCGTAAAAGAAGATTCTTTGTAACTTTTCTCGTCCAATGAAGAATATGACTTTGCCTGCGGCGAGAGGGTTGAGACGTGCTTTATACGACGGTTACAATCTGAAGGTCTGACAGTCTCCAATTCTCTCGTGGCACGAAAGACGTTCTTACGAGGCATTTGATGCTGGCGTCCGTCGTGGCTCCGCCGGCGACGTTGCTCTAGTAGCAAGCTTTACTCGAAGCCAAACTAACAATAACTTTTTCTTGAGCCAAAGACGAGGTTACGCTCGAAGAATCCAGCTCATGGCGACGAGCTACATTGTCAGCACCCACGGCTCCGCTGTTATTCCTCCCAACACCTTTTTTCCTTCTGCCACGTCTCTCGTTTAGCACGTGATCGCTTCCGATTGACAGCATCATCGTGACGTCGCTTGTCTTCCTCCCACAGGCTAGAGCACGTCACGATCTTCGATCAGAAGGATTTACCACGTGACACTCCCTTTCCTCAATTCTTTAACAATGGTGGTGATGCCGGAAATATTTGTCTAATAAGGCCTAATAAGACCACTGCATACACTAATAAGAACACTAATAATGCAATTTCAGCTCGTATAGTTACCATTCCTAAAATGCTGTACTACATTTAGTGTTCTTTTTAGGAATATATTTAGTAGATTTGGTTTCTAAATTAGGTTGTCATGGTCGCGTTAGAGGAGTGGTCTTCTTAGAGAGAGTTAAAATTTTGTAAAATTCGGTTCCGACAACTTGTTAGAGGAGTGGCCTTAAACAGAGGTTTCACTGTATATATGCAGAAACCACAGCTGTTATCAAAAGTGCTTGAAAGAATGACTCAAGAAGAGAAAAATGTTAATTTGAAACATAAAACAATGGTTATGCTGCAAAATTTACAAGGAGTTCATAAAGTCTGTAAATTGAAGAAGGTGGTTGGTTTATTAGAAATTATGGCGTCGACTACTAAGGTCATTTTGCGCCTTTTAGACAAGTTATATCTGTACGCAGCCCAAGACAAACACAAGCATCCATGCCCACGGCGGGTTTCGAACCCACAACCAGGCGGACTTGAGAACTAGAAAGCCTACGCTCTAGCCCTCTCGGCCACCTGGCCGGCCAAATTGAAGAAGGCTTTATATGGATTGCGACAAGCAGGTCGTATGTGGAATTCAAAACTGAACACAAATTTGAATGAACTCAGATTGAACGCAGTCAGATCCTTGTATATTCATTAACAAAAACAATATGGACTTATTTGTGCTAGTTTATGTTAATAATAACCTCGTAATCTCAAAAGACCAAGGGAGAGCAGATTTCATTATTAAAGGACTATCTGAACACTTCAAAGTCAGAAACCTTGGAGAGGCAAAGATGATTCTTGAAATTGAAATTCGTCAAATTGAAAATGGACTATTCTTGACACAAGAAGGTCATATCCGTGACCTACTCTAAAAATATAGTATGGTGGAATATAAAATGCACATACTCTCATGGACAGTTTAAAATTAGAACATAAGGAAACCAACGACGAAAATATCTGAAACCTTCCTTTCAAGTCACTCGTCGGAGCACTTACGTATATGGTGGTTGGAACCAGACCAAACATTGCTCATACAGTTAATTTATTGAGCGAATTTAATAATTCGTACGGAAATGAACATTGGGCAGCAGCCAATAGAATATTTCGTTACTTAAAAGGTACAATTAATCAATTGAGGAGATTTGACTGGTTACGTCGACGCAGATTGGAGAAGTAATATTACAGATAGGCATTCGTTCACAGGATTTTGTTTCATATTAAATGGAGCGGCTATTACGTGGGCGTTACAAATGCAACGCTCAGTAGCTTTATCCTCTACCGAAGCTGAATACATCAGGATACCCGAAGCGGCTAAGAAAGTAGTGTATTTAATTAAATTCCTTAAGGAATTGAGTTTTGAAAAATCATCGAAAATAGTCATCTATAACGATAACCAAGGAGCCCATAAACTTGCACGGAATCCTATTTATCATTCCAGGTCCAAACATATAGATATATGATACCATTTTGTTCGTGGAATTGGAGTATTTACCTACGGAAATGATGATTGCAGATATCTTTACGAAACCTTTATCTGGACCAAAGCACAATCAATTACAATAGAATTGAGTCATTCAATTCAACTATCGTAAAATTGAGGGAGAGTGTTCAGAGTACAATTATCCGATCTTAATCTGGACAATATTATTACGTCATTCATGACACGTTTTCATTGTGTTTACTGAGTGAATGTATATATTGTTATCCTTAAGCATGCAAGTACACTGTTGTGCGTATTAATTAATTACATAAATTCGAATGCATCTTCTCAATGTAAAAGCCTATTTTTATTGGTCTGCTAAATAAACCACACTCTGCTACCTATAACAGGCACCCATCATCGGCTTATAAAATAATGGTTAACAATTTTCAATTCAGTTGTGACAAATGCTTGAGAGAAAAAAATGTCTATTTTAACAGGCATCATATAAGTCGCCGTTCTCATCTCATGAAAGGTCTGCCGAAACGGAATTACAACAACCTCTTTGTATTCCTATGATACTGAAGGGAAAATTAACACACCTTTTTTCAGAGTCTTACGTTCGTTTATTTTAATTTATTCCAGGGTTTTTGTGTTATCTTTCTTTTCTTCTACAGCCGTCTTATGATATTGAAGATATTAGTTTTGCTAACACTTTATAATGCTGTATCCATAGACATTAAAATAACCTTTTAACACGAAGGTTATTTATTCCTACGAGATCTTTAGAAACGTGACTACTTAGTTATTACTTTATTTATTTGTAAATGAAATTGTTATATTCAGCACTTTTGCTTTTCTAATTTAATTTTTCTAATGAATTCAACAAATACCAATTTTTAAAATTAATTATTTCCTTCCTTTCATTTGCTTTGCACATTTTTAAAAATAATACTAATAAAATAATAATACCTGGAGTTGATAAGGCACTCCTGGTTTAAATTCCTTTAGAGATCTTGAAAGATCTATAGTGTAAGGAGAGCTTGTAAATATTGAATTTTCTTCAACAACTGATATTCTTTTTCCTGTGGTTTTCTCCATCACTTCTGCTTCGATGGCGAGAAATGATTTATCGATATAAGGAAACCAATTGAATTTTATCACGATGTACTTCTTTAGAATTCGAAACCGGGCTTCGCCCTTAGTTAACTGCAATTTAGAAAGGAATTACCCATACTTTAATTAATAAAGGTTATAGTATTCAAATTATCCGTATTTTCAAAATAAAGTGCATTTTATTGAAAAAATTAATTCATTAGTACCGTCCTAGACCCCAGTCCTGCAATTGGAATAAGTCTTCCTGACGGAAGTTTAATAGCAAATTTATATGCAACCGTTCCTTCCACTGGTTTACCATAGACATATCTGTTAGATTGAGAATTGTTGTTTTATTAGACTAATGTCATAAAGAAAATATAACGAAAACATTATCTTAATAAATATGTTATTCAGCTGTTTCTTATATTTCTACTTGTTGTATTCATGTTATTACTTTAGAAAATCTACTTTGAACTTTTCTTTAGAAGCTTATTAAAATTCAATTCTATTTAACCTACATAACATTTAATTTAAATTCATTCTGGCGTTTAAGTTTGCAAATATTATTCAATGAACAGATGCAAATAATAAATTAATTATTTATATGTAAATCTCACATTTACATTGGCATCTCTCCCCCGCCTGTTAACTGATTTAGAGTTAAACTAAATACGAGGTTATCTTTTAATAGTGTGAGGGGAAGTCCATAAATTGGTCAGAAACCCTTATTAAAAAAATACTCAGATATGAACCTGAAACACCTATTATTGCATTTTATCTTTCTTTCTATTTTTCACCATAATCTCCTTAAACGCTTACTCCTTCATTTTTATGGGGACACGAAAGGATTTGCATAGAAGTCTTTGATGTACTTGTCTAAGCCACATACGTTGAACTTCCTTTCTATCTACAAAGCTGTTGCCGCCAAGAGAAATATCTTATTGATGAAGTTAGTTGTCCAAATATGACAATCAAAACAATTGGACATCAATGATATTGATCATATGAATATTCAGATTTCGCAGTGTCGAACCGACTTATAACGAATTTTTTTAATGTTCGCAAATTTATAACCATATTTCTTTTAAACGTACACTATATATATATTTAAAGTGGAATTCTTTATAAGCGACAAAGAAAAAAACACTTAGTTGTATATGTGATTTTCAATATTTTTTAATAATAAAAACCAATATATCCTCTCTTCTCCTTCCTAGCTACTATTTCCTTTATGATCTTACATTTGATGTCGAGATATAAACATTTTCTTTTTCTCATGACTTCAGAAAATGCTGACATAGACATAGTCGCAGATACATGTAAAAGATACTTGTACACGTGGAATTCGGGTGTTACTAGGCAGTAGCGATATTCCCACAACAAGTGTTTCCTATTTTCTCTTTCTCTAGTATACTGCGTTCATCATTCTCTCCCACCGAGTGAACTAACCCACTGCCAAGTTGAGACATAAAAAATATGTTTATTTTTCAAAATTCGCTATATCCAAACAAAAATTGTGTAATAACCCATTAAATGATTTTTATATACGTATTTTTGTTATATCAGATTTCGGTAAACCAAAGAAAATTTGTACAGTTTCAATAAACCTGTAGTTGTGGATTTCAATTAAATTTGCTGCAATCGCTTTTTAGTTTAACCGAATTCGTTATATTGGGTTCGACTTCATTTGTATACCAAACGAGGAAAATAACTCTGGGATAAGGCAGGCTTTATTCCAAAAGTTTGCCTGTTGGTATCAATATTCTCTTGAGTTAATCGAACCGTATAAGGTATTTTAGGTAGAGTAGTATTACCTGGAAGTTTTTGTTGGATTTGCCTTCCGAAGCATCATTAATATTTTTTTGTGTGATGCACATTTATGGGTTTAGGCATCGGTTCTGGAAATGAAGTGAAGAGAGATGTTTCCATTCCATTGAAGCATGCTTTGATTTTTTGTTTCTTTCATCCACCTCGGTTTCTGTTGTCTCAATGTCACTACGATTTACGGGCCGGTGTTCATCTACAACTTTTAAACATCCTTGAGAGATATTTCACTGCTTTAAGCGACAAACATTTCTTACCAAACATAAATACGAAACATTTCTTATCTATATAGTTCGAGGTCTTTGTATCACTCTTAGATAAATGAAATATGGAGGCTTTGTAAACGTTATTGATGAATATTTAATTCACCAACCGGTTTCGCCATCTTTGCAATACATTTCAAATATTTAGTAGACATTCATTCCATCAATGAAATTGAGAGAGACTTTACAATACAATAAAGGGAGAAGAGAGTTTCGGACTAGTTTCGCCATTATTCCCGGCTTTATCAAGGAAATTATACTAAACTAGTCGACAATAGATAATCGAACAGAAGTGTAAATTTTTTCAGATGGGACGAAAGCAGCGCTTTCACAAAGCTCATCGAACCAGAATAAATTCCAAATTAAATACACGGAGGTAGTCAAGAAGCCTGACCAACCCAAGCGGTTTTCCATATTATACAAAAAAGAAAATAAGATTGACGATTGTAAGAAAGAAAATACAAACGAAATAAAAAAACAACGAGAAGGAAGGTTATCATATCCTCCAGTAGTCCGGGAAAGAAACGTTGCTGATGTCTTCAAAGTTGACGTAAAGATTATGCCTTGGCTTTGGATACTTCATATGCCACTTCATATCCATTGAGTTCTTCAATATTCCAGTCACTAGGTCATTGTCGTGAGTTTTCATCTTCTGCACCAAAATCAAAAGGAGGTCCTGTATAAACTTTCCGATAGGGCCATGCTTAATTCTGAGTGGATGGACTGGTTTTTCACAGTTCTTCTGCCAAGCTGGGCAATGGTCCTCAGGGTAACATTCTGGAACGACTGTGGTTCGCTCATACTAAACTAGAGACTTCTAGAGACTTCTCGACAATCGAACAGCGAAGTGTACATTTAGTCAGGTGGGACGTAAGCAGTGCTTACATGATTCTCACCCTTCCGGAATAAATTCCACATGAAATATACTGAATTAGGCAAGAAGTCTGACTAAACCAAAGAGGTCTTCCACATTATGAAAAAATAAAAAATAAGATTGACGATTGTCAGAAGAGTGGGAGGGGGGGGGGGTAAGGGTGGTTTAACATCTTCCAATAAATCCGGGAAGTAAACTTTGCCAATGTCTTCGAAGTTGACATTAAGAATATTCCTCGGTTTTCTATACTTTGTATGCCACTTCATTACCATCCGGTTATTCAGTATTCCAGCCACCAGGTCATTGTCATGGCTCTTCATCGTGTGCACCATGTTCATCTGGAGATCTTGGACGCACTTTCTAATATGAGTCATGTTCAGGTCCCAGTGGATGTAATGATTTTTACGGTCCTTCTTCCAAGCTGCGCAATGGTTCTCAGGGTAACATTCTGGAACGACTGGAGTTCACCTCATCTGCTTCTACAAATAGTCGCCCACGCAGGCATACCATATAGGAGGATGGTCCGAATCACTGTCTTGTACAGTAGTAATTTATTGTCGATGCTGAGGGCGCTGTTTCTACCCAGGAGACTATAAGGCTGTACTTAGCCCTCTTTGCTTTCTTCAGAGCAAAAGTTACTTGACGATTCCAGGAGAGCCTTGAATCGATGATAAAGCCAAGATACTTGTCAACCAATTCGATTTTTTTATTGAACAGAACCAGGGAATCCGGGGGACACTTAAGTTTATTGTTGAAATATACGGCTTTGCATTTTCCGACGTTAAGATTCAGTTTCCAGCAATTAAACCAGTCCTCGAACTTCAAGGCGTTCTGCAGCCGAGTGATAACGTGAGATGGCTGGTGCACCCATGCCATGATGGCAGTATCATCAGCATAGAAATATAAATTACACATCTCGAGTTTTGGAATATCGTGCACAAAATAATTAAAGAGAACGGGCCCGATGATAGAACCCTGTGAGACACCGGCCTTTACCTTTCGGGGCGTGGAGAAGTTTTCGCCAACTTTGGCTTGATAGAACCTGTCGCTGAGAAAGGATATAACCATCATAATCAAATCAGAAGGGAACCCGTCTCTAATCATCTTGTAGATTAGCCCCTCGTGCCACACCTGATCGAAAGCTTTGCTGACATCAAAAAAAACCCACGCCACTGTACCTGGGAAGGTTTAGTGGGGTGCTCAGATTTTTAACGAGCCTCCATATCTGCATCTGACACGAGTGGGCGGTTCGAAAGCCAAACTGTTCTTTTCGCATTAAACCATTGGTGAGACAGTGGTCCTTGAATCTGGTGAGGATCGTTTTCTCCAAAACTTTAGACATCGACGGGAGTAGGCTGATAAGTCAGTAGCTCACGGGAATTGCAGGATTTTGCCCCTGCTTGGGGATACTTATCACAATAGACTGCTTCCAAGCAGTAGGGAAATAGAAAAACTTCCAACAGCCGCTTATGATATTCGAGAGGTCGTTAATGATGTTCTTTGCGAGATTCTTTAAGGCGTTATTATTTACCTTGTCTCTTCCTGGAGCCTTCCTCTTTTTCAGATTTCTTATGATGGTAGCGATTTCTCCAGCCTCGATGATGATCTTAGTTGTAGGCTGTGGGATTTCATAAAAGTTGGCAAGACCATCTTCCACAGTCTGGGACATGAGTTGACTCTCGAGATTATTGTTATCAGGAGTAACAAACTGCATCTCTAGGGAATCTGCAATTATTTGAGCTTTATCCTGATTAGTTTGGATGTAATTACTTTGAGGGGTGCGAAGTGGAGAAAGCGTATCATTCTTCTTCTTGTGAAGAGCTCTAACCATGTTCCAAATGACCTCAACTATGACCTCAACTATCAATTAGCTTCAAGCACGTCGTCATTATTTCCACTCTAATAAATTAATTTAGGCTATATATTTTCGATTTTTGTTTCATATGTATTATGTTTATGAAGAAAAAAAATAATAAACTAAAGACTATAAAAAATAAATACTAACTGTGCTGTATTATTTCATAAAAAAAAAAACTGAAACAGATTCAATTTAATTTGTATATGTTTGTATCAAAATTATTGATGAGCATTGTCAAAGCGTTATCACAGAAATTTATTTTTAAAAAAGTACAGTAGTGACCTCTGATGAGAGCTACATAATAAAACGTCTCACGCTTTTCTATTGCCTCGATTCTACTGACCCTGAAAAGAACGTATTCGTTATACGGATATTCGAGTTACGTACCAATTTTTGGAACCAATCAGTACGTATAACGAGGTATAGGTGTATTAGTGAAATGAAAAGAACATCACTAGTAGGGGAATGGTTACAGTAGTAGGTGTCCTCCACAGGTCCAACAGCGATGATGTCATCTTTACCTTGTCAGAATCATGCCGTTGTAGTTCTCCGTTCTGGAGTTCCAGCTTGGGTGTTTGGCATTTAGGTCACCAGCCAGGACAACTGGAGTGTCACCACCTGAGAGTTCATCAAGCTCGCTAACGTCAAGAGAATGTTTAGGTAAATTGTAGAGCTCCACGAACTTCACTTCACCAAGGTAATGATGGAGGCCGATTCCATACCTGCATAAGAATTGGAGACTAATTCTTGGTGTTGAATTCCCTTCTAAATGATGATCGCAGCGCCTCCAGAAGCACATCTTGCAGCGTTTAAAGCCATACGATCGTTATGGTACACACAGTAGCCAGGTAGCTTGAAGAGAGACTTCTCGACAATCCACAATCGACAATCGAACAGTGAAGTGAAAAGAAAGACGCGAATGGTCCTGGAGCCAAGCTCACTTCTCACGCCCGCCCGAAGAGTAAACCAGAGGAGGTACAATGAACTGGGAGAGAAGCCTGATGAACCTCTTTAGTTCTCAGAAGGGACGAGAGTCAGATTGTAGATTGACGAATGGGGAACCCAAAAATCAGCAGGATCTAACAGATCCAGTAGTTGGTGAAGACGCCATCACAGCAGACATCCAGACGCCATCCAGCAGACAAGAATGCCAGAAACCAGAGTATTTTCATGATTTTCCATCTTCGGTAGCATGTTCTTCAAAAGTGTCTGGACAAAGGCGCCTATTTGAGTCATCCCCAGATCGTCAAAGATAGAGTGGTCGTTGGCAATGGATCGGAGAGCAACACTTTGGAAGGTCTGGAGATCCTTCCACCTAGATTTGCAATTAGAAGCGTAAGCAGAAGAATAGTACGAATCACAACCTTGTATATCAAGAGTTTGTTATCCACACCAAGAGCGCTGTTTCGCCCCAGAAGTGCAATCAAACTGAACGTCGCTTTCTTTGCTTTGTTGAGCGCGTATTGGATTTGGTCGTTCCAGTTTAGTTTGGAATCGATCATGACACCAAGATATTTATAGCTTTTTACCCACTCAAGTTTCTAGCCAAATAAGAAGAGGGGCTTTGGAGGGTTTTTGCGTTTGCGAGTGATAAACATGATTTTGCACTTTATGACGTTCAGCTTTAATCGCCACTTAGTGAACCAGCTCTCGCACTGATGTAAAGCTTTTTGGAGTCGAGTGATGACATGGCTGGGTTTCCTGCCCAGGTCATGATGGACCCGTCGTCAGCAAACAAGTAAAGATTACACTTTGCAAACTTGGGAAAGTCAGGGATAAAGAATTTGAATAAGGCTGGCCCCAAGACAGAGCCTTGGGGTACACCAGCATTAACATTGCAGGGTTCAGACAAGGAGTCCCCAACCTTAACAAACGAAAAGTCCTCTTTGAAAGGAAGGAGCGAACCAGAGCAATTAGATCGTCAGGGAACCCATAGGTAATCATTTTGTAAATGAGTCCATCATGCCTGACATGGTCAAAGGCCTTTTGGATATCGAGGAAAACGAGACCACAAACATAAAGAGGTTGAGAGGACCGTTTAAATCAGCAACATGTCTCCATAACTGAAGCTGACAAAAGTGGCCTGGACGGAAGCCAAATTGCTCACTACGAATGAGGTTGTTTGCCTCGCAGTAGTCATTCAACCTCTTGAGTATAGTGCGTTTAAAGACCCTGGAAAGCATGGGAAAGAGACTTCTCGCCCTTATATACAGAAATATGGTACAATGAAATAATTTGATTGGATAAAACACAACCAATGGAAGGATAAACGTAATGAGTACTATAGTTTGGGTACAATGACGGGATAAAAGTAGAAGCAAAATAAACCGCTAGGTGTACGTTGGTTGGATAAGAAATTGGGTATAATAAAGGTTAGAAATACACTATCTGGATGAAAGCAGAAAAATAACGACTGGATAAAAAATAACAGACTAATAAAGAATAATAAAACTTATAACTGTAAAAAAGACACAACTGAATAAAGGAGACTTGATACATAAATATGTCAATAAAATAAAAAAAAATCAAATCTAGGTTCTAGTTTTTGAAGATAGACTTCAGAGAGGAGATGCTAAGGGGAAAACGTTTCTGTCATCCCATATCGCTCTCTTTTCATCTCCAAGGTCTGTGATTTCTTTCCTTCAACAATTTTGTCCTCTTGTATTCCGACTCCACTCCTAAATACCATAGAGCTATCGTCTCAATTATTAATAAATCCACCCCCCCCCACCGCGTTTTAAACACCTTCGTCGCCTTATTCCCCCAACCCCCACCTCTATCTTTATGCCCTTATCAAAATCCATAAGCCTAATATGTCCATACGCCCTGTTGTTAGCTAATCCTCAGTCTCTGTCCATATTGTTTCCAAATCTCTCTCCTCTTTCCTCTTCGACAGAATTCAGAATATCTTACCTAATGTCACAGAATTCAGCGCCTCAGAATTCGAATTCTCCGACAGTAAAGCACTTCTCTGTTGTGAGCTCCGACAAAGAGAGAAGGAAAGTGAAGACGCCATCTATTGAGAATAAAAACATTGATAAACAAGTTCTTAAAAAGCGAGATGCTTTAGAGCAGCGGTGCCCAACCTACGGCCCGCGGACCAAATCCAGCCCGTGAAGCTGACTTTTGTGGCCCGCCTTTATATTCTAAGAATCAGATGCAGACTTCTCATTAATAAAATGCAACAATTTGGTAACTATAAATATTTTAAATATTTGTTTTGCTTGTGTTCTAGCCCGCGAAATTTATTTCAGTATGAGTGCGTCCCTCGGATAAAAAAAGGTTGGGCACCGCTGCTTTAGAGGAATTGCATAAGTGAAGGAAGCTGCGCAGAACGTATAGAAACAGAGAACAGGAAAAAATCGCGAGCGTTGATCCAAAGACGATAAGAAGAGAGAATCGAGAGAGGGACGAGGGATTAAAGTCCTGTACAAGAGATTCTCTTAGAAAACGTTCTCCTCAGGAAAATTCAACCTGTTATGGTATGAATGGGGGAAATAATTGGAAACAAGGAGAGATTTCTCGGAGTGCCGAATTGAAGCCACGTTTTCCTACAGCGTAGCGAACCGCAATAGAACTAACATATTAACTTTTGCAGAGAACATTGTCTCCGAAGGTATAGGTACGAACTGCGATGATTCAGCCACGGAATACGTCGCACGTGACTTTTCAAGGAACGATAGTTCATCACTTCTGGCCCTTAGAAATTCTTCATTAGAGTCAACGGCAGTGAGACATCTAGCCACTTCATTTGGAGAATACAGCAGTATTCAATCCGTCAGCTCGATTTCGCAATTCTTGGTCTACGTTGTGCCGCTCACCGGAGTACAGGCGAGGGCCCTTATCCACTACGAGGACCATTGGCAGTACGAATTCTACGAACTCAGTTTCGTCGTAGCACTGTGGACTTGAGCTTCATAGAAGGATTGGGCAGCATACTTCCCTACAGCAGGTAGGAGTTTTAATTCCCTCTATAAATGTTTCCTCCATTATTATTTCACCATTCCCTTCCTCTCTCTCATGCGCGGAACTTAAAAGTAATTGAAGTCAGCCTTAATTAATGGCGAATTCGTCTGGCTGGTCTGGCGTGCTCCAGACGCGCTTCGGAGCACTCTGGAGCTCTACTAATTGTTCGGCTGGATGCTCTTGCTCTCGCAGAGCGGCTCCCACAGCGTTCGGCTGGTATTGCTCCTTGCGCCAAGGAGCACTCCTTCGCGCTCTTCCAAAATCGGTGGAGCAGTGTTGCTCTCTGCTCGTCTGCTTGTATCGCCTGCAAAATCAAAATGGCTACCTCAGAGACTGAAATAGACGAAATTCTTTTAGAATTACTGGATAGCTCTTCATTTGACAGTTCTTCCCATGAGGAAGACGAAGCTTTGGCTTTAATAATGGCAAAACATTCGGAACGGCCGAAAAAAATTCCAAAAATTGTGAATTTTGTTAATTTTGCCGATACATATACGGATGAAGATCTTTGTGTTATAATTAGACCTCGTGCTCTATGCATTATTATGAATATCCTTGGAATAAGAGCTATAAAAATACAAATATACTTTCCCTTTCCAAATATATAGTATACATCATTTTTTCAACATTTCATTTTATCCATGATTTATTACACTGCATTCATTAAAAATTTACACTCCGTGAATAAAAATAATTTTTCAACTGATTTGTACAACACATTAACGGTAATTTAATAATTATAATAAATAATTATGTGGATATTTTTCCTTTATAAATTAATCGAAAACATAAAATACATTAAAATAAATTTAACTTAAATTACATATATTTTGAAGTATTTCTCCTGGATTTCTTCAACTCCATCAGGACTTTAAGCTCAACCATCTCATATAATATTGGCCTTTATATGTTTTTTATTTTATTTAAATTAATTTTATTTTATTTTATCTTTTCTATTAATCTATAAAGGAAAAATATCCACATTACTATTTATTATAATATATTATTTTTACTTAAACTATTTAATTTTAATAATTAATTTATATTGCTGTCTTGAATAAAAATAGTGTTGCTAGCAGAGTGCGTTCCTCTAGACGAGTTTGGAGCACTGATAAAACAATGTTCGTCTGCTCCAAGCTTTGTTGCTGCTCTCGACCAGATTGATCACGTGACTCGAACAATCCCTTTGCACTGTGGGAGCAGTCAGCCGAATTCGCCATAAGTTAGCGCGACAAATTTGGTCGTTAATAATTCTTTCAGTTAATTGTTGCTTTTTTTTGTTTCATGTATACGTTGTTGGGTTGGCTTTCTTCTTACATACCGGCTTCCAGTGAGGTATCCATAAACGCATAGAGCGGCGCAACTATTCCGTATTGTCAGTAAGAGGCGGTAAAATTTCACGACCATTTAAATTTGTGTAAAGTACTGAAAATTTAGGCAATTCGCCCCTTGTATTAACGTTATAATAATTCTTGCTTTGAAATGTCTAACCATTAAAGAAATAATGATGCTTATGCTTTCTAATATATTAGTTATTGATTATAACTCAAGTTGCTTCTCAGTAACTGGATGAACAGTTATGTTTATGTTAAGAAGTTTTACTTGAATTTAATCGTCATTGTTAGTTAAATTGATTAGCAAAATAAATCATTCATTTATAAGCCTTATAGCTTCAATGAGTATTAGTATCATGTAAGATACTGTGCTCTCTTCTATGCAAGTAAGCTTCAGTAATAATTCACCTTTGGAGGTGTCTGAAGCTTCTGAGTTGTTAATAAATTTTGTTTTGTTATCCTAATTTAATTATCTTTTATATGATTTCTGTGTTCACACTTTAGTACATTAATTCCACTGCGTTTGCCTTTGTCTTTTTATTTGTGACACCTAACGCTTACCCTCACCAATAATCTTGCTTTCTTCCACACAAAAGAGTTAAACTGTCTCATGTCACTCGAATCACCAACCTATAGACTAATGTCCCTGTCCCAGACACTTTTTCCATCCTTGAAAGTCTTTTGTTCATCTTCCTTCCACATCTCAGACTCCATCGACCTCCTCGCTATTCTCTCTGTCACACCTAACAAAAACTATTCACGTTCAGTAATTCCTTCTACTCTCAGCCCTCTGGCCTAGGAATGGGCTTCCCCATAGCAGCTTCTTCTCTGAAGTCTATCTCCAAAACCTAGAACTTACCTTGGCTTCCCCCTCCTTTCTAATTCCGCTATCATCTCTTACCACCGTTACATTGTCAATATTCAAATAATATTTCATTCCCGCACTACCTACCCTACTGCTTTCTCTAATTTTTATTTCCTTCTCCCCCATATCTAGTTCACATCCGAAACAGAAATTAATAAATCTACCCCTTTCCTCGACATTCTTATCACTAATAACCTCGTCAAGAAATGGGTCTTCGTACCCTTCCTTGGACCCCATTTCTTCCGTCTAACTAATTTCCTTTCTTCGCTTGGCCTCCATATCTCCTTCCGTTCTTCCACCCCCTGTTTCCATACCTTGAATCATCCCACCCATACGAATACCAAAAAGTATTCCCGTTCTGGTGTATAGACTGCGGAGTTCGTGATAAATTCTACGTGACTTTCATCTCGCAACTTCTTGTCCGTTTTAACGAACATATGGCATCATTCAGAAGAAAGATGACAAGTTCCATTATGCCAACCACCTCGCCATCACTGGACACGCAACAAAAATGTGAAGACGTGATGTCCATTCTACATCTTTGCAATGACCCTTTCAAAACCACAACTCTGAAATCCATAGAGATATTCAAAGCCAAGAACTCATCTCCTGACCTGCTCCTTAACTGTCAAACGGATTTCGACATTTTTCCATTCTGAACTCTGTCTCAGATTTACTGTAATATTTTATCTTGTATTTGATCTTATTTTTTGACACTTTTATATATCAATTGTCTTTTTACAGTTATAAGTTTTATTATTTATATAAGTCTACATTTATTATCATACTCAAATATTAACATTTGCTTATATTACTTGAATTCTTGATTGAGTTAATTATTTCCATCGTTTTTACGTTCAAAGATTATAATTGCAAATATTTAGCCTTGACACTTAAATGTCAAGTTAGTGAATTTCTATCTTTATTATACCCAATCTCTTATCCAACCAACGTAGACTTAACTAATTATTTTGCTTCTACCTTCATCCAGTCATTGTACTCAAACTATAGTACTCATTACCTTTATCCTGTCATTGGTTGTACTTTATCCAATCAAATTACTCCATTTTACCATATCTCTATATACAGGATGAGTCTGAAACTCTGTCACAAACTTTTAGGGGAAGTAGTATGGATGATTCTAAGCAAAAAAGAGTTCATATGAACATGGATCCGAATTTGAACAATAACTGAAATATGAACAGAAATAAAAATGCCGCCACTAAGATCAACAAGTTAATAACTCACTTTCTAAAATATCTAATGATGAAATTTGGGAGAATAATAGGGTACGTAAAATTAGTGTATACCGTTAAAATTTGATCGAATTCCAACGAGTAGTTTTCGAGTTACGTAGTCAACATCGTAACACTTGTGTGCCCGTGTACGCGTTGGCGCAATACTAAGAACTCTCAATTTACTGATCTTTTCATTCCAAATATGTCTGAAATAAATATTCATCAATAATGTATTGCAAAGCCTCCATATTTCATATAACATTTCTTATGACTATTCTTTACAGGAAACGCTTTGCCTGCAAAAAAAAAATAAAAAAACGTCATCAGTACACAGATCTTTAGTTGTACATTCCTCGAGCTTGGTTACCATTTTGAATCTGAGTTTGGGATGTCTGCTAAACTAGAGTACGTATAATTTTGAAATAAGATCATTGCTGGAAGGAATAAACGAATAAAGAACAATGGTCTAATAGTAAAGCAATACAACAATTTAATAAAGTGTGCATGTCAATTCATTCTTCGCTTGGCTCTGTAGATGAAGCTTACTTCAAAACCGGTCAGCCACTTTATTAATTTGTTGTATTGTTTTACTATTTGACCCTTGTTCTTTATTCACGTATAATTATAGTTGTGCTCCCAGCTAATGATATCTTTAGAACCTCCTAAATTATACTGTTATAATTATTTGTGACCAATTTATTGACTTTCCCTCGTATTTGTATTTTCTGTATTCAATATATTCATGACTCGGGCAATGAAGATATAGAGGACAGAATTTTATTTAATTTTAAACTACTCACTCGGCTTTCACAGTTCCATCAATTGTTTCATCCGTTTTCAAAATTATTTTTTGGCAATTAATTTTTACGGAAAAAGTTGGCAAAACTGATCATGAAAAGAATTAGAAACCAAATTATTTATTAAAATGAAAAATTTCGCACGAGAAGGGTGAAATTGCTATAAAAAATGATTACCATAATTTCTGACTTCAAATCGTATTTTGGTTCGAGCTGCTTTCTGCATTATGACAAAGAAAATCGTATATTTTACACAGAAAATTCTACGTAACTTCAAAAGATAATGGGCTCTAGTTTACTCACATTGAAACCGTAGTATACCCTGATTGTCCAATTACCTAACTCTGGGGACGATGAAAATTTGAAATCAGTCTCTGTTATCCCCGACGGATCCGTTTGCAAATTCTCTTTGTAAAACACCCTTGACTTGGCCGGATTCTGCAAATAATTTCAGAAATATGAAATTGTGAATAATTAAAGTATTTTAATTAATGCAATCTTAAAAAATTATTTATTCCATGTAAACAATTTAATAATGTTCTTTTAATACGATATATCAAGTTATTTAAAAAGTTCTTGCGTATTTCTGCATTCTAGTTTTTGACAATGAATAGCGCCTAACCCCTTTACAGAATTGGTTCTATCCTATGTGATTTGCATCCTTTACATATTTCTATGAGAAGAGTCTTAAATAAATTATTTTATCATATTAATAAGCGGTAAATAGAGTCTATAACAGTGACTACTGAAGTCAAAATTCGAGCAGCATTACGTTTTTAATTCAAACTGGGCCACAATGTAACTGAGGCATGTTGAAATGATGTCAAGCGTATGGACAGAGTGCCTTATCAACAAGAAACGCTCAGTTTTCGTTTTCGAAATTCCAGGAGAAGAAAATCTCTCGAAGATAACTCCCACTCTGGACGATCGCCTGATGTTGATGAAGATGCACTGAATGCACTCACTCAAGCTAATCGACGCCAAACCTGCCATGAACAAGCCTTAAAAAAAAGATTAATTGTTCCCCCATCCTCTGTCAGCAACGAATGAAGTGTCTCCTGACCAGTTGCTTTTCCTTGCTCCAACGTCATCACAGAGAGTCACTGTTGGATCAATGTATAACATAAGTTGAAAAATGGGTTCTTTACAAACTGATTCATTGCTCTTGCCAATGGTTATCAGCAGGGGAACGTCCTTGAAACATCCCAAAGGACGAGCTATACCTAAAGAAGGGTTGCTGACTGTTTTCTGGACAGCGGTTGGAGTAATGCAGTTTGTGGTCTTAAGCAAAATAAAACCATCACAGAACATCACACCACTTATTATGATAAACATTTGATTGACTTAGCAGAATCTTTCAGGTATTTGGGGATTGAACTCTCCCACGACTTATCTTGGGATCTTCATGTGAATGCCCTCCTGTTAAAATTAAATAGAAACATGAGTAAGCTCTCCAGACTGAATTATTTACCATCTTATGTGTTAATTTCAGTATATTATGCTTTGATACACTCTAGTTTATGTTACGGTGTCGTTTTCTGGGGAGCTACCACGCTTTACAACATGTCTAGGATCCTAAAGTTACAAAAATGGTTCCTCCGAACCCTTATGAAGGTCCCTAGAGGTACGTCTGTTTCCGGTTATTTTTCCACTTTAAAAATACTTACTATACAGCAGATATATAAATTTCAGTTGGTTATTTTTATTTATAAAGTATTGCATTCGATCCTCCTAACAGCAACCCCCATATCGCCGATACTTGTTATGGATAAGCACAATTATCCTACTAGACAAGCTGGTAATCTTTACCTACCAAAGGCTAAAAACAAGTATGGAAGTAACTGTGTTACTCACGCAGGGATTACAGAATGGGCTGTGATCCCTAACGAAATTCGCACTTTGTCTGATTACGAGACTTTTCGCCGTGAACTGAAGAACTATATTCTCGGATAACCTTTTGAAAATAACTGGACTTACTTCGGAATCTCTCGTGTCGCTTCATATCTTATTTTTTTGGAACTGGTGCCTGATTGGATTGAGTATAATAGTAAGTTATAATCATACCAATTCACATATACTAATCAGTGTTAATTTAGTATTCAGTTTAATTTCCTCTTACTTGTTAATTTTATTTCTAATTTCTTAATTGTTTACATGTAATATTGATTGTGATAGGGGCTCAGGGGGCCCTATTTGTCGGTCTTTAACCATACCGGGCCCTTCTGAGCTCCAATTCTAATTCTAATTCCAATTCTAATTGTAATTCTTTAAATAATTGTAATTGTATTTGTAAACTAATAAAAAATAAACAAATAAAAATAAACAAAATAAACATATGTACGAGGTGAGTCAAAGTAACTGGACCGAGCTATATTTCGGAAATGGTTCGTTTGAAACGAACGAAGTGGCCATGCTAGCAGGGAATAGGATAGGTGCTCTATCTTTTGGGACAGTTTTGAAATTTGGCCGCCATCATGAAATCCGCTATTTTAGGTCAAGGTTCATTTTCTTAAATGGGAAAGGGGCTCAAGTGGCATATCAAATAACACCAGTTTTTACCCAGGAGTTCATTTCTGCAATCGGATTTCCGTTAGGTCATGACGTGGTCATGTGGTTATTAACAAAAACATTGTCTATTGCAGGTAATTGGAGCTGGCACTAACGAAGGAGGAGAAGATTGAGCTGATCCTGATGTCCATAGTACGCTCCTACCACAGCGTTGCTGCTGATTTCAACGCCCTGCACCCAGAATATGTTCATGGAACCCTCCTCGTGCACAGTACCTTCACTTATGCGATATCACATTTAAGAAATACTAGGACTGTTGAACATCAAGCGCGTACAGGCCGGCCAAAAACGTCCGGCCTCATCCTCCGGAATGTATTATGTGAGTGAAATTATATCATTGAAAATACATAAGGGCTTTTTAAATGGCTTAATATAAGGTTTATATAACAGTTTTCACAGTCATTTATTGTTTTGTTTTTGTTGCACGTTTCCTGAAACTAGTAAGTCTCGTTAAAGAAAAATATCATTACTAACCCAAAACGTATAATTTGTGCACTTTCCTATCGAAATGAAAAAAAAATTATGAATTTATATATATAAATTTTAAAATATAGTTTTATAAAGCAAATTAAAAAATTTCGTAATTTTCTATTGTATAATGAAATTTCAGGATTTTGCTTAGGTGCTTGCATTTAAGGTTTTTTCAAATTTGAAAATTTAAACTATCCAATGAGAAAGCGTTATTGTCATCTCCAGTGAATTAAAAAAATGAATTAATTCACTCACTGATGCGTTGCAGAAATTGTGCTATTAAAAAAATTTTTTTTAATTCGGTCACGAGGAGGGAGCAGAACAGAAACCTTTCAATGAATTCTTTATTTTGACTTTCACAATATGTAAGGGTCGTACAAGTGAGAACGAAAATAATTTATTTTATCTAAAGTATATACAAGGAATTTAAAAATATTCTCCAAATGCGTTAATGCATTTATCCCACTTCGTAACAAGGCGTGTAATTCTTTTATGGAAGAAGTCTTGCGCTTTCGTGTGGAACCATTCCAAAACCTCTTCCTTCACTTCATCGTCCGACTGAAACCTGCGGCCTTTCAGATGTTTCTTGAGATCCCCAAATCAGGGCTGAAAGGTGGATGCTGCATTGCTACCCAGTTGAACTTTTTGATGAAGTCTACCGTTGCTTTCGTTGTATGAGGACGCGCGTTGTCGTGGAGAAGAAAGCACTCCTTCTGTAAGAAGTCCAGGACGCTTGCATTTGATGGCCGCGCGCAGTGCCTTCAATGTTTCCTGCTGGGTTGGTTTGGTTTGGTTTGTTTGGTATTAACGTCCTTTTCAACTGCCATAGTCATTTCAGGACGGCGTTATAGGGGCCGCAAATTTTGCCTCGCAAGGGTTCTTTAACGTGCAGCCGGCAAACGACTACACGGGACAACCGCTTTACTTCCCTTCCGAAGGAAGTGCGTGATCTCAGGATTATCCCCCTGAAAAAATCCTCGTCGTCCTCTGCCGGGATCGAACCCGCGTCCTCGGGCATCAGAGGCGATCACGCAACCCCTGAGCCACCGAGGCCGATTTTCCTGCTGGGTTAACTGTGGTGCCGTTTTCAAGAAAGTCCAGTAAAATCGGGCCTTTGCGATCAAAAAACACGGTCAACGTCACCTTCCCCGTGCTGTTTGCGATTGATTTTTTCGGTGGTGGTGACCCATAATGCTTCCATTACCGACTTTGACTTTTGCTTTCGGGCTGGACGAAGCGATCACACGCAGAACTTCGAAGCGCGAGCTATCGTTCTTTCTGACGTGATGCAACACTTGCAACCTATTGTTTAATTTGCACGTGGGGTTTCGCAATTGTTGAAAACAAAAAATTTACGATCCTACACGTCGTCTTTTTTTTCCCCACACAAACTTTCGTTTTCATTTGTACGACCCTTATACGTGTGGTTATGTGTTAATTTTATAATGGTGGATTATATTATTTTTATTTGCCATTTCTTATCTTTTGACTTTTTTTTTTAATTTTAAAAATTGTTAATTTTAAATAAACAACAAGTTTTTATATTTTATGCGAATGACGGTTAAACTAGAATTTCTTACCTTAATTTCTAAGGTAACATTCTTCGATACAGGAATTAATTTTTCATCCAAACAAAATATTCTAATGAAAACTAAAAAAAAGAAACTATAATTATGCAATCAAATCAAAGTATTTCTAGAAACAAATTTTCCATATAGTAAGTACCGGGTGTCCCAAAAATGACTGATGGATTTTGAAAATCAATAAAAAAAAAAAGACGGAATGCGGTAGATATATATCGTTTGCAGCCTTATGCTTAGAAAATCAGAGAAATTTATCCCACCAAATTTCAAATTTAGTTAACATTTCTACCAAGAGATGGCGCTGCAGGCGATCTGTAACAGGTATAGTTAAAACGAAGTATTTCAGCTCGCCATTCCGTAGTTCGTCGTCAAGCTGATAGCGTGTGCTGTTGAGATTGCAAGTCCGCTCTACCAAAATGGATTTTTGCAACAGTCCTTGCAACATTTTCATACCGGTTTTTATTTTTTCATAGTTTTCAGCGCCACCTGTGGGTGAAAATGTTAACTAAATTTGAAATTTGGTGGGATAAAATTCCCTGATTTCCTAAGGATAAGGCTGCAAACGATACATATCTATCGCATTCCGTCTTTTTTTTTTATTGATTTTCAAAATCCATCAGTCATTTTTGGGACACCCGGTATATAAGGGAAAGTAAAAAAAATTTTCATGAATTAATTAAATAAACATTAATAAAATTTTCATTTATTTATTTTAATATGAAAATATTATTTATGTTAAGCTGAAGATCGAAAATCCTCATAGAATGAAAAAAAAAATCCGACCAAAAGAGATTGTGGCTTTAACCACTACAAGAAAGTTTGTTCTTCGCTGTTTTTATAGAGGGACAAGGGTGTTGTGCCCGGTGCAACCGAGCAGAGGCAATAAGCAACATATAACACTCAGTGATTATACAAAAGGAAATATATTTAGTAACTCACATGTCCAGCGCTTCAGCGCCGTACTTGATCATCATAGGACCTTCACCCTATATGATGATGCTTTCCATAGCAATTCTGCACGTTGCAATTGAATGGCGGTATTGCAAATTGAAGTCATATTTAGATTCAGACCAGCTTGAACATTGAACGTGCCATTCGTCCGCTTATCAATTGAAGTCCTGCAATTCCATTCGTTGCGTTGGCAGGGCAATCTTGCCTTCTAATCGAACAGTCGCCAGCACTTTTTCCAATAAAAATGATTTAGCGGTTTCTCCAGGCCTGCCCACGAAAAATAGTCTCCCTAAAGCCTGTTGCACAAAAACCGACTTTTCTCTGTTTCTTGGGTGTTTTGGAACTTTCTCCGACTTTTCACGTTTTTCAGAAATCGACACCGTTTTACATTTGCCGTCTTTTTTGCGTTTTTGAACTTTGTCCGACTTTTCACCGACTTTCTTCCGACTTTTGGATTTCCAACCGAGTTGGAATTTTTTCCGTTTTTTCAAAAATCGCACCAATCAGGTGAGCTCTGAGAGCGCTATGCATTGTGGGCGTCGTCGAAGCCAGAAGTCAGATCAAAGCCGCCATTACAAATAAGCTCAAACGTTTCACGTTGTCGTTGCAAAAAAAAAAAAAAAATATGGAAAATTCGAAAGGCAAGCAGCTTAAACTGTTAAAAGAAAAGTTAATAAAGGAAGTAGAGGCGAGACCGGCTGCATATTTTCAGACCTTCGTATGTTACAGACGGAGGCGGAAGGACCTGAAGCTTCCCATTGGTCCTTTTCACGCCTGGGCCATCGAAGCAATAATAACTTAGGTTATCCATCCAGAATGTTTTTAATAAAAAAAATATGAATAAGTTGCTTTAATAGAGCTTACATATTTTCAAAAATATCAAGAACAATATCGTAGGTTTCTGCAGATCAAGAGAAAGAAATCAACTCGCTGTCGTGGTCTTTGTTGGAGAGAATGGCATCGCAAGGGCAGAAATTACGCTCAGAAGGAGACTCCACGAATTCTGATTGCACTATCGCATATGGCTTTCACTTATGACATATGACTTAAATAGATGCAAAACCATTCGACGCACTATTCAAAAGTTTACGATGAAAAAAAACAAACAAAAATTACCACCAAACGTACGCATTTTATAAATATCTAAATTTTGCTCATGTCCACTGAATGTCGTTGTAGCGCAGTGGTAAGCTTTGCGTTTCACATACCAAAGGTAACCTAACCTAACCTAACCTAACCTAACCTAACCTAACCTACCTAACCTAACCTAACCTAACCTAACCTAACCTACCTAACCTAACCTAACCTAACCTAATCTAACCTAACCTTTTATGAGATTGCACACAATGAGCTGTTATTCATTTAAGAACGATTTTGATCCACCAACTCTTGCAATCTTGCCCGGGAGTATGCAGTCTCCAGCGATACCAATGGATTTGAATCTTGAAACGCTTCAACTTCTTGATCAGCGAACTGATGCAATTGAGGCATCTCTGGATAATCTTTGAGTCGGCTTTCATTGTTCAGTAAATATTGGTCCATATCTCTTAATGTGACTTACAGCACTCGAAGATTGGTTGCATCTGAGTTGAGTTGAAGCTGATAGTCTTCCGATAACGCGTCTACACAACTATTCCATATTCGCTTCACGTATGCAACGATGCCATTCGTCCTCTAGCAGTCCTAGAGCTTTTGCAACCCCCTGGAAAATATCTTGCAATACACCTACAACTCTTAGAAGAGCTCCAAATGACTTTAGACCACGAACAAATGAGATCCCTCCACGTCCAAAGGAGAAACTGCAATCATTCTACCAATCGCCTTTTCATCTCCACGTTGCCGCTTCTTCCATAATTTACTTCTTTGCTATGCCAGTGTAATGGTTGCTCGTTACCGAGCTCTCTCCATCATCGACACTGTTATTTGTCCGTTTGATACTAACTTCAGCCGGGTCGTGACCTTTATAGACGTACTTTAGATGTACTTGAGGGAATGATGACCTTGGACCATGTTGATTGGAATGTATCGAACATTCGTAGACCATCCATATTCACCACGGGTACAGAAGAGAAACATGGAGTGGATCGTACGCTGCAAGATCGATAAACACAAGGTCTTTCAAAGTTGATACCGAAATTTAACCAAACTTTCGCATCTACATCATCGCAGACCACGGCGACGGTCTCTCTAGTGTCATCTATTGCCATATTTAATCTCTCCACGTTACAGCTTACGATCTACGATTTAGTTAAGCGTTCTATTTCTTTTTTAAAACAGAAATCAAAATGATTTGTGCCATTTTTAATAACAATCATTATTTCTATAATAATCACAGCAGAAATATGATGAAAGACGGAAATCCCTTCTTTGAACATTGTAAACAATAATGAAAGTATAAAAAAAGAAGGAAACTGCATAAAGTTAAAAATTTTAAATGTATTTAAAATTGTTTTCATTGCTAAAATACTTACGTGCATCCCATGACGATGGCTAAATTTAAATATTGTGGACTTTCACTGAACACAACTATGAAGTTAAAGCAACATCAGGCAAGGCTAGTCACTGGATGGACGTATTGGATTACATTAAATAAATAAAAATAAATAAATTAAAATAAAAAAATAATGAAAGTAAAAAGAGCTGTATCTGCGGTGACGTAGCATTCACGTGATCCAATATGCGCATTGGGAGACCTAATCTTTATCGATCTTGGAACGCTGGATGCAACTCTGAAATCTCACGAAGACCGCCCGATCTTAAATAAAGTACGATACTGAGAGGACTGTCAGCATTGTCATCAGGTATAATCGCGGTTACTTCGTTAACTGTGGGCCGCTTGTGTGTTCTCAAATCTGCTCCAGGGGTTTCATGAAGTCTGTCCTCTTCGAGCGAAATCTTTTCCTGCAACGAACAGCTGGACGAACGGATTGATTGATAACAGAACACGCTGGATAATATATGCATGCGATATCTCGGTCCAATCCGTCCATATAATGCCCATTCGAGTTGCCACTTGTTTCTCTATGTCTGGATCATAGACGTAGATCTGCGCAAACTTGGGTAGTTGGGCTTCTCTCGGCATCAGATCGCCGATTCGATGACAGATGCTTTCTTGAACACATAATGCGTATATTCCATCTCGAGCGTTCGCATACTGTGCATCTACAGAGACACTTTCATGAACTAACGCCCCATCAACGTAAAGGCAAAACGCTGTTTTACGCTCTGATGTTGTTCGTGAATCTGGAATTCAACCACAATTGAGCCAGTTTAAGCGGTACCTCATTTGGAGGATCAATGACGAATTTCCCGTTCAAATGACACAGCCGGCAAACTTAAGAAGCAGCAATGAGAATATACAACAGCCATGTGCCCAATTAAATTTATGGCAACACTTGGCTAGAAATCTTCTATACACGCAATAGCAGAGTACTCCGTAAGCTGGTGTAATTGGGCTCTGCTGCTTCGTTGCTGAAGCAAATTGAGTTGACGACCCGATACAACGTTCATCTTCCGACATTTGCTGTCTTAGAGTAGCAGCAGCCGCACATCTTGTGCATGTTGGAGATTTAGTTCAACTTCCGTCATGTGCTCTCGATGAGCGACTTTAGCAGCTGCATTGCGTTCAAGCGCTTCAAGTCGACTTCCTTTGTTCCTCTGGAGTTCGTCCTTTGTTCCTCCTTGTTTCCTCTCGCGCCTGTATAGCCGCTCGACGCTTAGCCAAATGCCGTTGGATTCGCATAGGCTTCTTCGACCTCCGCGATTGTCTGAAATTTTCGCTTCGTCAGCGCTATTAGTCTGTTCATTAGGAATTGTTAATGACACTGTTTGCTAATAGTTATTAATGACACTGTTTCGAATCGCCCACACGTAGAATTGGGCACCGGTTTTAACAGCCAATAAAAACTCTTAGCAAACTTGAAAATTTGAAACTCTTAGCGAATTTGCATGATAAAACACTTTAATTAACTTCAATTAACACAGCGATATATTGTTAAAAAGAAAGGAGAATTTTAATTGTTTACTTTTGTCACGTCATTTACTTTTGTTGTGTCACTTGCTTCACTTGCCAATGAAATGTCCGGATTTGCGTGATATGACAGACTGACAAAGCACTTTATATACTAGGTGCTACAATTAAATAACGAAACTGTCTTCACTGAAAGAAAACTACAAATGGTACAAACAGAAAATTGTTAAATATTTTCAAAATCTTCATTTGACTGAATGCAACGCTCACAACGACTGGTTAAGTCCTGGCACCACTGTTTAAAGCGTACGGAGGAAATGCTGTGCAGCAAACTCGTCACTGCTGTTTGGATGGCGGGGACATCGCCAAATCGTTCTCCTTTTGATGTTTGAAAAAAGAAAAATGTTCGCTGGAGCCAAATCAGTTGAGTACAGAGGATGATCCAATGTTGAATCTGTTTCTGGGCAAGAAACTCTTTCACAGTGAGTGCGCAGTGCAAAGATCCGTTGTCATGCAGCAGCACCCAACTGACACTTTTTCTGCTTTTGTGTGTATGCGCCCAACACGCTGTCCCAATTTGATGTTTTTGACGATATCGCTACACAAAGGTTTGTTGCCGTTCTGTTATCGGAAAAACCTGGTTGCTCAATCACGTGACGTTCCAAAGCACATTTACATACAATTGTTTGAATTTTCCTACTTCACGACTTCCCTAAATCTCATTATTTAATTGTCGCACCTTGTATTAAAATAAGTCGCTCTGGCATTTTAAAAAATGCATTCCTGCCATGTATAGCTACTTTACAGATGTTACACTTTCCGCAATTTCCCTGTTTTTTATTATTTCTTTTGCTCTTCGGTGTACCGAAAGGCTAAACTAATCGCTGTCACAAATTTTTTGAAACATATTTCCAAAATTCTTGGAATTTAGCTAATTCCCTTCGCCTTAACTTAAAGAAAACTAACTACATGATTTTTTATCAACCCAACAAAGTATTCATTGATGCCGAATTGGAATTGATTTATAACTCTCAACTAGTCTCCCGAACATTGGATTTCAAATACCTTGGCATCAATTTAGCATACGATCTTTCGTGGAATTCTCACACTAGCATCTTGTTGGCTAATCTTAACAAAAACAAGATATGATTTCTCGTTTGAACTATTTTATTAATGCTATATAATGCTTTAATCCCGCTTTGTGTTTTAAGATTCAATTTTGCGGATCCACTAGCGCTTATAACCTTACTCGTATATATCGCCTTCAAAAATGGTTTCTAAGAACCCTATTACAGATTCCAAAACCTAACCCAGTTTCTCTTTATTTTTCATCTCTTGGTATCTTAACTGTCTATCAAATCTATATTTTGTAACTTTGTCTGTTTATCTATAAGATTATTCATGGCCAGTTAGTTCTTTCTACCCCATTCACGATTAACTTTAACAATCATTTCCACTCCTACTCTATACGTTCAGCTAATGGTGGCATACTTTACCCATAACTGTTCGTAATCTCCCTTCTAGCAGTCTTTTCAAAAATCAATTGAAACACTTACTTTTTACTAATAATCTCAAGCTCTAATTGTTATTTGCTTAATTTTCTTTTTTTTTCCTTTTTCTTTTTTCTTTATTGAATTGTAATAATTTATGATAATTCTGGTAAATCAAAATTATACAAAAAAGTATAACTGGGGCAATTGTCCGAGATAGTATAACTGGGGCAAATGTCCACAATTGAAAACAAGAATAAAGAGGTATGCGGATAATCGTAATTAAGTATAAAGAAGGGCTCTTTTACCACAACAAAAGTAATAAAGAATATAACAAAAACAAAAATAGCAGAAAAATACAACCTGGAAGCGCTTTTCGAGAGCAAAGCTCTCATCATTCGGCAGGAACCAAGGAGAACACGTGGAAAACCCAAAGTGAACTGATTAGAAACGACAATCAATCGACAATCGAACAGCGCAGTGAAAAAACAAAACGAGTGGCCCGGAAGCAATGCTTTCACTACCATACTCGTCCAAGTAGTATCCAAGGGAAGTACGCTGAATTAGGAAAGAAGCCAGATGAACCTTGTTAAGTCATCCAGAGGATAAAGAGGAGTCCTTTCCTATTAGGACAGTGAAGCAGATTGTTGATTGACGAGAGACACGAAGGAGCTAGGAGATCCAGTAGTCTGGAAAAATAGCCTTTTGGATGTCTTCGAAGTTGACGTCCAGGAGATGACGAGGCCTGCGATGCCTGAGTAAACTTCGAAAAGTGAGCGGGTGATCCAGAATATCTGCAACCAGAGGATTAGGGTGGTCCTTGATCTTCGGAAGAAGCTTCTTCAACGAATCCTGCACGTAGTTTCCAATAGGAGGTATATCAAAATCTTCCGCAATGGAAGTATTTGTTGCAACTCCCCTGTCCAGTTGGGCGATGGTCCTCAGGGTAATGTTTTGGAAAGTGTGCAGGTTCTTCCATCTGGACTTGCATATTGTGGCCCAGGCAGGCATACCATATAACAGAATGGTCCGGATTACCATTTTATATAGCAAAAGTTTGCTATCTATTCCAAGAGCGCTGTTTCGCCCCAGGAGGGCGACCAGGCTGAACTTTGCCTTCTTAGCCTTATTGATAGCATAGGAGACGTGGTCACCCCAATCTAGCTTGGCATCTATCACCACTCCGAGGTATTTGTAATTCTTCACCCACCCGAGCTCTCTACCCGAAAGAAGGAGAGGCTTCGGGGGTTTCCGAAGTTTCTTGGTAATAAACATAGCTTTGCACTTGTCGACGTTTAGTTTGAGTCTCCACTTAGCAAACCATTTCTCGCACTGATGTATGGCATTTTGTAACCGAGATGTGACGTGAGCGGGATTGCGGTCGGTAGTCATGATGGCCGCGTCGTCAGCAAACAGATATAGCTCACACTTAGTAAAGATTGGGAAGTCGTGGATGAAGAAATTGAACAATGCAGGACCCAGGACAGAGCCTTGGGGAACACCAGCATTGACGTCACAAGGGTTTGACATTGAGTAGCCAACCTTAACACGAAATTTCCTGTTCGTCAGAAAGGAACTAATCAAAGCAATCAGATCGCCAGGGAAACCACAAGTAATCATCTTGAATATGAGTCCGTTATGCCAAACTTGATCAAAAGCTTTCCGGACATCCAAGAAGACAAGACCACCGTACTTTGCACAATTTAGAGGAGTGTTTAGATCTGCAACAAGCCTCCAGATCTGAAGTTGGCAGGAGTGTCCAGGTCGAAAACCAAATTGCTCCTCACGAACAAGATTGTTGGCCACACAGAAAGCATTAAATCTCCTTAGGATGACGCGTTCGAAGACTTTGGACAACATAGGCAGTAAACTTATGGGTCTGTAACTGACAGCAAGAGCAGGGTTAAGACCTGGCTTTTGTATGGTAACAATGACGAATTCTTTCCACTGGTCGGGGAAGTAACCAAGTTTCCAGCAGTCATTTATGGCTTTGGTAATAGTTGAGACAATATTAGGAAGCAAGTTCTTCAGAGCATTATTGGTGATGGAATCAATACCTGCTGCTTTTTTGATTTTAAGTCGCTTTATGATATCGGAGATTTCATGAATACTAATGACATCCTCAGGGGTAGGAATACGATGGATGCACTGGTAAGCGATACATCCATTGTTCACAAGCTGAGTGTTTGAGAGACTGTCCAGGTTGGTCCCAGTAGGCGTGGTAAATTGGATCTTCAGGGAATCCGCAATCAGTTGAGCCTTTTCCCCGTCACTGGTGACGAAGTTGCCATTGTCTGCAAGCAGCGGCGGCAATTGGATGGGCTTGTTACCCTTCAAGGCCCTTACAGTACCCCAGAGTGAGTTGTCCTGGACAGACAAAGATTTCAGTTTTTCCCTCCACCTTTGTGCTCGTAGAAGTTTAACCTCTTCCTGGACCTTGCGAGAAAGCCTGTTGTACTTCTTCTTGAAAAAGAGTAGTCGCTTGCGCTGCCATAGTCTTCTATAGGAATTCCTTTCAAGAATGAGTCGTCTGATGTAAGGAGGGAGGTCGAGGTGCTCGGGGCGCTTCCTATCAGTAGTTGAAGTACTTGAAGTAGTAGCATCTTTTATAGCACGAGTGATTGCACTGATATTTTCGTTGATGTCCCCGTTATCAATAACTTCTCTGTAATGGAATGCTATTTTCTCGAAGAATATCCTTAAAGAGCTTCCAGTCTTGCTTGGAGCGCAGCCCTAGCTTCACATCGATGTTTAGGCCCTCGAAGATAAGCATGACCGGTCGGTGGTCAGAGGTTAAGTCGTCTACTGTAAAAATATTATACGGCTTGAGGAAGCCCTTAAGAACAGCAATGTCCAGCACGTCACTAACCGGCGAGTGGTCACAATAATATGTGTCATCAAGAGGACCAGCAATGAAGGTATCACTC
The DNA here is from genome assembly GCA_023313115.1 of Rhysida immarginata. Lineage (NCBI taxonomy): Eukaryota > Metazoa > Arthropoda > Chilopoda > Scolopendromorpha > Scolopendridae > Rhysida > Rhysida immarginata. The sequence goes on from JAHWFO010032050.1 coordinate 356,589, forward strand.
TTGTTCACATTGTAACCATGTAAGATATTGCCGTTTTGATTAGAGCATTTAGAATTCCATGCAGGGTGCTTGGCATTCAAGTCACCCGCCATAATAACTGGAATGGGCCCAGACAGCAGCTCATCAAGCTCGCACAAACTAAGCTTGTGCTTAGGTGAATTATATAAGGAGGTGAACTTAATTTCGCCTGCGTCAGCATCGTTTATGATTAGGGAAATTGCTTCCATCCCTGCGTAATTTGGGGTGGCTATCTCGCGATGGTCAATGCCGTCCTTGACAATGATCGCTGCTCCACCAAACGCTTTACTAGCATTATTACCCAGAGGCCGATCCTTGCGATAGACATGAAAACCAGGCAAACAGAAAATTTGAGATGACTTCAAGTGTGTCTCGCACACGAAGGCGATGTCGACATTCCAATTTATAAGGAAGTTGTAAAATTCGATGCGCTTTCGATGGATTCCTCTTGCATTCCATATGTTGCAACGAAGTTTCCCGTTAGTGATCTTTCTGTAAGGGCGTCTGTCCATAGTCAATTTTTGTTTTCGTGGGATGCAACCTGTGGCACTACTTTGCCACTGTCTTTGTAGATATTTAGCAAGTTCCCTAGACACCTATACATACTGCATAACTGGTTATTATCAAATCAACTTGTATCAGCAGAGTTGGATGCGACCGAAGCATAGGTTTTGCCCTCTACCACTTTTGTGCTTTTGAGCCTTCTTACTTGGGGATATTTAGGGCACTTGGTATAACTTGAAGTGTGCTGACCATCACATCGGACACATTTAGGGGGGTCTTTACCCTTAACATTGGTACAGTCCCTCGACTGGTGGTTGCCAGCGCACTTATTACATCGAGGTGTTTCGGTACAACCTTGAGAGACGTGACCAAAACGCAATCAGTTGTAACACTGCAAGGGCCTTTTGTTACCTTTGAATAGTTCCACAATAATTGCTAGAGGACCGATACGTTTTAATCCTAAGAAGGACTTATGTTCATTATTCTGTAGGATAACCAAAACCATTGGCATTTCGACTGCATCATTAGCTTTTTTAAGTCTGATTGTTTTTTCCGGAAAATAGTTAGCCTTCCTGAGGTCGTCGCTAAAGTCTTCCAGATCATACGTTATATCGACATTTCGGACAACGTATTTCAGCATTTTTTCAGACTTTAATTGGTGATGCTGGATTTTCAGAACATCGTTGCTTTTGACTCCAGACACCAGAATCTTATGAGTCTCTTCGTCGTGGCACTTAATTTTAATTGTGTCCTTTCTACCAGTGTGCGCGGTGATTTTGTCTAGGAACACATGCTTTTTGACCTCTTCCAGAATCTCCTTGATTGGCTTCCCATGGTGACGAATTATGATCGGAGGAACATATACGTTTCCTTCTCTATGATTAGCGTGGACAGATTTCTTGGTTTTTTCACGAAAAACAACAGAAGCTACATCACTGATGGGCGCTTCACTGGAGATATTATCCACACGCATGCCTTTTCTAGATTTTTTGTTTAGAACAGGTATCCAGTCGCTGACTTCCTTAGTTAGACCGTCATTTAGCTTTCTCTTATTCCTAATTTTCTCCAACGACAGGGATTCTGCACAGTTAAGCATTGGGTCGTCAATGACTTCCGAACCTTCTTTAGAATCGTATGGAGGAGCAGCGTTATCCACTAAAATGGGCGAGACGGATGGAATGGCAGAGCCCATAAATTCCTTGATAGCATTGCTAAGATTGGCAATGCCGTTGGTAGTTTCCAAATTCGCACGCTTTGCATCCTCTCTAAAACTATCAATATTTGTGTTTACACTGCTAATATCATTAGTCAGCGATTCCAACCTTGTTTCTAATTCTAGATATTTTTTGTTCAATTCCGAACGTAATGCCTCAAGCTGGTCATTTATAATGATGTCAAAAGCTAGAAATCTTGGGTCCTCACATGCATCTTTGTAAGCTACATCACAAGGTAACACCTTACCGTCAGCATATTACATCGCAAGGTAACACAACACAAAGTTTAGTTAACGTTATGCATTCATCGCTCTTATTCTCGGGGATCTTGTTGTTGACAAGAATATCTTTGAGGAATTCGAGGGTTTCCGGAATGGGAACGCTAAGAAATAATGAAACAATATCGAAAGAAACTAAAATCTCGCCTTCTTTAATAGTCTTATTCTTGAGCTTTTGGACCAAGTCAGTACTATTGATGACTGAACTGTCGAAATTAGACAGTTTTAAGAATTTGATAAATTTGGCCAAATGTTTTGAAACCAAATAGGTAGGGGTGTCAATGTTGGAAACTATGGGACGCATTTTGTTTCCAGGTTTGTGTACTTTGGGCAAAGCATATAATTTCGGCATTGTTGGGTTAGCAATTATAAGGGATGAAGCCATATTTTTGGGAATGATATTGGGGCAACTTTTGATGCAATCTTTATTTCCTAGCGTTCCCATTCCGGAAACCCTCGAATTCCTCAAAGATATTCTTGTCAACAACAAGATCCCCGAGAATAAGAGCGATGAATGCATAACGTTAACTAAACTTTGTGTTAATAATAATGTCTTCCAATTCAACAATCAGTTTTATAAAATGATAGGTGGTACACCGATGGGATCATGTCTAAGCCCTATTCTTGCTGAATTTTTCCTAAGAAGTTTTGAAGACATTCTTAAGAATTCTAATTTTTACTTTCCCGACACCTGGTTCCGTTACGTAGACGATGTTTTCACAATTTTTGACACGAACTCCTGTGACGTTAATGCATTCATCAATCACATCAATAGTTTCTTCCCTTCTATCAAGTTTACTTGTGAAGTTGAAGAAAACAATAAATTACCGTTCTTGGATTTAGTGATAATTAGGAATAATCACTCCCTGCATTTTGATATTCATAGGAAACCCTCCAATCACCTAAACTACATTCCCATCGATTCAAGCCATCCTTGGACCCAAAAAGTTTCAGCTTTTATTTTCATGTTGGATAGGGCACTCAATATCCTATTAAACAATATTTCATTCAAACAAGAGATTGATTTGATTAAAAAAATAGCCGAGAAAAACGGGTACAACTCGAAAATGATTGACGATCTTTTGAGGAAGAGGAAGTTCAAAAAATTTCTGTCAGACATAACCACTCTACATCCCATCAAAGATAAGTATAGAACAATATCCGTTCCTTACAATAAACGACTTATTAAAAATTTAAATTCAATTTTCAAACTATATAACATTTCTCTTTCTTTCAGCAACCCCAACCAAATACGAAACTTGCTGGGTAACCCCAAAGATAAGGTACCGGATATACAAAAGTCAGGCATCTACGTCATCCATTGTTCGCAATGTCCTAAGCTTTACAAAGGTCAGACCAAACGCAGTTTATCCACCAGATTTAAGGAACACCTCGACCACAGAAGATTCGGTAGATGCAGTCAATCAGCCATAGCTAAACATTCAATAGAGACGGGTCACGATTTTTCCATCGACAACTTAAAACTGTTACAATTTATCAATAAAAAACACTTGTTAGATGCTTTCGAGAGCATGGCTATCCATAAACCCAAGAACAACACGTTATTAAACTCCGACTTAGGCCCTATTGGTGATTCCCCTCTAATTCAGTGGTGGTCTCAATTAGCCAACCAATAATATTGTTTTTATTTCTTTTCTGTTATTGGTCTGCCTTGTATTTCTCTCGCTATATAAACCGCTTTCTTCGGTTTCTAATCAGTTCACTTTGGGTTTTCCACGTGTTCTCCTTGGTTCCTGCCGAATGATGAGAGCTTTGCTCTCGAAAAGCGCTTCCAGGTTGTATTTTTCTGTTATTTTTGTTTTTGTTATATTCTTTATTACTTTTGTTGTGGTAAAAGAGCCCTTCTTTATACTTAATGTAATAATTTACTTGTATTTTTTTTTGTGCACACTGGGGACCAAACTTGTCGGTTATACAGGGCATATCTGAAACCCTGTCACAAACTTGGAGGGATAGTATGGGTGATTTGAAGCAAAAACAGTTCATATGAACATGGGTCCGAATTTGAACGATAACTGAGACATGAACAGAAATAAAAATGCCGCCACCAAGATCAACAAGTTAATAACTCAGGTTCTGTAAAGCTTAGATTAATGAAATTTGGGAGAATAACAAGGTACCGTTAAAATTTAGTCGAATTCCAGCGAGAAGTTTCCGAATTACGCAGTCAAACTTGTAACAAGTGCTCGTTAGTACTCACAAGTGAACAAGTGTTATGATGTTGAATGAGTCACTCCTATTAAAAAGGTTGGCAAAGTAAGACTGTTTCGCCTCACTCGTTAATTTGCGCACGTAATTTGATAAAGAGCGAAAAGAATGCTTAGTATGATTGTGTGCTCTACCAATCAGTTAATTCAAGAAATGAGTTAAAAATATGAATTCGTTTTAAAGATATCGTAATTAATGGAGGGGGAGGAGAAACGGAAAAAGTAGTTGAAGTAGAAACTTGAAAAGTGAAAATAGGAAAATGATCGGAAAAATGCCAGTCAATTGAGCCACTATTTATATTATCGTGGGAAAGAGAAAAGAATTGATCAATCCGGGAATAAGTATTGTGAAAATTGGAGTAATAATTAATGGATGGCGATATTCCTAGTCTAGAAAAAAGGTCAAGAAGGGATATACTATTCGAAGAGGGGATTGAGAAATTGTATGAAATCTCCAGGGATAATAATTTTTTGTTGGAGTGGCTTAGTTCAATAAGCATAGCAGAAAAAAATTAAAAAGGTGGTAAATAAGCCTGGGGGGGGGGGGGGCGATAAATAGGTATGAAGTAAAATTTGTCATTAATTAAAATGGTAATATTTTCAAAGTCAGGGGTGCAGGTAGAATAAGAAGTGATGGGTAAATAATGTAAAGTATTAAGCTAGTAAATAGCTAGACCGCCGCCTCTTTTAGAATGTCGGTGGATAGCCTCAATAGTATAATTATTTAGAGGGGGCAAGTCTAAAGGGGATTTCGACCAGGTTTCGGTAAGGAATATAACATGGGGTAAAGTATGAAGAAGACTGAGAGAAGCGAAAAATAAGGATGAATTGGCGAGAAGACTACAAATGTTTTGACTACAGTAGAATAAAGATGTAGGGGAGTTGTTAGAGATGTTCTGGGTGATGGTGTTTAGTTCGTTAGTCGATGTTAAGTTAGTAGATGGAACCATAAAATGAATGATGAGTAGCAAGGTGGAGGGTATGGTGGATATATGTCGTGTAAAAAAACAAAAAATATTAGAAAATGTTGGGACTACTTCAACCAACATTGAAGAAATAGCTAAAAACTATAACATTATAATAATGTAAATTAATAATCGCCAAAAGCTAAAAGATATAAATACTTATGAGTTTTTAACAAGAGATTGTAAATCCGTAGCATTGCAGATAGTGATGATCTTGCCAGCAGAATCTTTGGTCAGGATCCGTCCTCCATTCGTCCAAACGTTGCGGGGACCGAGATGAGATTTTGCCGAACATAACAGACGATAACGGTTCACAGTTAAATCTTCTGCGATGAAGATGGCGAGGCCTCTAAGTCTACTCCTATTTTAAATCACCGTAGTTTTAAACATGGTAGAATAAAATTGGAGCAGAACTGGACGCAACCTTGCAGGCGATCGGGGGCCTATTCTGTGAGCCGATAGAATAGCAATTCGGTCTAGCTGCACATCGAGTTTGGTGCTGAACAAGTCAAGGCAAGTGAAGATGGTGTCTTCGGACGGCGATTCCTTGAAGCCATAAATTCGAACATTGGCCCTTCTGGCTTGTTGCTCCATATCATCCATTGTAATAGCTGCATTTGTTGCGTAGAAGTAGAATACATTCCAAATTCTAGCCTCTGCCGCAGTCATTGTTGTAACTAAGTGTGGATCCCTGATGCGTGTTCTTATTTTAAGGGCCATCAAATATTCCTGCCTTTTTCTTCTCGGCACTGAGACTTGGAAAGGTAGAACATATATAACTGAAGCAGTTTCCAGTATGATCAAGAGCTTTGACGAATTGCTTCATTAACCCAAATTTTTTTGCAACATAAATATGCAGTAGGGTAAATGCAATTTTATTCCTATGAACTAGAAGTTCATTCTTGATGTTCTTGTCACCGGGCGTCAAACTGATTCTTGGTGACCAGTTTTTTTAACCCAGATTTTTCTATTGTATCCCTACTGTCCCAGTACCACTGGAAACAAGGGTATTTGGTGTAACCTCCTTGCTAACCCAGCAGAAAATTAGCCGTTTTCAAATCAACAAAAATTACCCATCCATAAACATGGTATTCCAATTTATCCAGAACAATCGATATTGGCATAGTCTTCCTTCATTTATACTGAGTGTCCTATTGGGATTGAACCATATATACTGTATTTCTGTTGTGAAGTAACACACATTTAAACTCCTTTTACTACTGTCAATAAAAAGTCTCCATTCACTTGAATCCTATGCGGGCAGTCCTATATTGATAAGAAGCCCTTCAACATCAGTACAATAAACAAGTTTACCTAAGGAATGGAAGTACTTTCGCAGTGCTGCTTCTCTGTTACGATAAAAGGAGACATTAGTGCCAGATCTGATGAGCCTGGAAGGCAACAATTCAGCAGACTGATTTGGCATATACCAATCTCTTACAAGATCATTCAATTCAGGCTGATTAAGCAGAAATGTTATCACAATCTGCAACAGATGGCGTATGTTCGATCTGATCATGATCATCATCATCATCATCATCATCATCTGTAGAAGCAGGTAAACTGAGGGATTCAACATCAGTATCTCAGTAAATACAGGCACAGATATTATAATCGCTCAACTGGTCGTCTGGCAGATGGGATATCTGGGTATTGTAAGTGTCGTTCGATTTTCTTATTAAAACCTTTTACAGAGACAATTTAGAAGTAGCAGTTATCCATATGATTTGTACGTTCTCTCCAAACATTGGCATACCAAAATTTCAGCTTAGCGTTCTTTCCTTTATACCATGATCGCAAAGTTTCAACACAGGTTTTACCATTTCTCCAAGTCCTATTTTAAGTAGGTAAGATAAACCTTCTTGACAACGGTACTGATGTTGCGCCTTTGATCCGACAAAGTGAAGCTGCCACAGATGTAGCAGAAGACATCAGGGTCATTCTTGCATTTCCTGCTTTCGGATGTTGTAGCCATTGTTAGATCACGATCTACAGAAGAAAATGCAGTCGGCGCCGCTTAATTAATGGGAGCAAGACAAATTGATAACAGTCTTTAAAAGTGAAACTTATGATACTGATTGTAAAACTCTACAACAAATTTAGCGAATTTAGCGAAAACTTAAAGAAATTACAAAACCGAATGATAAAAAAAAAAGAAAATCACAATACAAAAATACGACCACTAATTTTTCTTGCGAAAGGTAGGTGTCTTCTCTGTGAGTCTCTAGTGTGTCTTTTTCAGTAGGATGCTCTGTGTATTAAGTTCCGAATGACCCCTTAATGGGTTTATATACACTTACACTGCGTCTCAAAAGTTTAGGTAATCGTGCTTTTTAATGATTTCAAAGAAATTTTGAATGCAAAACAAATATTAACTTTCTTAACCGAATTATATCTTCAATACAAGTTCATTATCTTTATTAGAGATTTCAACGTTGATTTTAGTCATCCTTTTTCTTCCTTAAATTTAGTTTTAGATACCATTACACAATCAGGATTAATTGCGGCGTCCTCTTCTTTCTCCAGCTATTCTCAGCAGCATGGCTCTTTACATGTGCTTTACTACTTAGATATTCCGTTACTTAGTAATACATTAGACGTCGCAATCAGCATTTTCCATTGCTACTAATCTTCAATAAATCTCCTAATGTCTCACAGCAACCCCAAACACCTTCTCTCCAACGTATCGTTAGGCCACACCGAATCGCTGTGTTTGAATTATATCTGTTGTTAACTGACTGGGACTCATTGTAGCCTGATATCACTGACCTTAATTATTTATTCTCTTCATTTCTTACGCATTTTCAAATCGGTTATGACCGTTACTTGTCTCCTATTGTTCGCTACCAGAACAAAGGATCTAGAAATACAAAAAAAAACCTTGAGTAACTCCGCGTATCTTGCTATTAATTAAAAAGAAAAATAAACTTTACATTAATTCAAGACGTTATCCTACTCCTACTTCGCTTAGGGCTTTCAAAAATCATTTCAATTTCTTAAAGAATGTTATTTATAACGCCAAACGGCATTACTATATCAACGTATTTAGGCAATTGTGTTCTAGTAGAGACAAATGGAATACAGTTAAAAAATTAACGACCGGCTCATAGATCTACACCAATCCTTTTTCCAACCATGGTCAAATTAACAGGTCAATGCTTACTGACTTTTTACCCGTTTTATTTCCTTCCAGGGATATTCCTATCACATCAATTTCATCTAATCACCACTATCTATATGATATACCCTCCGACTTTTTTACCATTCCAACTTCATCAAATGAAGTATCTAAGGTTATATATCATCTCAAATCAACTTCTATATCGGATCCGCTGGGCTTCCGATCCGATATTATTATCGCAGTCAGACGCGCAACCGCCCCAGCAATATCTCCCCTATTTAATCAATCTATAAGCACTGGTTCATATCCGATTGCACTTAAGTTAGCACGTATAGCACCAGCTTTTTTAAAAAAAGAGATCCGAAACAATATTCGAATTATCGACCCATTTCTTCACTGCCTATGTTTGCGAAAGTATTAGAAAAACTTTTTTATGTTCGGCTGTCACAGTTCATTTTTTCCAATGGGCTAATCATTATATCCCAACACGGTTTCGTCCCTAACCATAACGTTGAAACAGCTTGTTTTCAGCTTACTGAGTATTTTCATAGATTACACCAAAGCTTTCGACAATATTCCTATACCCTTGCTATTGTATAAATTAGCCACTTTTTATAACTCCGCGGCCCTCCCCTTCAGTGGCTCTCTGATCTCCTATCAGACAGGCAATACTATCTTACGTGCTCTGATTTTTCATCTGAGTTAATTGTTAGGAATCAGGGAGTCCCTCAAGGTTCTATACTCTCTCCGCTTTTGTTTAATTTGTTCATAAATGACCTTCCAAACGCACTCTCAGATAGCTTTTCCATCCTCTATGCAGATGATGCAACTTTTTTATTTTCCAGCTCTAATTTAAACCAGCTTTCTTTATATGTTAACAGCACTCTTAATACTTTAAAGCTATGGAACAACTTCAATTCTTTGTCTGTTAATACGGAGAAAACCATTGCCATGTTTTTTTACCAATACAAAAAATGTAATATTCCCGCTTTACCACCGATCCTATACGATAACAATATCATCACTACGGTGAAATCGTTCAAATACTTGGGAATGTTATTGACTCATAACCTCAATTGGAATTTGCATACCGGAGCGTTAGGGCTGATCTCCAGACTACACTATTTGCCTAGTAATAAACTCCTATTGGTTTATTTTACTTTGATACACTCAACTTTATGCTACGGTATAATTTTCTGGGGTTCAACACCTCTTACAACCTTACCAGACTTTTAAAACTTCAAAAAACGATTTTTGAGGGTACTGACACCGAAAACCGTTTCTATTTCATACTTATTTCCATTCTTTCATATTTTTACAATTTATCAGATTTATCGGTTACAACTAGGTACATTTATTTATAAAATATTAATGGGACTCTAAAGGTATATTCTGTTCTTGAAATCAGAACTAACGGCGATAACCACACGTTTTCTACCAGACAAGCCGGGAATATTCGCCTTCCTTTTGAAACCTCGAGTATCGTCATAGGAGCGTATCTTATAGTGGCTTAAAGATCTGGTCGCAACTACCATTAGCAATTCGTTCACAGCCAACTTACTGCGTTTTCAGAAGGCTGTTAAAGCAATTCATTTTATTGTAATCTAGTTGCTAAATTATAATCTTGGTAAATATTATAGCACCCCTACATATAATATTTGTTTTCTATTATAATACTAATTTGGCCAACATAGTAGTTAAGTGATGTTATCAATTACTGTTTACTAAAGCTATTATCATTATAAATACGAATAACCAAAACAATATCAAAAATTTAAATTCATTAATACTATCAATATGGTATTAGCTTTTATGTTTTTTTATGTTTAAAAAGATTGCTACTTGAGTCTTTTTTGACTTTTAGTTATACGGAGTACGATGTTCCCAAGTCTAATTGGCAGAGAAATATATATACAGTATTTGTTAACCATTTGTGTTATTATTATACATTTGGTTTTTTACGCTTGTCTCACTATCTTTTTGCTTTTTGTTTTTATTTGTAATAATTGTTATCGTTACTAACCCCGATTTTTTTCTTTTTTCGTATACATTTACGTATGTTCATTAATTTGTTCAAATGTAGTGCCCACTGGGACTTAACTCGTCGGTCTATGAACATAAGTCCCAGTAGGGCACATCTTTTATCTTTTATACTTGTATTTAACTAACAAATTAAATAAATAAATAAATAAAATGTAATTTACAAAACAAAAGCACTGGCCTCTAGTTCATTATGTTAAAGATGATTTTATCAAAAATGAAAAATCCACTGTCTGAAAAGTTTAGGTAATAGTGTGTAAGGGTGTTGGCAAAGAATGAATTTCTGTGCAAATTACATGAAATCACCTTTAATACTCAGAATACTCTACTGATTCCAGTACACAGCAATTGCTGTTTGTAAAAGCTTATAAGAGCCGTGCCAAAAGAGAAGCAATTAACACCTGATGAAATTAGAAATGTTTGGATTCTAAAAGCATTTTCTGAAAATATCTGAATGAAATTGCAAGGGAATTTGGACGGTCTGCATCTGCTATTTACAAAAGAACAGGTAGAGGTGAAGAGTCGAACCCAAAACGTCGATCTGGAGGGCCTATTTATACATCTTACAGAGATGGTCCACAGCTTTGCGAATGAAAAATCAACAGGGAATTTCTTTCCTACAAATTTCACATCAGTCCACCTTGAAAATATCCAAAGCTATAGTTCACAGGCGTTTAAGAGCAACCCCAACACGGAAATCGTGTTAAAATAATACGTTAACCAGCGTAGAAATTTGAGCATATTCAAGTACGTCCACAGTGAGCACGAGAGCACATATCATGGAATGACGAATGGCTGCTATGCTTTTTAGTGATGAGAAAAAGTGGAACTTAGATGGTCCAGATGGTCGAAAAGTGTAATTTATATTAATGTGCTTATTAAAGTTATCGTCTTTATTGGCACGATTTAAGAAAATAATCCAAAGTGTTCTATAATTGATAACAAGGTAAAGGCTGAGCTATGGTGTGAGTTGCAGTTAGATTCAATGGAGTGACAAACAAATCTAGCAGTTCTTTCTAGCAGACGAAGTCAGGAGATTGTAAGCGTGTTCTGTCCCAGCCTTTGTTACCAATGGCTGTCCTGATCAGAGACCCAATTGGGTGTTCCAACAAAACAATGCGCCCATCTATACATCTCGCACCACAAACCAGAGACCAAATTCATTGTAGGAAGTGGCCATCAAGAAGTCCGAACCTCAATCCCATTGAGAATGTTTGAGACATCACGTTACGTCAGTTTGCTTCAGTAGCAGAACTAGCATCAGAAATTTAAGATATTTGTTAAAATCTCAAGCCAGAATCGGTTGGAAGACTAATCGCGACAATGAATGATAGTATGTTTCATGTGATTCGTCATGGTGGAAAGCACACTGTCTATTAACATTATTTTTTTTTGCGCAAACTCAATAAATTACCTAAACTTTTGAGACAGTGGATTTTTCATTTTTGTTAAAATCATCTTTAAAATAATGAACTAGAGGCCAGTGCTTTTGTTTTTATTTATTTATTTATTTATTTATTTATTTATTTATTTATTGCAAGCAACAGGCTAGAAATGCCCAATGACAGCTTACAGGAAAACAAAAATAAGAACAAACAATTGAAACATCAAAAATCAAATATAAGAACAAAAATTGAAACATCAAAACAAAAAATAAGCATCATTAATATCAAAAGAGTTTACATGTTCATAAATTATAACTTTAAATTCATTATAATTTAAAAAGTTAATATCAATTAAATTTGAGAATATATTGCCTAATTTACATAATCGATTGAAAGGGAGATTGCTTGTAATACATTTCTTAGTCAGTGGTAAATAAAATATATCAGTGTTTCTTGAGTTTAGTTTGGGAATGCGTAGTTTTATGAACTCGAGAAATCTAACAGAATAGGTTATATGATTATATAATTTGAATAAGCAGCAGGCGTCGAGATAAATACGCCTGTTAAGTAGCGTTTCACAACGAAAGTGATCTCTGAGGTAAGAGTTTGTAGCATATAAATTTTCATTAAAAAATTTATGATTTGATAAGTGAAGAAGGGAGCGTAGAAAATCAGTTTGAACTTTCTCAAGCCGCCGCTGTAACGTAACATTGTACGGAGACCAGATGGTCGAAGCATACTCTAAGCCGGGTCTTACGAGGGAGTTGAATAAGAAAATAGAAAATTCTGTTCTATTGAAACGTGTGGAGTTGCGAATAATGAAATAAGAGATTCTATAGGCTTTAGAGATAATGTGGTTTATATGGTCGGTGAAAGACAGGTTGTGCTTAAAAAAGACCCCTAGATCCTTTGTGGTAGTTTGTTTCTCAAGAGAAGAACCACTAAGGGTGTACGAGAAGCTATGAAGAGAATGTTTCAGTGAGTAAGTGACCGAGTGACACTTTTCATTAGTGTACATTTTATTTTCGATACACCAAGAACTAATAGAGTATAGATCTAGTTGCAAATCAAAGCAGTCAAGAGGGGTACGAATAATTTTGTCCATTTTGATGTCATCTGCGAACAAAAACAAAGAGGATGATTTTACTACATCTTGTAAGTCATTAATGAACAGGAGAAATAATAATGGTCCTAAGATTGAACCCTGGGGCACTCCTGAGGAGAATATGAAGCTTTTGGAGTTAGTGCCATTTATGACAACATAGTTTGTTCGATCAGTAAGGTATGAGCATAACCATTTGACAAGCGAGAGATGCAATCCAAATTGTAAAAGTTTTTTAATAAGGAGGAAATGGTCCACCTTGTCAAACGCCTTCTCAAAATCGATGTATATTAGGTCAACCTGACAGTTTTGGGCAATCCCATCACCAATGAGATGTATACAATCCATGAGATTCGATTGAGTTGATCTACCATTCGTGAAGCCATATTGGTAGGGAGAAATATGGGGTGAGACAGTGGGATAGTTTTGTAACTTAGATTGAAGGTATAATTCAGTTAAGAAAGTTATATTTGTTTTGCATTCAGTAATTCTTTGAAATCATTAAAAAGCACGATTACCTAAACTTTTGAGACGCGGTGTATAATGCAGGCTATTGTAAGCGGGGTAAGATAACATTAACCGTGCTCACATTAAGCGGCGCCGACTGTATTAAATAAACGTATAAAATGACATTATAAACACACTATCCTAAAAGTACAACAGCATATTTTAAATATAGTTATAATTCCATAATGTCCATTTTACAATACAAGGGTTTATTGAGATATTTAAATATAATCGATTTTCATCCTTTCGGACATCATCAGTATATCCAGTTGTAATGCATAAATTTCTTACAATGGGATTCTTTTTAAAATTTTAAAAATATTTCTTCTATTCATTGTTTTTTGGTTACATCTGTTGTAATTATTTGGTTATAGTATTATTAGTATTTATCTTATTTTTACATTGTAATTTTATTAGTATAAAATATAGTATTATCTTATCTTATAAATACACAAAAAAATCTCTTGTGGATAAAATTTATTTAACATAAAAATAATAAAATTTTCGATGATTATTATTTCACTCTTATCATTAATTTTATAGACTAGTTTGTATGTTTCTTCATAATTCCCGGTTTTATGTTTGCTTAATAAAATGTGTTCTGCATATTTGGAGTTTTTTAGTGCATTTTTGATACAATATACAGGGTATCTCAAAATTCCTGGTACAAACTTTTAGGGGAGGGAGTTTGGGTGATTCTAAGCAAAAAAGTTCATATGAACATGGGTCCGAATTTGAACGATAACTGAGATATGATCAGAAATAAAATAGCCGCCACCAAGATCAACATGTTAATAACGCAGGTTCCAGAACGCCTAGAATAATGAAATTTGGGAGAATAACAGGGTACAAAAGACTGTGTATACCGTTAAAATTTGATCGAATTCCAACGAGTAGTTTCAGAGTTACGCATTCAAAATCGTAACAGTGCTCACATGCAAGTACTAATCAGCACGTGTTAAATTCTTTTTCTGATATCTTGTAATTTGTTTATTTTTTGTATTTTGTATTCTTTTTCTTTTCACCTTTGTTTGTATATCTAACTGTTGGGCAAGTCTTCTACTAGGTCCGCGATTTGATTTTTACCCTGCTATTTCCGATTTTACTACGATCTTCCATATTTTGTTTTCGTGTTTTATTTTTATTCCCATGTTCTCCTTTTTTACTATTGGTTTCTCTTATCCACACGATGTAAGGCTTATATCCTCTTATGTGTATCCATGAAGAAAATTCAAGACCAGAGTACAGGATGGATGGGGGAATCTAGAAATTTGGCTTCAAACCAGATGAAGTGAACTACAGTCATTCCAGAATGTTACCCTGAGGACCATTGCTCAGCTGGACAGAAGGACGGTGAAAAACCAATCCATCCACATGGATTTAAACATGGCCCATATCGGAAAGTTTATACAGGATCTCCTTTTGATTATGATACAGAAGATGAAGACTTACGACAATAAACTTGTGAATGGAATACTGAAGAACTCATTGAATATGAACTGGCATACGAAGTATCTTAAACCGAGACATGTTCTTGACGTCAATTTTGAAGATATTAGCAGCGTCTCTTTCCCGGACTACTGGAAGATGTGATAATCTTCTTTCTCCTTGTGTTTTTTATTTCGTTTGTATTTTGTTTCTGACAATCGTCAATGTTATTTTCTTTTTTGTATAATATGGAAGACCGCTTGGGTTGGTTAGGCTTCTTGACTACCTCAGTGTATTTCATTTGGAGTTTATTCTGGTTGGATGAGCTTTGTGAAAGCGCTGCTTTCGTCCCATCCTAACACTTCACTGTTCGATTGTCGATTGTCGATTGTGTGTATCCTTGATAGAGTGTCACGTGGTTTTCGCCAAGAAAAAGGATCGAGAGAGAGAGAGAAGAGAGGTGACGTCAGCAGGCGAGCTGACGCCGAACTCGTCATCCCGAAGGCGACACGTAAGAGGGAGCGTGAAGAGCGAGAGAGAACGAGAGGGAGCGAGAGTGAGCGGTGGAAAAAGAACGAAGGCGTAGTTCGAGCGAGTGGCAGAAAGGAAGGACGACTTCATCGGCAGATAACACGAGTTATGAGAGACGTCTCCGACAATGGGATTATTCAAGTGGAATCCAAGGGAACGTCTGACGATAGCGAGAAGGACGAGGCGACAGCTTTGAAGGCGGTCGGCGAGCAACGCGCCGACGAGAAGCGACAGCGGGCGGCAGCCGACGAGCGCTACCGAGAGGCTGACGAATGGTACAAAGGATTGGAAAAAGCCATTGAGCGGTTCGTCGAGCTCATAAGCACGCCTTCCCAAGCCGTAGAGAACGTCGTGAGTGCCGACGGACCTTCCCCGACCGTGAATGAACGAGCGAGAGACGACGGACGAAACCAAGAGCAGCGAAGCGCTGAGTCGTATCGTCGTCAAGCTACTACACGAGGCGAGAGGCGGCTAATCCAGGTAGGCAGTTGTTGCAGTCTACATGTTGTCGGAGTAAGTAACCTCTCCTTAATTTACTCCGTAATTCCCGCCACGGTGCTGGGTGAATTTCGAACTGTATTTCACCCCGACGCAAATGAACTCATGGAAAATGACGAGGCCGTGTGCATTTTTCCTTTTTCATTGAGTGCCTATGTCTCGAGCGGTACAGGGGGAATAATGCCACGACTCTCGTCCTCTTTTCCATAATCATGCTCCTTAATCTACTGGGACATTGCTCACCGGACTTATCTTATAAACCCTGATTTATTGACGTGGACTCTATTAGTATAACAAGATTTTCAATCACGTGACGCGACGATCCTTATTTTTGCGGAGATTTCCTTTTTCCGGACCAGCACTGAACAGAGACGAGGCGTACTTCGACGTGTGATAGCTTTTTATGTGGTATGAATAATTTTGCTACCGTCGGTATAACCTCGAATTAACTCTTTCAATTATATCCGTGTCAAGATGCGTGCAGTTTACGTTCCACATCAGTCGCCAAGTTCTAGACGGCAGAATTTCGACAACTTCAGTAGAGAACATTAATGGCTACCGACGAGTGCTAAAGTGTGTGTTTTGAGGCGTTGCCTAAGGTTGTGAGCGTCGTTATAAGTGCGACAGTGAAATGTCAGAATGGGTCAATGGGCTCTTAATTAAATTAAAGAAATTGGTGATGCATACTGTGGTGTTTTTTTTGTGTGCGTAAAAGTGCATCTTATAAAGAATTACCTGCCCTTATTAAGAGGAAATAATTTAGTTGTTAAAGTGTTTTGTGTCAAAAAGAGTGCGACGAAAAGAAAAGGGGCGTCCGCCTCTAATGCGATTGTTTTGAACGACGAGAAGGCAAAAGAGAGCCGTAGACATCTTAAGTTTGTGCAATTTCTTTCTTACTGTAGCAGCAGTGTGCTTCAGCATAGAGAATCTACGATACCGGCGTCATCTTCATGAGTGCATTCATATTGCGACAGGAATTGCTGAGATCAACGCTTCCGGCGCTACCAGCATCCAGTCTTTTCTCCAGATCTTCGCCAGCGCGAACTTCAGAGTATAGCACCTAGTATTACGTCCGAGACGGGCAAAGATTATTTTTTCACCGACTAACCGGCTGCAAGTGCCAGTGTGTAGAGATCTTCCACTGCGTAAATTTAATTTTTCTACTGACTTTAAGTTTTATGTTATGTCGAATAAAGATTGAATTTTCTTTCAAATAAACTTTGTCGTTCTTTCTCTTTGTCACGATCACTCTGCAAAAATCCACGTGACATAGAGCCGGGAATAAATGGCGAAACTAGTCAGAAACTTTGTTCTCCATCTTTTGTGTTGCAAAGCATCTACCAACTTTATCGATAGAAATAGCACTATGGACTACTTAATCAACGATTTTCTATAAATGTTATATTCTAATTCTATTTTATTGTTTTCTTCTTTTTTCTCTATCATTATATCTAAATAATTTAATTTATCTTTTTCTTCTTCATATGTGGATTTGATTTTGTCATCTAGATTATTTAAGTCCTTTAGTATTTCTTCTGTTAATTGACTTATCTAATATACATAGGCTGTCGTACACATATCTTGTATACATTTGTATATTATTTTTTTTTTAATTTCTGTTAATTTATTTTCTTCTAGATCTTGTAGATATACTTCTGAATCTATTGCACTAATTGGATTTCCCATTCCTAGCCCGTATTGTTGTTCGTAAAATTTTTTATTATATTCGAAGTAATTTTGTGTTTTTCTTGTTTTTAAGCTTATTATAATATCTTCTATTAGTTCTTTTTCAATTTCTCTTTCTTTTAAGTTATTTTCTATTATTTTAATTGCTTGATCTACGTTTATATTTGTATACATATCTTTTATGTCAAAAGATACTAATTTTGAATTTTCACTTAATTTTAATTTTTCTAGTTTTTCAAATATTTCGTTAGAATTTTTTACTGCATAGTAATAATTTAATTTCAGATTTTCTTTTAATTGTTTTTGGATATATTTTGATAAATTGTATAATGGTGAATTAATATTATTGATTACTGGTCTTATTGGGTAAATTAATTTTGTGAACTTTGATTCTAGGTTTCATTATTGGTGCTATAGGATTATTCATTCTTAATTGTAATTTTTGTCCTTTGAATATCACTGATTTGAATTTGTTTGTTGTTTTAATGATTTGTCTTTGGAAGTTATCTGTTGGATTCTTCTTCAAAATTAATGATAAGAGAGAAATAATAACCATCGAAAATTTTAATATTTTCATGTTAAATAAATTTTACCCACAAGAGATTTTAAATAATGCCGAATTAATAGACAGTAATTTATTATTCAACCAAATACTAAAAGAAAATAAAATAAAAGAACTATTAAGCAATAACAAAAGAATACAAGAACTATGTAATTAAAAATGTATTTATAAGATAAGATAATACTATATTTTATACTAGCTGATATATCTGGCATTGCTCGGGCTCTTTTTTGATGAAATTTTGCAATATCTGAATGTGAATATACAGTGAAAATGAACACATGAAAAAAAGATTAGAATTAATACAGTAAAAATAAATTGAAAAACCGAAAAGAATTCTTTTAATATGCTCCCAATACATGGCGCTCTCTAACTATGGCCTTCTAGCAGTTCTACCACAGATAAAGAAAACATGTTTTATCTGTTTTCTTAATTCTGAGATTCCATTCGACTTCTACGTATGTGTAGAATAATGCATATGGTTTCGAAAGAGGAAGGAATAGAAAGAAAATAAAACAATACTTTGATCTGACGTTGCTTCAGCCCTGGCTGTGACTGTAGTTCACCTGTTTCGCTCGACACATACTTGAGTTTGGAAGAGCTTGTGGCAACATGTAGGCTTTGTTTTACCACAGTCGACCCATGGGAAGGGGAGATATAATAATTTGAAATGTTTTTGGTAAATGCCCTTATTTAAAAAAAATAGTATCGTTCATTACTGCAAATGGACTTATTCTAAACTTGCTAATAACCGATATAGAATAAGAAACCATAAAAAAAATTTTTGCAAAAAAAAAATCATTTGTTCATCTAAATATTCAACAATTCCAAACTTCCACGCGATTGACGTCCCTAACCTAAATAATTTTTTGGCAACGTAATCATATATCAGATGTGAAGTCGGCCTTATGTGGTGAACTTCGACGATACAATGGATACCCATATTCACCCGTTACAGTTTGCTCTACCAGGGTGCTACGATATATTTTAAAGCAATGGGTATCTTCCATGCAATGAGAGTTTCAATTTAATGCATCTACTCCGACGGAACTACTTACATTAATCCGGTTGTTAGCCACTTGGTGAAAATTCGCACGATTTCGAAAACTGCACTGAAGCGTGGTCGACTCGTCTTCATCTGGTGCTCGATAACCGGCTTCAGTTCCTTCTATGGGGCTTGGTTTTTTTTCTTCCTGGATGTACATGATCGTTTGTTTTTTAATAAATAATATTTGATTAATTTTCCATTTTCTGATATTATTTATTAGACTTATCTAATTCCATTTTTCCATCGTTTGTGTCTGTGTGCTCTGCAATTCTAACAATCTGAGCTGGGTTATTCACTAATTGATAATCTATTGTTGCATTTCCACTTTGCTCTCGATATCTTGAAACTAAACTTGGGCATTCATTACTTGAAGGAAAACAGTGCGTGGGCGAAACAGCGCCGAGCGAATGGACTGCTTTCTCTGCCGCCTTTCCACTATTTCTCATTTACAATCACAAACAGACAACCGATGTTATAGATATAGACAGTGGCGGGTTTAACGGTAAACGGACTAAGCGACCGCGTGGGGTTCCGGAATACAATAGGGCCCCGAATGTTATAAAAAAAAGACAAAATTATCGTTTAACGGGTAATTAATTAAGCAATTGAAATTAAGTTAATTTATTTTATGGAAGGAAGCCTTAATTATTAAAATTTAATAGAAATAAATTTTGAGGGCTCCAAAATTGAGGCTCCTAATTTCAGTTTAAGGACCCCAAAATTTAAAGCCTCCTTAAAGCAAGCATTTAATATCAGCCCCTGTTGACGCAACATATAAACACAAACAGCCGATTGTTGGCACAAACTTTGCCTTACTTTGTTGGTCCTTGCATATTGTTGGTGAGATATCTCCTATTTTTTCGATATTGTTGGCATCTGAATATCGATTAGAAGAGCGTAGGAGGCCAATGGGAGGTCGGACGTGAACGAAACTTAGCCTAAGACACTCTCCGGGTTTTCGAGGTCCTCTGTGCAAAATTTCAGCCTCGGGGGTTACCCGGTTCAGAAGTTATGGAGTAACAATCAAACAAACAAACAGACGGAAAATACGCTATATATATATATATAAATTAATAAAACGATAATTATTAATATAAGATTAATAAAATTACAATGCAAAAAAAATGATAAATACTAATAATACTATAACCAAATAATTACAACAATGTAACCAAAAAACAATAAATAGAAGAAATACTCTTCAAAATTTAAAAAGAACCCCATTGTAAGAAATTTAAACATTTCAACTGAACATTTCGGATGATGTCCGAAAGGATGAAAATCGATTATATCTAAATATCTTAATAAACTGTTACGCCGTACTTCGAATTACGAACGAAATACAGTGATATTCAAGCGAGGAGGCGGCGGTAATTACAAAGTACGACGTAACAGAATACCGAACAATGAGAACAGAGGGAAGGTTAAGTGGAAAGAGAAGAAGAGGAGGAAGAGGTCAGTCGTTAGGAATCGAGCTACTGTTAGGAGCGATGGAAGAGGGATGAAGGATTCTTGTGAGGCCGGATCGGAGGATATAAGCCCGAGCATAGCCGATGCCCGTTCCTTGGACCGGGGGATAGCAACCGTCGAAAGCAGGCAAACCGGAGATAGACGTCGGCAGGTTTCTCCGCCAGTTTCCGTCGAGGGAGAGCAAGCTCATAACGGCGAGAAATATTATTAAACGGCCCTCAACTTGATGTAAGTGTCCTACCTTCTTGCATATTCGTCCTAATGAGGATACAATTAGATTATTGGTCTCATGTTAAAATTAACAAGCGTGAATCTTGCCGGGAGTTCGAGCTCAGACATGCGAAAGGAATTTTCCCGCTTGGTCTGAATGGATTCGTCCAAGATAATAAAGGTCGCCTCACGCTTCACAACTTCGGCCAAGATAGTTGTATTTTATTTACCTGGATTGAATTTGGATGTAGTAAAATACGATAAGGTGAACTTTAATGCCTATTAGTAGTTGCATAGCAACTCTATTAATATTTTCCTTCTAAGGACTTAACCTGCCCAAATTTAAGAGCTGTTGCGCTCGGAATATTTGTATTAATGGAAATTAGCATTTAAAGCTTTTGCGCTTTGGAGTGTGCAATTTGTAATATTGTATTTTTGCTTCAGGCATCCGGCATCCGGATTGTTAATCCCATCAGGCTATCCGCATATGTCAAGTCGCTTTTGTGTGTACGTTTTTGGATTATTGCCATTAATGTTATCGGAAGCCAAACGATTGCTTATTGTGTCTTAATGAATTACTTTATCTGCGAGCATAGATTAGTGTTGCTCGGTGTGTGTATGGTGCTCGATATTGGACTCGATGTTTAGTTTCGTCCTTTACAAAATTTCTGCTATGGATAATGTTCTCGCCTTTTTTGGTGTTAGCTTGTCTACCATGCTTTGATGTTTGACTTTAACCGTATTTATATAGACTTAAGAGAATTTTGGTTGCTAGCAAATCCTGAAAGATTTTTATGTTTTATTCAGTGCCTAATGTTGGTCTTTTCTTTTTGCGAAGTATCCAGGAGAGTGTTTCGTCGGACGGGGAGTATCTGAGAAGTAACGGACCCCCCCCCCTCCCCTGCTGGTGACGGCAATTAAAACGATTGATCTAATTTGCCTTTCAACTAAACATTTTCAGGTAAGCATTACTGTAATTCTTTGCAGATTTCAACCAAAATAATACAAAACATTCATTTTGTGATGTTGTGTCTTTAGCAAACTATTTTATTGAAATTGCTGTTCATTGCCAATTATGCGTCCTATCTCCACCAATATGCGCAACAGCATCCTTTTCACTTCTTGATAAGGGTTATTCTTCTCGCAAAATTGCCCTGCAGGTTGGTGTAGGTCATTCAACAGTAGACAACGTTCGCAAAAAATATCGATGTAATGACCAGATCCCTGCTCCAGGCCCTCCGCACAAACTAACACCTTCTGACCACCGTCATCTGGCTCACCTTATCACCACTGGAAAGGTCGGCAATGCGGCTCAGGCAACTAGAGAACTTCGCAACATCACAAGCAAAGGTGTCAGTGTCCAAACAGTAGATAGATCACTCAAGCAATCTGGAATGAAGGCCATTGTCAAGCATAAAAAACCTCATTTGACGACAAAACACATGAAGGCTCGATTGGCGTTTGCACGTAAGCATCAAAGTTGGACTAATGAAGACTGGAAACGAGTTATCTGGTCGGATGAGACCAAAATCAACCGTCTGAGCTCTGATAGATGCGAATATACATGGATTCATCATGGTCAGCAACGATCCCAACAGCATTACAAGGGGACGGTAAAATTTGGAGGTGGCAGAATTATAATTTGGGGCTGCATGACTTCTAAAGGTATTGGTTACGTAGCAAGAGTAGATGGCCGAATGAATGCACAGAGTTATGTCAACATCCGGCAGGGACATCTCCTCCCCAGTCTGATATACTATAAGGTGAAGATAAAAGACGGATAACGATCCAAAGCATACGTCTATGCTCGCACAATCTTGGCTCAAAAACCATCATATTGAGACATTAGATTGGCCGGCGCAATCTCCTGATCTCAATCCGATTGAACATTTATGGAGTGAATTGAAAAGACGTCTTGCATTATATAACGAACAGCCAAAAAGCATGCACGAGCTTTGGGTTCGGATTCAAGAAGAATGGGAAAAAATTCCAGTTGAATGCTGTTTGAACCTGATTGAGAGTATGCCCAAACGCATTTCATCTGTTATAAAAGCCAAAGGTGGTAACACAAAATATTAAAAAATAAATAGTATTAAAAATTCTTAACTCAGAATTAAAGTTACAAAATTGCCTACATGGTGGTATTCCTTTTGACCTGCTCTAGCTCCTTATTCCATTGGGTTAGAAACTTTATCTACACCTCGTTAGAAAGAGATTAGACGTATTATTTACAGTGTAACAGATGAGAATCATTTGAATACCTATTAAGAAGTTCTGGTCCCATAACCACAGACTTTCCAAACATTTGGGCATTTTTGGAACCCACTGTATTAACGATAGCTAGATTCTGTTAGGCAAATTTCTGTTAGCTATCAATAGCTAATTTCTGTTAGCCTATCCTGTATCCCGGTGGTTCAGTCCGCCTATAGCTAGTAGCTAAAGGCTCGCTTCAACAATAGATTATGAAGAAATAATAGACCCTTACATAGAAAGCTTCAACAGTTGACGATCATTTCATTAAATAGGAATGCTTACAAATTAAAGAACCCTTACACAGCTGTATTCATTTTGAACTATACATTACCGTTAGAATTACGTCTTGCCTTAGCAATCTCATTTAACCCTAACAAAGAAAGGCTTTTTAGAAAACAAATGCTTTCCTTTTTATCCTCGAATTCATTAACATCCTTTCAGTCCTGAACCTTTCGGCTGCCTGACTTGTTTAAGCTCTTTCTCTAAAGCTACTAAGCGTCCTGGCCTTTTATTATTACTGAAAGTTTTCTCTTTTTGAGCTTAACATTTAAAGCATGATACGGTTTACCTATATGTATTTTTACCTTTTTGATTTGGAAGATACAAAGGCTTATCTGTTTGAACGAAGACGTAACCGGAATATTTTGTCACAGGAATAACAGCTTCTTTCTGAAATTGACCTGTAAAAGAATTTAATCAATCATTACCCTCAAATATTTTCTATGGCAGTAAATGAATAAAAATTAAGAAGATTGTATTTAGAGTTTGCTTAGCATTAACAGGCACAATGGAATAGCATCAGGTGAAGTACTGTACAATGATGAAAACAAGATTGAATATTTTATCATGGTTAATTAAAGGCGTTTACATTGCTTTAGCAACCAATTGAAACGCCATTAAATTGATTACGTTACATATTTTATTAGGAGTTAGAAAAAAGTACTTGCAAAAAAGTGCGATGTGGTAATAAATATGAAGCACTACTTCTCGACTTAACCCTTAATTTCATGATTTTTTAATTTATGCTTTAAAAATTATATTCAGTGTTGGTATTGGACACAAAACATAAGAAAAATAGTAGAAAAATACTATGCTTAACTTTTATCTTCCCAAAAACAGAATTTTGTCCAAGTTGCATATATGCAACACCATGTGCTAAAACTGTTGAACGAATTAAGATATGAAGAAAAGGACTGCACCATTATTTTTCCTTGGAAATTCTAGCCCGAAATCATGTGCCCATGATCCCCTTCCCATTTAAAAGCCTACAGTACATCCAAGATGGCCACCGTCCCGGTCACCTGCACCATTTGACTTCCCCCTAGGCCTAATATGTCCCCACGTGGTGGTTGTCCGTCAATTTCCGCAAACACGAATAGTACAATCGACAATCGAACAGTGCAGGGAAAACGAAACGAGTGGTCCGAAAGCTTCGCTTTCACTACCACACTCGTCCAGAATGTAACCAGAGGAAGTACACTGAACTAGGCAAGAAGCCAGATGAAACTTAGTTAAGTCATCCAGAGGATAAGATGGAGTCCCTTCATACCAAGACGATAGAGATGATTGTTGATTGACAAGAGGCAAGAGACGCGAGATCCAGTATTCGGAAAGATGGTCGTCGAAATTGATGTCCAGACTGTGACGAGGCATGCGATGCCTGAGGAAGCTTCTAAAGGTGAGCGGATGCTCAAGAATCCTGTAACCAGAGCATTGGGATGGTCCTTCATCCTTGGAAGCAGCTTTTTCAGCAACTCCTGGACGTGATTTCCAATGGGAGGTATATCAAAATCGTCGGCAACAGAAGTATTTGTTGCAACTCTCTTGTCAAGTTGGGCAATGGCCCTCAAGATAACATTTTGGAAGGTTTGAAGGTCCTTCCATCTGGACTTACATATTGTTGCCCAGGTAGGCATATCATAAAGCAAGATGGCTTGGATTACCGTCCTGTATAGCAATGGTTTGCATTCCAATCCAAACGCGCTGTTTCGCCCCAGAAGAGCTACCAAACTGAATTTTACCTTCTTTGCCTTGTTGATGGCGTAGTAGATATGGTCGCTCCAATTTAGCTTGGCATCTATTACCACTCGGTGGTATTTGAAATGTTTTACCTATTCGAGCTCTTTACCAGAAAGGAAGAGAGGACTCGGGGATTTTCGAAGTTTCTTGAAAATTGAACATCGCCATGCATTTGTCAACATTTAGATTGAGTCTCCACTTAGCAAACCATTTCTCGCACTGATGTAAGGCGTTTTGTAACGGAGATATGAAGTGAGCGGGATTGCGATCAGTAGCAATTAGTAAAAGATCAGTTTGTCGTCAGCAAACAGATATAGCTTGCAATTAGTAAAAGTCAGAAAGTCATGGATGAAAAAGTTGAACAGTGTAGGGCCCAGGACAGAGCCCTGGGGAACACCAGCATTGACGTCACAAGGGTCGGACATGGAGCAGCCAACCTTGACACGAAATATCCTGTTCGTCAGAAAGGAACTAATCAGAGCAATCAGATCGTCCGGAAAAACATAAGTAATCATTTTATATATGAGGCCTTTGTGCCAAACCTGATCGAAAGCTTTCCGGACATCCAAGAAGGCCAGTCTATCGTATGTATCACAGTTTAGAGGTGGTGTGTTTACATCTGCAACAAGCCTCCAGATCTGATGTTGGCAGGAGTGACCTGGGAGAAAGTCGAATTGCTCCTCCTGAATAAGATTGACAGCGAGAAGTCGTTAATCCTCAGAATTGATAGTCGCACAGAAGTCGTTAATCCTCTTCAGAATGATGCGTTCAAAGACTTTTGATAATATAGGTACTAAGCTTAGGGGCCTGTAGCTGATAGCGAGAGCAGGGTTTTGACCAGGCTTGGGTATGGTAACGATGACGGACTCCTTCCACTTATCGGGGAAAAACCGAGTTTCCAGCAGTCGTTCATGGCTCTGGTAAAGGTTGATATAACATTAGGAGGCAAGTTTTTGAGAGCACTATTGGTGATAGAGTCAATACCAGCTGCTTTTTTGGTCTTAAGTCGTTTGATGATTTCGGAGATTTCTTGAGTACTAATGACTTCCCCAGGTGGGAACACGATGACTGCGCCCGTAGGCGAAGCAGTTCGTTATTAACTAGCTCAGTGTTAAGAGACTGTCCAGGGTCGTCACACTAGGCATTGTAAATTGACTTTTCAGGGAATCAGCGATCCAATTGAGCTTTATCCCCGTCACTGGCGACAATGTTGCCATTGCCTGCAAGCAGTGGCGGCAATTGGATTGGTCTGTTACCCTTTAAGGCCCTCACAGTTCTCAGAGCGAGTTATCCACCTTTTAACGACTTCAATTTTTTGCTCCACCTTTGAACGAATTGTACAAGGGGTGGTAAGGGACATATGGAACAAAGGTCGCAGCACGTTGGGTTCCCAGACTGCTAATCCGAAAGAATATCTCCCATTGGTTAAGCGAAAGGGATAATAACGGATCATGGACAAAGGTAAAAACAATGAGCAATGAAACAAGAGGAAACATCTTCCCAATACGCCCAGGAGAACTAAAACTAAAACAAAAGTTAAATAATAAAAATAATGAAAGAAATAAAATACTGTACAGCCCACTCATATCCAGACTGTAAAATTAAAAGCAAAAAGTAAAAACAAGAAAAAATTAAACTTAAACTATAATAAACAAAAGCAAATCAATTAAAAATAGTAATAAAAAAAAATAACAGACAACCATTGATATGAATTTTTTTCCTTAATTTTTTTTTGTGTGCTGTTCATCCCTAAATTTTCGATAGTTCTGATGAATTTGCATAGTCGGTCGTTCTGTTGCCAATTTATTCGAATTTTTTAATATTGATTTCAAATGCGGATAGGGCATCAAAAAGTAAGTAGAAAAGTCATAATAGCACCATATTCGGGAACATGACTAAAATAGCGGTCAAAATTTGATTACAAGTCTATGACATTATACAGGATGAATTAAAACAATAAGGCAAACTTCAGGGAGTTAATTAAAACAATAATTCCTCACAAGAAAAGTTACAAAAAGTACAAAAAGTATGAAAATGACAATAACTGTACAGGATGTTGCAAAAATATACAGGACAGTACTGCAGGGTAGCTTACCTTCTCGCTTCAGGGGCTGCTTCATAAAATAATAATTGGGAAATTTTATTTTGTTAACCCATTTACGCCGAAATTGGTAAAAATGGAAGTTGAGACTTCATATCTTAAAGGTCCACTCCTGGCAATAATTTTCACACCTCGTAGAAACGGACTTCATTGTTGACTCGGCACTTGTTTAAAAGGTGACAATATGAAATGATTCGGCAATGCTTCACTATTGTTATATATGAGCGCCTTTTTGAAAATCAACTAATGAAGCGCCATCTTTTGACTTTTCTACGAACTGGTAGCAAGCTGAGGATACTCCAAAAACTTTAAATTAAGATATCATTTTTTCGTAAGCCTATATGTTGCCGCAAGCTACGCTCAACTTACCTGTGAAAACCCAATGAAAATTCGTAACGTAAGTTTGGAGATTAGCGTGTTCAAACAGACAGACAAAGTTTTTAAAGATGTTCTTACTGTATTCTGTTATACCCCTCTCCAATTACCGACCGAGCTAAGTGAGTTTGACGCAGTGCTGGAGAAAAAAGGTGGAAAATAATGTTCACTTTTTCTGTATATTCACATTCAGAAATTGCAAAATTTCATCAAAAAAGAGTCCGAGCAACGCCGGCTATATAAGCTACTTCATAATACAGTGGGCGCCACTTAATGTGATCACTTTGGGACCAAGCCAAAGTGACAACAATAACCGACTGATAACAATAGCCGAAATTGAATAAAGATGCAGCAGAAGAAAAAAAATCCAAAATTATAATGTTTATTATTGTTATTACATGTGTTTCTTATGATTGTGTCGTACAATAGATATAAAGTACTTTAATTGTAATGTAAGTACATGTACTTTAATTAAGAATCTTTTAATTTGTTTTAGAAAATCATCTATTTTCATTTGTTTAGTACAATTTTGCGGAGAAGGTCATTAATGAATTTTTCATATTCATATTACTTTGTAAAGTCATTTGATCTACGTCTTACACCCACCTGTAATATTCATAGAGTTTCTCTCATTTGAGAATTTGTTGGCGGTATTTCAGTCTCCATTTCTTCTTCATCACTTTCATCTTCTTTTTGGTCCTTTGTGTCACACATAATTTGACAAATGTCAGATTCTGTCAAGGGAGCAGATACTGGGATATTTTCATCAATCTGCATCAATGCATTGAAATCTTCCGAGTTCATATCGGATGGAACTTCATCTGGTTCTTCTGGAATAAACGTGCTCTTTTCTGTTCCTTCATTTACAAATCCTCCTTTGGTGAAGCAGTTTCGGATTGTTTCTTGGGACACTTGATTCCATGACATCAATGCAATGCCTCCATGGGATTGATTGGTCTTTGTAGCCAAGTCATTTGCTCTTAAATGCATATGGTCGATCTCTTCCATTTGCTCCAAGATTCTGGTACGCATTTCTCGACGACAGTAAGCTTTGAGCGTCCGTATGATAAGCCCTGGTCCCAGAGTTGGATATGCGAAGTCGTGTTGGCTGGTAAGAATACTACATTGATGTGCTGGAGGAACACTTTAATATCGTGCGCTCTACAGTTGTCAACGAGCAGAAGAATGTCATGGTGTAATTCTCTGTCCCATTTAAGTACCCATTCATTGAAGAGTGTAGAATTCATCCAAGCAGATTTGTTTGCATTGAAATCTACGGGTAAACTCTTCACATTTCTAAAACAACGTGGATTTTTGCTCTTGCCGATCACAAAAAGTTTTCTTTTATGTCCAGTCATACTCACACAGATTAAAACAGTTACTCATTCCTTTGATGTTTTGCAGCCTTTTGCACTGTCATTTTTGAATAGTCATGCGTGACAGTGTATTATGCCCTAAAGTACATTTCATCGGCATTATACACTGTCACGGCTTTCCTGCAAGTCTCTGTGTGTGACAGCAGAGTAAAGAGGGAGGGCAATTGTAGATTTAACAAAAACTTTTAATGCTATGATTAATAGTACGTTACACAGAATAAATGTAAGGCTGCATGATATTAATGAATTGCATATCAGTTCATATTCTTTATCATATCCAATGACAAAGCACGTAATGTTCTGAAATTCTATAGGCGCTACGTCGCAGGCCACCAAATCACTTGCGTTGACCTCGTAATCTTTTCTTATCGAACCACGAAAGGTCCTTATGGGATAAGAAACTTACATCCACAGTGTAACTTTTTGATTCACCCTCGTATAAAGATAACGATGAAAAAATTTGAATTTTGAAGGTCTTGAAGAATTTGAATTTTTGAAATTAAGGTCCGAAAAGTCCGAAAAGTTCACAGTAAAAATTTCGATGAAATGAAAATGCAGTCCAATAAATAGCCAATTATTTCATGATACTTAAAAATTAAACATGCTTCATGTTAACTTAACAATAAAAATTAAAATTAAAAATTAATTTTAATTTTTACTTTTAATTCACTTAACCAATTCAGTTCCTGGCCCATTGCCTAGCGATTCCAAACTTAGATTTTATTTAAAATTATATGCTGTCGTCTACAGATGTGATTTTTATTTCGTTGTAAATTATAAGGTCCTGGAAGAAAGTATAAGGTCGCTTGAAAAAACAATGCTGTGTCGAAACCGTTTAGTTTTACGATCTGTTCTTTCGGAATATTGTTCAACAACACGTAAAGAATATTTATAAACAATAAAGAGTCCATAGTAAAGATAAAAAATAAAATTATAGTAATAAATGTGATATTTCAGCAATTCTGCTTGGACGAAAGCATAAGGTCGCTTCCTATTTCCCCTAAATTTAATGAGACATGCCGACCACTGACTCATAATTATACAAATACATGCTAAATAGGTGTTCTTGAGTTAGATAAAGTAAAATTATTGACACATTTTCCTTTTATCTTGTGACTTTCACAATTACGAAAGGAAAGCATCTTTCTGAGTTTGAAAAAGGTCAAAGTGTGGCATTCAAGCAGTCTGGCCTAACTGGATCCAAAATAGCTGCAAAAATTGGAAGATCAAGTGTTGTAAATAATTTCTTAAAAGATCAAGACAATTATGGCGTCAAGACAAGATCAGGGAGACCACCAACAATGACTCGCCGAGAGAAACTGAGGGCTTTACGATTAGCCCGCTTCAAACATCATTCCTCGGCTGTTATTAAAGAACAGTTGAACTTAAAATGCACAAGTAGAAGTGTGAGACGTGTACTCTCGTCGGATCCTCATCCGTCGTTCTCCAAGATGATAGCAAGACCACCACTGACACAAGCTCACAAAGATGCAAGACTTGCCTTTGCCAAGAAATGTGTATCCTTTGGGGAAAAATGGGAAAATGTCGTCTTCTCTGACGAGAAAAAATTTAACCTATACGGGCCTGATGGTTTCACTCGATATTGGCATGATATCCGTGGGAATCAAGAATATTTTTCCAAGAGGCAAGCTGGTGGGGGTTGGTGATGATGTGGGGTGGATTTGCGCGAGGTGGGAAAACTCCTATTGTGTTCATAAACACAAGGATGAATTCCTTAAAGTACCAGGACATGCTGACAGACAATTAACTACCGCATGCCCCTCTCATCACTTCAGGCGACTGGATTTTTCAGCAGGATAACGCACCGATCCACAGCTCAGCATCTACAAAAGAATGGTTTTCAGCCAACTGGGGTATCTTGGTGCGTACCGTGTATCAGAATCGTCGCCAATACAACACCAAGGAAGCACTTGCTGCAGAAGTGAAAAAGGCATGGGGAGAAATGCTTCCTGAAGTATTAAAACAACTCACAGACTCCATGACTAACAGAATGATTAAGGTCATTGAAAAAAAGGGCGATTTCATTGGCTATTAAAACAAAATACATCTCCGACCTTAAACTTATTTCCAGGCAAAATACCTGAAATATGACGTTTTCTGTTATAATTTTATTATTGTTGTTTAGAATGGATTCATTTTACACATACTTGTTTATTTTGTGTTATTAAACAATATTCTGAAAGAACAGATCTTATAAATAAACGGTTTAGACACAGCATTGTTTTTCCAAGCGACCTTATACTTTCTTCCAGGACCTTATTTTATGTCTACATGCTACAGATTATAAATTTAAGATATGCAGTCTCAATTTCCATTTTTACCAGTTCGGCGTAAATGGGTTAACAAAATAAAATTTCCCAATTATCATTTTATGAAGCGGCCCCTGAAGCGAGAGGATAGGCTACCCAGCTGTACTGTCCTGTGTATTTTTGCTACACCCTGTATACACAAGAATATGCCCCCATAACAATAGACGGACAGTTTTTTCTGTTATAGAGTTACGTTTGAGTGATCATCTTGCAGCGAAGGTACAAAGATCCGGTATTCATATTAGGAATAAACCGAGATGGTCTTCACATACGGAGAAGCACAAGGAATTGGCCAAGAGACCGCGCAGAGGTAACAAGATAGGTACCCTGACAGACAGCACCACCCAATCACAAAACGTTTGCAACCATTTTTCAGCATTTGTGTGAGAAATCGTAGTTTGATAGAAGAAGCCTACACGGTGGCCGGACTCAACATGTTCGTGCAGCAACCTGTAGAACCATGTGCTACAGGATATTGAGAAAAAAAACTCGGTACAAGCTCCAGGCAAGTGGCCCGCTAGCCTAATCTCAATGGAGATTGTGACACTATTCGATTACGTACTGGAACATTCGAACGAATGCGGCAATCCATGATACGACGTGTGAACATTTTGCATTGTACCCGAAGGAGACCACTTCGAACATCTTTTGTAATGTTGACACAATTATTACCACAGCAATGTCATGTTCTGTACTGATTGCTCTATAATAGACAAACCGTACGTTTTCCAGACATAAGTTAATATGAGTTCTTGTTCGTTTTCTGATCGGAATCACTTCCTGAAGTTTGTCCCTATAGTTCATCTTGTATATGTTAGTCAATG
The DNA here is from genome assembly GCA_023313115.1 of Rhysida immarginata. NCBI lineage: Eukaryota > Metazoa > Arthropoda > Chilopoda > Scolopendromorpha > Scolopendridae > Rhysida > Rhysida immarginata. Next base: position 388,662 of record JAHWFO010032050.1, read on the forward strand.
AAATAGTATTTCACAATAATTCATGTAATGTCTATTCCGGACAATGAAATGATATTTCCGCCATGATTTTGCGTAAGATGATCTGGATTTCTGATTTTTAGGAAATTTAATAATAGTTTTGGATGGAAATCGGTTTACTGTTTATCCAGTGAAGATGATGCATGATCAGATCTCTTCAAAAGTATTCAAATGATGATGAGCCATAAAAACGGTTAAACATTGAACTAAAGAAAACTTAATATTGTATTTATTAAGAGTGAACATGATTTAACCTAAGTTTCAAATGATAGATTAAAACTGGAGCTGTAAATACTTTTCAGTAAGCTTGCCTTGACGTTGAAGATGGATGATTTCTGACGAATTTTTAATACATTTTAATAAAAATCCCACTGTAATAACCATCATTATTTCGATCAAACACGATGAGAAAATTAAATTTACATGATTATGTAATAACAAATTATTGAATAATGAGTTTGGCTGGTCACGCGATGGCGCCAGTGGGTGGAAAGGGATGGGACTATGTCGAAAAATGAATAGTGTATTACCAAAGAATTTTGAAAATCGGTTACCAAATAAAAAATGTTACAACCATGACGGTATTAGTTTTGTAGAACTCAGGTGAATTTTACTTACAAGAATTTATGTGGCAGCGTATTTATTAAAAGCGATAAATTAATTTGCAAAATCTAAGAGTCTTTACCTGTAGTTTCTTTCACTAAAAGGCTAACGAAGATGTGGTCGTCATTCGCTTGTTGTTGCGGAATATCTTCGGGACGAAGGCACATGTTAATAATCTGTGGTCTACCTGATTAAATTATATTTAGAAAATATTGTAACCACATGATTTAAATATAAATAATTGAAATTTAATAATAATAATAATAATAATAATAATAATAATAATAATAATAATTAATAATAATAATTGTAGCAGCGAAAGGGGAATACCCTGCCAGATACACGGGAGGGGAGAGTCCCAAATGCCCAAGAATAAAGTAAATGAAAAACACATAAAGTAAAATAAAAAAAATCCTAGAAAAAAAAAATTAATTGTAACAACAACAGGGAAAGAGACCTTAAGATACACTGAAGGTCAAAAAGCCCAGTGTTGTCCCCCAACAGGCTTACGCCCAAAACGGGGTTAATGAAAAACATTTAAAAGTAAATAAGACAATTAAAAAGCCAACATTAGAAGTACAGCATAATAATAATAATAATAATAATAATAATAATAATAATAATAATAATAAAATAAAATTTATGATAATAAATTTAAAATAAAATAAAATAAAAATTAGGTGGAGCAGTTCACTTGAATAAAGAAAAATGAATATCTTTGGAACTCTCTAAATCAGTGTTATTAAAATACTTCAGGTAATCATTAATAATTTTCATAATAGGATTTAAAGTCGAAATTTTAGTCCTTTACTTTATTATAGGGTTAATAACAAAGCCTCGGCGTATCTTTTTTCAAACTAAGAAAATTAAAATCACCAATTAAGGAAGGGACATATAGATTATCATGAAAGACATTAAGTAAAATATTAAGAAAATATCTACTAATGATAAAATGAATGTTAAACACATTATGATCATGAAAAAACATACTTTGACATTTAAAATTTCTGAGTAAAAAATCCCTAAAATTAAAGAACTTGCGCTGGATTTTGGAAATGGCCTGCATATTGCCACCGTACCAGATCCACGCGCAATAAATAAGCTTAGGGACAAGAAAGGCTTTGAATAATAAAAGTAAAGTCGTAAAATCAGAAAAGAAGTGAGAAGTTCTCTTAATTAAACCTATTCGACGCGAAATATCCAAATGCATTTGTTCTATATGATTAAAAAAGAACAGTTATCTGCAAAAATGGCTCCCAAATCCCTGAGACCACCGGACCTAACAAGAGTATTCCGACCAATTTGGTTCCGGTGAAGTAAACAACAAAGGACTTTTGCGCGTTGAGATCAAGCCCATTCTCTACCGACCAACGCATTACCAAAGAAAGGGAGTCCTGCAGTAACCTGCAGGAATTCCAATCATCTATAACGAAGAACAACTTAATATCATCCGAATATAAAAGAATTTGAACAGGGAGATGTTTCAGTAACTGCGGTAAATCAGCAATAAAGATGTTGAAGAGTAGTGGTCCCAGGGGGAAGCCCTACGGGACCCCACTTTTGACAGGAAAAGAAAAACATGTTGACCTTTGCGATCTCAATCTGAAGCTTCTGCCTGTCAGCATAGAGTTGAACCAATCAAGTGCTTCAGCCGATAAACCAATAAAGCCCAGCTTAACGAGCAAAAGTTGAAAGCTCACCCTGTCAAAAGCCTTCCAAAAATCCAAGAAAAGAGAATCAACCTGACTTCTCTTATCAACATATGAAGTAAGATAATGTAAGAAGATCGCCAGATTAGTTTGAGTCGATCTCCTAGGCCGAAAACCGTGCTGCTGTACATCAGGCAGGTGAGAGTCAACGTGAGTAGACAGTTGATCCGCGATAAGAGTTTCCAGTAGCTTTGCAAAGAATGGAATTAAGTTGATAGGTCTATAGTTCACTTTAAGTCTCGTATCGGACTTCTTAGGTATAGACTGAATCAGGACAGACTTCCAATAATAATAATAATAATAATAATAATAATAATAATAATAGTAAGGAAATTCCTACACCCAAACATCAATACTCCCACGAGTACATAACTTTCCCTCCCTCGCATTTGAGTCCCTCTTTTGGGTCCGCCTCTGGGATTGGCTTCCGGACTTGATCCGAGTTTGGCTTCCCCAAACAATGATAATAATAATAATAATGTCTTTAATAGGCTTTTTAATCCTTTCTGAGTTGACAATATTGACTGTTTCCTTGAGGCTAATTGCCAGATGGACAAGTGACACTAAAAACTTTCTGTTCGTTGAGACCATCCCAAAGTTACCGATGCTTCCTATAGAGGCTTGACTTGATCTCAATGTAACTATAACATTTCTTCGTATATTTCATGTACAAATCGGTAAAAAATGGAATCGTGGTGGTTGAAGAAAGGATTCTCCAATAAACGCGCTACTTTTTGGAAGACCGTCGAATGTCCAGTTCAGGATGAAGAGGCTAATGTTTTTTTGCTTTAGGTGGCAACTGGAATTAGGCTTGTTTATTCAGGGCGAGTCAATAGTCTGTAACCCCTCCCCCTTCTATCTTGGGGACAAATGTAGTTATGCGAATTTCAATAAAGGGAATGGATAGGAAGTTGAGGATACTCTTTCTCATGGTGGCATTTACAGTGTTGTCAACATGCAAATTAGGACATATGGAAATCGTATCTATTAAACCGTAGGAGATACACAAAAAATAAACAATTACAAACTTGTTTAGCATCAAATAAGCAACAAAAGAAGAAAAAAAATTAAAATCCGATGAAGGGGTCAACCAAAAATGTCATTGCAATCTCTGCAGTTGAACAATCGGGTCTTGTATTGGTTTTTGCTTACAAACAGTCAAGTGTATAAGTTAAGGTTTTACAGTCAATCCAGAATGTGTTCAATATAAAGCCCACCTGCACCATAACTTAATTCTGCACGGCATTTCAACGATGCCATTACATATACAAATTTGAGTTGTTTTATTTTCTTACATGCTTCCTGAATTCGCTGTTGCAGATCCTGTTGTGAGGTGGGTGGTGTGGGATAAACTTAGTCCTTGACGTAGCCCCACAGGAAAAAAGTCAAGTGGCGTCAGATCAGGTAGCGTGGTGGCCAATGAACTGGTCATCCTCGGCCAATCCATCGATCCAGAAACATTTGCAAACTTTCGCGAACAATCAATCCGTAATGTGCTGGTAGCACATGTACTGATACCATCATGCTAGTGGCAAACAATCAACAAATTCCATCACAACATTGTTAAGAATTTCATCCCTGTAGTGTTCTGCTGTGAGAGTTTCTTCATAAAAGTATGGTCCCACAATGGAGCCATTGTACATACCCTCCAGTCCACTCCATGTGTAGCTTCTTGAAGCCATCGAGAATTCTCTTCTGCCCAGTAATGAAGATTGTGCCTGTTGACAACTCCATTCCGGGAAAACTGGGCTTCATCGACCCTTACACCTCGTCAACAAATATCGGTTTATCAGCAAGGCGACAAAGAAACCAATTGCAAAAGGTGGTGCGACTGATATAATCGGACGTCCATAGTTCCTGGCGACTGTATACGTGATATGGGTGGAAAGGATGTGCTTCCAGGATCCTGATGACAGGACGCTGAGAAGAGCCAGGTTCTGTAAAAATTACTCTGCTGCTTATGTGAGGGTTTGCAGCAACTGCTTATGTGAGGGTTTGCATCATTTTGTGTCCTTGGTCGACCTTGACGCTTGTGCTGTTGGACAGTTCCTGGATTTAGAAACCTTTGTACAATTTGTCTGATTGCACAACGGGTTAGATGGCGTTTATTTAGGGTATCTTTCTTGATACAACCTAACTGTTGCATGATTGTTTTGCCTTGTCTCACCAAAGCAGAGAACCATGTTCATCATTTCTGTTGTTGGAGCTGAGGTTGATGGTGATGCCTCAGCAGACGCCTCAGAGGATCGAAAACAGATACCTAAGCGCGCATGCGATAAGAGTAAAGCAGCTGCTAAGGAATGATAATACTTATTTAAACGCCTCATTGTGAGGCTCGTTCACTTACCAACAAGTCAATGGGAAATGTGAAATGAAACACGTAGGTGTTATGGTCCCCTCCGATGACCACACAAAGGCATTGGGATGAATACACCTTTTAAACCCAGAAGAACCTAGCTGATGTCATTCGAGGAGGAGAAAGGACTTAATAAGGACAACCATTTTTCTCCACGCAGCCGAAGATGTTATAACTGCCCCTTTTGATCAGTCGATTCGGAGTAGCCATAGTTCTTTGTTGAGAAAGGTGATGGGAATGGCTAGATGTAACTTTATAGAATCACCAGTAGAACCATTCATCAGGAATCGCAGGGACTGAAGAGAAAAACTTGTCAATCCGAAATGTGGTTTAAACAGATTCCAGATGGATTGGGCGAACGAACACTCATAAAAAACATTTCTAATAATCTCAATTATACCACAATGCAGACATACAGCATATCCGACCACTTTCCATTGATGAAGACGCTGGAGAGTATGGAATCTGTGGTACAGCAACCGCCACTGATAATTAAAGCCGGTTCGTTCGAAGGCAATTAATTTAACCACCTTCAAAATTGCTGCCCACGGCTAATGTGGGTGAAGACGAATGATGTGAGTAGTCACACCCTGGTCGGAGTGCTAAAAAAACCATGATAGACAAAGATGGCCTCAGTCTTGTGGATCGATTTGTTGCAACATAGGTAAAAAAGCCACGAAGCCACTTGAGATGTCTTATAAATTTCTGGTAGTTTTGAAGTCATGATCATTGGCAATGAAGGAGGTAACAGTAGCCTATTCACATTAAAAAAGCGCAAAAGGTACAAAAATACAAAGTTCGCCCAACCGGGAACAGGGAGAAGAAAAACACGAATCATTGCTGCTAGTCTAGCTGCGATAAGATAGCGCCGTATATTTGGCAAACTCAGCCCTCCTCTCTCAAAAGGGGAAAAAGAATTTCGGCTCTAAGCGGATGAGACTGAGTGCTAGACGCCCATACAAAAGTCACAATTGCCCTGTGCAATTTTTCCAGATTTTTCAAAGAGGGCAAGATGAAAAGGTATTTATTGGTCAAGCGAGGTAAAACGTGGGTCTTAATAAATCGCACCTTGATGAACATCAGGATCGCCAGACACTAATACAGGGTGTATGCCAGTTTTGGCCTAGAACCCCTTCATAAATTGGCAGACGGGATTTGGCCCGTTCGCCACAGCCATAACCATGTACTCCATGGTTATCAATAAGAAAAGTTTTAAAGTTCGGGCTCGACTTAAAGGTTATCAAAAGTCACTCACACAAAATGTCGCGATTTATTTCACAATATGTCACAGCAGTTCATAAAGTTACAACTATACACACTGTTTGGCTCCCGCGGAACAGCGTTTCAGACGACTACTAGCAGTGCACTCTGTCATCGTGATTTGGTCTGATCTTGTTTCAGCTTCAACATGCCTTCTTTACCAATAGCACAGGAAACTGGTGTCTTCATGGTAATTTGTGGAACTTTCCAGAACAGGATATACATAATACATGAAATAATTTGCATGCTTGCTAATAGGTATTAAGCTAATAGGAATAAAACTCATTAGTTACTCCTGGGAATTGAACCCAGGATCTTTGGACTCTGTTGCTCTTGGTTTTCCCACAGGCAAACCCCTTTTGTCGACAGGAATCAAGGTATTAATGTTGCAGAGATTGCAATGAGTTCATCTGATTTTGAATTTTTTTTGTTTTCTTGCTTATTTGATGCTGAATAAGTTTGTAATCGTTTTTTTGTAGATATGATTTCATGTGTCCTAATTTGCATGTTGACAACACTGTAAGTGTCACCGTGAGAAAGAGCACCCTCAACTTCCTATTGACTCCCTTTATTGGGGTTTGTACATGTGAAAAAGATTCGAACGCCCTTCTTAGCACGCAAAAGTACCATCAAAGATAAGAAGGGCAAAGTGAGGGATCAGAGTAGTATTAAAAATAGATGGCGCGAATATACAGAAGAGCTGTACACTTGCAACAGTGATTGCCCAGTGATGCAGGATGTGGAAGCTGCATCCGGTGAATTAGAACCTGCCATCCTCCCAAAGGAAATTGCATGGGCCATGAGTCAATTACCTAACAATAAAGACCCTGGTACCGACAACATTCCAATCGAATTGCTAAGGCCCATACCAACAGCTGCTCTCACTGCACTGTGCCAGAAAATCTGGGAAACCTGTGCATGGCCAACACAATGGAAACAGTCAGTATTTATCTCATTGCCAAAATCAGGAGACTCGACAGACTGCTCAAATTATCGTACTATCGCCCTCATTCCCCACGTGGGCAAAATTCTGCTTAGGATCATACAACAACGCTTGAATTCAATCATCGAAAGGTAACTGCCTGATGTCCAAGCTAGCTTCAGACGTAGCCGGGGGATCCGCAATCATATCACAAATCTACGATGGATATTAGAAAAGTCCCGCGAGTTACAGAAGCGCGTTTACATGTGTTTCATCGATTAAGAGAAAGCCTTCGACTGTGTTATACATGACAAGTTATGGACAGCTCTACATGACGGTGTGCCGGATCATTTGATCAAGTTGATAAGATCGCTTTACACAGGTCAAGAAGCCATAGTTCGCACAACTTATGGAAAGACCGTTTGGTTCGAGATAGGAGGGGGCGTAAGACAAGATTGCATTTTGTCCCCCCCAATCTATTCAACCTATATGCTGAAATCATCATGAGAAAGCTAGACCTCGAAGACTCAGAATTTGGGGTGAAAAATGGCGGACGAAACATCAATAATCTGCGATATGCCGATGACACAACTCTTCTCTCGGAAACGGAAGACGGCCTGCAGCACCTAATAAAGCGGATCAAAGATGAAAGTGCAAAACTTGGCCTTCTCATAAACATCAAAAACACCAAGCTCATGATAACAGCAGGAGACGGTAATGTCAAGATAGCAATCGACAACGAAGAGATAGAATGTGTGCAAGAGTTTACCTTCCTCGGATCTCGGGTCGATCGAAGTGGAGAGTGCGGCCCTGAAATAAAGCGCCGTATAAACTTGGGCAGAAGCGCGATGCTGAGCATGTGCAAACTATGGAAAAGCAAAGATATCAGCATAACAACCAAATGCAGACTAGTCCATGATATCGTGTTCCCCATCGCCATGTACGGCTGTGAAACTTGGATCTTGAAAAAAGCAGACAAAAGAAAAATTGCCTCTTTCGAGCTGTGGTGCTGGCGCAGGCTGTTACGCATTCCATGGACAGCCAGGGTAACAAACAAGGAAGTGCTGGAGCGCATCGGGCCAGATATGTCATCAGAAGGCAAAATCACGAGAGTCAGACTCACATATTTTGGACAAGTGATGCGATCGAACACACTCGAGAAAGACCTAATGCTGGGATTAGTCAGCGGTAAGAGAAGACCAGGCCGTCAGAGGATACGGTGGCTGGATGCCATCAAAGCCGACACGGGACTGAATTTAAAACAACTAACAGAGGTGATGCAAGACCGGATAGCATGGAGAGAGCTTGCTCATAAAATCGCCAAGATTCGGATACGACTAAATGGATAACATCATCATCATCATCATTGGAGTTTGCATAACTACATTTGTATCCAAGATAGAGACTTTTGACTCTCTCTTTTGTATATATTTCGAGTTTCTGTCGGGCCGAAAAGATGGGTAAAGCGCTCTGGAGATTATTTTCACTTTATTTTTAATGCTATTAGAATATTAACAATAGGAGAAAAAAGCTACACTGAAAAATATAGCTGATGATTTGTTGCAGTGGATTAGAGAGTGAAGTAAAACGATATCTCTATTGTTTACAATAGTGGAGAAATTCAGTGAAAAGAAAGTTTAATGGACAATTTTTAATGAAGGTGCTAAGAACAAGGAAGCAGAAAGTCTCTTGATAATTGAAATAAGGTTTAAAAATTCAAAAGCCAAGGTTTTCAATAAATTCAAGAAGCCATGGCTTTTGAATTTTGCCAACGGAGTTTTCTCCTGCAAGAATTTATTGAAAATTTTTATAGATGCATAGTACTTTTACCTTCGTGGACTGTTATTGCTCGAGTAGAAATCAACTTCTTTTGCTCAGTGCTATCCTTGAGGATTACTTGAAAAGTTCGTGCGATGCCCCAACTGTTAGTAATGGCAATGCCTACGGACTCATCGACATCGATACGAAAAGTGTTTGGAACCACAACCGATACCCTAAAGCAATAACAGAAATAATATAAATAATATTTACATTCAATTTGGATTCATTTAAAAATTCTTATAGCTTTATATTTCACGCTCAAAAGCCATACATATATTTCAGTTGATTTCCCACGAAATATCCCGGGATATTCTTGTCATCTTTTTTATAAGGAGGAAAATACCGTTAAAATTTATGTTACTGTAGAAAAATTTGTAAAACGAAATAGTTTTGTCTTAAGACTTAAATTTCTTAAAGTATTAATTTAGCGAATCCGGTTTAATGTTGTCCAATGTTGTCCAAATTCATTATCTAATTTCTTAAAACATAAGTAAATGAAATGGCAATCGCTGCTAATTATTCATACATTTAATTATTTTTCTATATTTCTCAGAATATCATCTTAGAAATTTGATCCGATCAGCTATTATGTTTTTTTACACACTTTTTATTTAACTTCGCTTGTTTGTGTCTATGTGGGGAAATTTTGTAATCATTATTTCGCTGATGTCCTGACTACCTACAGCTCTACAACTTTCCCCAACGGCGTCTTATCGGTGACAATGAATGTTTCAATCGTTTGTTTCAATAGTATTTTATTTATTCGTATGTAATTTAATATCTAAATTTAATATGAATACTGTGCAATCATGACGTAATGACTGCTTGTATTGTTGTTTATTGTCATTGCTGTTAATTATTGTATGTAATTGTTGCTAATTTGATCATCAATGCTAGCAAAGTTGTTAATTGTGACGTCTTTTTGAAAGGATTGTTTATAATTAGCCAGCGTACGGGAACTCATTTTTTGTCATACACTTTTCCCTGTGTTAACCTGGACGAATACGCATGAAACATATATGGTTGGAAAGGTCCTGTGCTGTAGATGTGCACAATATATTTTGTTTGCGTATTTGTTCACGTTAACACAGGTATAAAAGCGTTTCAAAAAAGATAGCATTAAGGAACAGGTTGTCGCCATAGGCTCCGTGCACAAGCGAGAAGCCGCCACTGAATTTTACCACCAGGCGACAGGCGTATATGTAATCGGTGCTATTGAGCTATTGAGTTTCTGGTTCAAGCCCAGGCCGTGGATTTTTTTTTTTTTTTTTTTTTTACTATTTTTCTCTATTTAATTATTAATATCGGAGGCATGGCGGGAAAAAATCCTCCGAAGACACATTTTCAGTTTAATTTTAATTTACTCTAATAATTTAATCCAAACGTAAAAATTAAGAATACACCGCAATTCCACAAAATTAATTTATTTATATGCATGATATATGTATGCACATTTCAGTAGCTATGCTACCTTCTTCAGTATGTCTCCTCTTAGTATTATTAATTTTTACTTTTAGTAACTTTCCACACTTGGTCATTAAGATTTTGTTCACGTTTAATTTAATGCAATTTAGGATAATTTTATCCTACAAAAATACGCAATTTTACCACTTGGCGCGCTTATAATTACGTCCGCATAAAGCACTGTATAAAGAAAGTATGGAGAGAAATGTACCTCTGAAGTTTGAATTTGCTGCAAAACACGACCAAACATCATAAGAAATAGGAGTCAAAATGGCTGCCTGCAACAATGAATTGTCCGTACTTTCTTTATACAGTGCTTTACGTCCGCACGGAGCCTATATTTGTCAATACATGTAGCATTGCCTTTTTTATTGTTTTTTTAAATATCAAATTAATTAAAATCATTTGTTGATTTTCATTTGAAAGCATTTTACATTGCTTGCGCGTCATTTTTGAAATTGTGAGAGAAACGTTGTATTCATTTCAAATTGGTAAGTTAATTTTTTTT
>JAHWFO010032050.1:424322-484079 GCA_023313115.1 Rhysida immarginata
TTCAATTCCAAATACGATAAGCATAGGAATACAACAACAATTAACATACTCTTTTTATTTATTTGAAATTTATGATAAAATTAATTATATATTATTGCATAAAATTTCATATACATTAATGATTAATATGTTCTTTATATTATTTTCATAAATGAAAAACTGGATGGGCGACCATCAGTACAACACTTCTTCACCCCCTCCCCCCGGCTGCTACGACCATCATACAGCAGTCGTCAATCCAGATCCATCCAGGGACCCAACTCGTCAGCCTCTGGCCTTACAGACCCTGGATGGATGTATTGAATTCCATTGCATAAATAAAATAAAAAAAAAATAAAATTACATAAAAAATTTACACTATAATACATGAACTGGAAAAGTCAATTTTATTGTAATACAATAATTAAAGGATCTGTGCACTTTATTTATTATACACTACTGTTTATAAAAATCGCAACACCCTGATGGAATGGTCTAATCCATATGCAATTTGCAATATTTGCATACAATGGGTCAGAGTATAAATGATTAGATTTTCAGAGTAATTGCTTGAAAGAACACCATGCCTCGACGACGACGAAGGGTACCATATCAACAGCTGACAGACTTTGAAAGAGGACGCATAATTGGTCTGCGTGAAGCGGGATGGTCGTATCGTGACATTGCTGCTCGTGTAGGACGTAATGCAACGACAATTATGCGTGCATGGAGGCAGTGGAGCGAAGAGAACAGGGCACACCGAAGACCAGGCTCAGGAAGACCCAGCACGACGACACCGCGAGATGACAGACACCTCTATCGCATGTGTGTAGCAGATCGTACAGCCACTTCCACAGTGTTAGCACAACAGTGGGGTGCTACAGTAGGCAGGACATTGTCTGCTAGCACTGTAAGACGCCGTTTGATTTCCAGAGGATTGATGGCACGAGTACCATTGTTGCGGATTCCTTTGACTCAAAACCACCGGCGCCTCAGGTTGCAATGGGCCCATCAACACCAACAGTGGCAAGCTGAATGGCAACAAGTTGTGTTTTCGGATGAGTCAAGGTTTAACTTGCAGCACCATGACGGCAGGATACGAGTCAGAAGACATCGTGGCGAGCGCGACCTTCCAGAATGCATCCTGCAGCGTCATTCAGGACAAACGCCAGGGGTGATGGTGTGGGGTGCAATCAGTTACCATGGCCGTTCCCGTCTGATCAGAATCCATGGCAATCTGAACAGTGACCGGTACATCAGGGAAGTTGTGCAACCCGAGGTCATCCCCTTCCTGCAGAACCTTCCAGGCGCTGTATTCCAACAGGACAATGCCCGACCGCATGTGGCCAGAAATGTCCTCGCCTTTTTCCAAGCACATCAGACGCCCTTGTTCCCCTGACCTGCTCGTTCACCAGACATGTCTCCAATCGAACATGTGCGGGACAGGGTTGCTCATCGATTGGCTCGTCAGACTCCTGCAGCAGCAACTGTGGATGAACTGTATACCCGTGTAGACAGAGCATGGCAGGACATTCCCCAGGCCCTTATTCAGAGCTTGTTTGACTCAATGCCACGACGTTTAGAGTCTGTAATTGCATCCCACGGTGGTTTCACCCGATACTAATGTGACAATAAAACGCATTGTATTGACCTGAAAATCTAATGGTTTCTTTTCTGACCCATGATATGCAAATGCTCCAAATTTAATGCAGATTGGGCTATTCCATCAGGGTGTTGCGATTTTTATAAACAGTAGTGTATGTAAAATACAATAACCTGCCACTATATATCTGTGGTTGAATTGATTTTACTGTTCATTTTCCAGTAATGTGTTTGTTAAGGATATTTACGTATTTGCTTGTTTTCAGTTTTTGTGTGGTGTTACTTGTTCTCCCTCTTCTTATTGTATTGCTCATGAATAAACATCGTAAGTTTTGCTCTCGTATTTTTGTGTGATATGCCATCGTTTCTTTCGACAAATACAACTTTATGAACTCATGAATCGCAAGTATACACTTCCTTAAGTTTGTCATCATAAATAACAAACATTTTGGTCCTTCGAGCCAGATGATATTTGCAACTGTCGAAGTTATATCTCTCGAGTGCTTTTGTTCTCATGAGCTCAGTTGATGATTGCTCCTGGTCCTTCGAACTGTTGAATGTGTGTTTTTACTGAGAAGACATCGTGATGTTTCCTTCTTCTACTTCAGTGTACTGATTAATCTTCGTGTTTTTGACTGATTTCTCGCCGCTCCATGCTGTCATTTGCTCAAAACTGATCGTCATTCCGCCATCGCTTTTGCTTTCTCGACATTTCACCATCTTGTTTCTACGCATTCTCCTCCTGCTTCGTTCTTGCTGGCTTCATCAAACACAATGGATCCTAAAAGAAAACGCATCTCCATCAAACCTAAGCTGACTAATTTCGAATCCTATGTACAAGAACGTTCCATCTGCATATCCTTCTGTGCCATTGAATGACCGTGATACTGCTCAATTACGTGAACGTCTGCTCAACGTAAAACCTTTACGCACCTCGTTTGATGAGATTCAACTACAGATCGACGCGGATGAGACAAACGACGACTCTGAATCTGGAGAATTTGAAGCTAAGTATTTTAACATAATTATTGATGCTGATACAATGGAATCAAGCCAAAAACTGTGGACACAACTATAGAAAGAAAAATAACTCCAAAACCACTATTCCACATAATAGTTTATTATGTGGAATAGTGGTTTTGGAGTTATTTTTCTTTCTATTGATGCTGATAGTTTGTTAGAGAGAAGTATGCCTCGCCCAACCTCGCCCACCAGTTCTGCAAGTTCGCATCGCAGTTCACGTCACTCTAATTCGTCATCTAATTTAATTAAGTTGCCTACCATTAAAATACCAGAATTTAGTAGAAAGTTTGAAGACTGGCTGAACTTTAAAGACTTATTTACGAGTCTCATTAATGAAAATGGCGAACTCAGCAATATACAAAAAGTTCATTATCTGCGTGCTTTGCTGTCTGGCAAAGCAGCAGAGGTTGTTAAGAATCCCACCTTCACTGGTGACAACTACATTATTGCTTGGGACAGTCTTCATGATCGCAATGACAATAGAAAAATACTAATTCATAACCTCATGAAGGCCATCTTCGATCTAGAGCCCATTTCCAAGGAATCCTCGGGCAAACTACGCACGTTGATTGACTCAGCCAAGAAAAATCTTCAATCTCTGGATTCTTTGATCAATAAAGAGCATCAGAGAGATGCATTCCTTGTATATCTTATCAACTCCAAATTAGATAACTCCACTGTAAAAGAATTTGAAAACAAGACTGCTACTTCTGATCTAACTTCATTCGATGATCTCATTAAATTTCTAGAAAACAAGGCCTCTTTATTGGAAACTCTGAAACAAAGACATGCTAAACCCACAAATGAGCGTTCTGCCAGGTCAAGAAGTTTCGTCTCGACGCCGTCCTCTTGTCCGGTCTGCAATAAGGATCACAACTTATATTCATGTTCCATTTTCAAAGCTATGCCTGTCAAGGAACGTTTTGCCAAAGTAAAGAATTTAAGATGCTGCATAAATTGCCTTTCTAAAGGTCACTTCGCTATGAACTGTAGCTCTAAGTACAGCTGCAATAAGTGCAAAGCTAGACATCACACTCTTCTATATCTTGATCCCATAACCACCCCTGAGAAGTCAGTTGTTGAAAATGATCCACTGCTGTTGTGAATGTTGTTGATAATCAAGGTCAAACTCATCAAACAAGAGCCCTACTTGATTGAGATAGCACTTCATCGTTTGTAACTTCTTCCCTGTGTAAGAAGCTCCAGCTGCCTCAAACTCAACATCCAGGTCCAGGGCATCACCAATTCTACTACCAGTATCCACTGTCATTGTGAAATTCTTTTGCATTGTCGATTGTCCTATTATCGCCTGAAATCTCAGTGTTTGGTTGCTCCTCAGATTACTGGTCATCTGCCCAATACACCAATTGATCTCTCCAACATAAACATTCCTCATGGCCTGAAGATGGCTGATCCTCACTTCAATGTCCCTGGAGAAATAGACATTCTCCTTGGAGTAAATTCATTCTGACAAATTGTTCTCACTCGGCACATTCCACTTGGACCCGGAATGCCTATTCTGCAAGCTTCTCATTTTGGATGGATTGTAGCTGGTTCGTTTCCTTGCACTACCCCCAAGACATCCGTTGTAACTTTAGTCGTAGTTCTATTTTCATTCAAGAGCAATTGGAAAATTTCTGGAAAATGGAAGGACTTGATACCCCTAAGCTCCACACATTGGAAGAAGACGAGTGTGAATCTCATTTCAAGACTCATATCAAGCGTAATTCTAGTGGTCGATTTATTTTCAGTGTTCCACTTAATAAAGCTCCAGAAGTAGCGAAATAGCTGAAAATTCCCTTCTAAATCTTGAAAGAAAATTTGCTTCCAACACTGTCTTGCACAGTTCATGCGAGAATATGATGACTTGGGCCACATGTCTGTTTGTGATCGTGCACCTTCTGAGATTTCCTGCTTTTTACCTCATCATGGCGTTCTCAAAGAAGATAGCCTAACCACAAAGCTTCGTGTCGTTTTCAATGCTTCTGCTCCCACTACCTCTGGTGAATCGTTTAACTCTTTACAACTGGTTGGCCCTACCATTCAACAGGATCTGTTCAGCGTCTTAATTCGATATCGCAAACATGTCTACGCCTTCCCAGCTGATATAGAAAAGATGTATCGCCAAGTTTTGTTGATGAGTCTCAAAGACCCTTGCAGCCCATCTTATGGAGACCTGATCCAAATGACGCCATCAAAGCCTATAATCTGAACACTGTTACTTATGGTACCGCTTCTGCTAGCTTCTTAGCAATTCTTCCTGAGGTCTCTCGAATCATAATAGAAGACTTCTACGTTGATGATTTGTTAAATGGAGCGAATGACGTTTCCACAGCAAAGGTACTGTGCAAAAACCTATCTGCTACCTTGCAAACTGGTCGCTTCAGTTTACGAAAATGGATCTCGAACGAGCCTCTAATTCTTTCAGATTTCATGGATTCCGACATTCTAACCTAACCTAACCTATCCTAGTTGATATTGGCTCGCATGATAGCACAAAGACTCTTGGACTGCATTGGTCGCCACTTGAAGATAAGTTGACATTCTCTATTTCTCTTACCTCTCCAAAAAGAATAACTAAGCGTGCTATCCTGTCCGACATATCTCAAATTTTTGATCCTCTCGGCTTGCTAAGCCCTTGCACTACTAAGGCCAAGATGATGTTGCAAGCGCTTTGGTTAGAGAAACTTTCATGGTACGATAATATTCCTCGCTCCTTGTCCACTTAATGGTTGAACCTGAAAGATGATTTTCCTGCCCTAAACGAAATTGCCTTTCCCAGACGTATCATATGCGATAAGCCGAAAAGTGTACAGCTTCATGCCTTCTCCGACGGGTCCATCAAGGCCTATGGCGCCTGCATTTATACGCGCTCTGTTGATCAAAACGGTACCATTTTCTCAAACCTGTTGTGTTCAAAAGCCAATGTGGATTCTCTCAAGTCTATATCCATTCCCAAACTAGAACTTTGTGGTGCTCTCACTCTCACTCGCTTAGCCCATCAGCTTACTTCTGCGCTCCAAATAACGTTGATCAGTGCTTCTTCTGGACTGACTTCACTATTGTACTTGGTTGGTTGAAAATGCATCCAAATCGTTTACACACGTTTGTCGCCAATTGTATATCTGAGATCCAGACACTCTCCAAGAATTCTGTGTGAAATCATATCTCCATTGGCAACAATCCTGCCGACATCCTTTCAAAAGGGGTCTCTCCTACTGTGTTGAAGGATTCCGCCTTGTGGTTTCAAGGACCACCATGGCTCTCTCTAGAAGAATCTTCCTGGCCAACTCTCCAAACGCCTTCCATACCACATGATCTTCCGGAAGTAAATACCTTAGACGTAATATATGCCACTGTTGCATGTTCTTCATTTCCGTTTTCAAGCTTCTCTGATTTTGATCATCTAAATCACATCATTGTCTTTATATTGTGTTTCAAGAACAATTGTCCATGTCCTAAGGATGCCCGAATGTATGGTCCTCTTACACCTTCTGAAATTGAGCATACCTTTCTGACTCTTGTTAGACTTTCTCAAAACCACTCCTTCCCTGATGAGATTAAAATATGTCAATCCCACGATCCTCGGTCACGTTCGAAGCTACCTTCCTTGACCTTGTTCTTAGACTGTGACGACCTACTACGGGTTGGAGTTAGATTGCTTAATTCTGATTATTCGTTTGATAAGAAATTTCTCCTTCTCATCTCTGGGAAACATCCGCTAGCTAGATTGTTAGTCACTTCAGAATATCTTCGCATTCTGCATACTGGTTCTTAACTACTTCTTTCATCACTGTAATTCCAACTTGACGCTGGACTCATCAAGGACGATCTCCAACCACTCTATCCATTGGAAGCTCAGTCGTATCACCCAGCTTCATCCTGGCAGAGATGGCATCCCTCGTGTGGCCACCATCCGCACCTCTACCGGACTTTGGAAAAGATGTTTCTCCAAGATTGGTCTATTACCCAACGATTGTTAATGTTCTTTAATTATTTGCTTTATTGAATATCTTTTGCCACGTTTTGAAAGTCAAGCCTTTCAAGGCGGAGGCTATTATGTTAAGGATATTTACGTATTTGCTTGTTTTCAGTTTTTGTCATCGTGTGGCGTTACTTGTTCTCCCTCTTCTTATTGTATTGCTCTTGAATAAACATCGTAAGTTTTGTTCTCGTATTTTTGTGTGAAATGCCGTCGTTTCTTTCGCCAAATACAACTCTATGAAGTCATGAATCGCAAGTATATACTTCTTAAGTTTGTCATCATAAATAACAAACAGTGTTATATTTTCTCCAATGATGCGTTTAAATTTATCATCACAACATAACATTTCACAAATTTATGTTTTTAGTTTGAGTCATTCTGTCACTTTTTTCGTTTTTTTAGTATATTTATGTAGGCCCTGCTCCTGTATCTTTTTTTCAATATTGACATTTTTAAGCATACAATTCAATTAGTTAATGTGGATAAATATTCTTAATTTTATAAACATTGAGAAGAGTTGGGGGCTCACTCAAGCCCAATTAGGTTTATTTTGCGCGTTTGGGTAGTCCATGCTAATGTTTACTTACTTACTTTTCAAACCCGCTTATCCGTTAGGGTCGCGGGGGCAGCAGCCCTATGGAGGATCTCCAGCGATCACGATCTTCCGCCATCAGGCGCATATCCTCCCTGGTAATATCCAAGCGACTCGAACCCAGATTCTCCATGTAGTTTAGCCACCTGGTTCTAGGCTGACCCCTTGGTCTCTTACCCACCGGCTTGGAAAATAACAACTGTCTAGGAAGACTAGTTTGCGGCATCCGCATCACGTGGCCATACCAGCGCACCTGAGATCTCTCAATGCGGAGAAGTAGCGGCTCAACACCTAAAGATTCCCTTATTGTGCTGTTGTACACTCTATCTAGTAGGGTAACATCTGCCACACCTCTCAGAAATCTCATTTCGGCCGCTTGTACCCGCGATCGCACTCTTTCGGTCATTACCCAAGCCTCATGACCATAGGTGAGAATGGGGACAAAGATAGATTTGAAGACGGAGAGCTTGGCTTTATTACCCAGCTCGCGTTTCGTTACCACGGATCGCCACAGTTCACGTCTGAAACAGCTTGCTGCACCGATACGAGCATCCAATTCTTTCTCCTGCCGTCCATCACTCGTGTATGCAATCCCGAGATACTTGAATTTCTCCACTTGTCTCAATGAGGCCACCCTAACATGGAGAGCGCACTGAGCAGGCTGTCTTGAAAGGACCAGAACCTCGGTTTTAGCCACACTGATCTTCATCCCAGCTTCTTCACATTTGGCTGAAAACCGGTCTAGTACATGCTGAAGGTTAGTGCGAGAAGACCCAAGGAGGACAAGGTCGTCAGCAAAGAGCAACCTCTCCACCAGGCAGTCGCCCACATAAACACGCTCATCGCCTCGGCTACCCCTGTCTATCCAGTCCATAAAAATAATGAACAAGAGGGGCGACAGTACGCACCCTTGGCGGAGTCCAACACCCACGGTGAACGGTCTTGACTTATTGCCATTTATCCGGACACACATCTCAGAGCTTTCGTACAGAGACATGATAGCAATCAGTAACTGCCCATCCACTCCGTACTCTTGCAACACTTGCCATAGCTTCTCCCGAGGAACTCTGTCATATGCTTTTTCGAGGTCCACAAAGCAAGCATAAACCTCTTTTGCATACTCCCAGGATTTCTCAAAGATTTGCCTTAGAGCAAAGATGTGATCCGTCGTGCTTCGGCCAGGTCGGAAACCACACTGCTCCCCCCGACAGTTTGGAGTCGACTATTTCCCGACTTCTCTTCTCCAGACACTTAGCGTACATTTTCCCAGGAATGCTGACCAAAGAGATGCCTCGACAGTTGTTGCAATCTTTGATATTAATGTTTGATATTAAAAATTTAAGTACTGGTATAATTTAAATTCCATGAAGATATAGCAGTCTTCTTTCAAATTTTTCGAGATGGTAGATCAAACAACTCATTTTGAAGATTTCGCTCGAAATCGTCTGCTCCAAAAGTATTCAGTGCAAACGTTGGCATGATTTCGGATTGAATTGTTTGTTGCATTTACATTTGGCCACCCAAAGTTTACTAAGTTTATCTTTTGTAAATGTGTTGCATGCTTGGGTTTTTCTTAGTATTTATTAAATTATATTGTATGCGGCATCAGAACAGCGTATGCCAAGCATTTCTCCTGCATTATTTGCAAGTCAGCTCAATCAGTGACGTCACAATTATTTAGCATCGGCAATCGATGCTTTCTTCACTTGCTCTTGTTCATGTTCGCTTCTCCTTATGTGCTCTTGCATCTCCTGTTTCTAGTGCGGTCAACATGGATTATTTTATTTGCATTTCGCCTATATCTTTTTTTCAAGGTGGCATCTTTAAATTGATGATGCTTTTTATCAAATATTTGGGGTATTTATTGAGCTCTTCAGTAAGAAGCTCTATCGATACACGACGTCCATTTTAAATTCAACGAAAAGCAAAAAGTGCCTGTTATGACGTCACCGAATTACGATTTCCTATTGGCTGAAAGAAAGCGTACGCGTGAAGCTTACACTGAAAAGTTAAGTCAAGCTGAACTCCTTTTTCCGTGGAATTTCCTTAGTAAAAAGCGTATTTTTTTTACGCATTCCGCATTCCGCTGTACGTTTTAGCTGAGTCTTACGCAAGTGAAACATCCTAGCCAAATTCCCGGGCTATCGGCATATTAATGTCGGCCTGGCCGCCCCACTGACCTCTAATATCAGGCTAGGGTCCCACTTGCGTAAAAATTTAGATAGAAAACAGAAAACTGAATTTTAAAAATTTACGCTTTCAACAAAAATTATTTTCCGCCTCGGTAAACCTGTTCTCACTTGCCGAAAGCAAAAGCAGATTTTTGAAAAAAATCTGCACATAGTGACAAGTTCATGCAACCTTCACTTCCAAGTTAAGCGTAGGAACACAACAACAACAATTAACATACTCTTTTTATTTATTTGAAATTTAAGATAAAATTAATTATATATTATTGAATAAAATTGCAGATACATAAATGCCCAGGACCGATAGGATTTTAAGGCATTCGAGAATAAAAAGGAAAGCACTTGATTTCTAAAGAAGACTTTGGTTGTTTAGATTAGATGAGGTTGCTAAGGAAGCCTCTGGTTGCTAAGCAAGGCATACTTCTAAGGGAAATGCATAGTTCAAAATGATTAAAACTACCTGAAAAGTTTAATGCAGAAAGTAGCAATTCTCCATAGATTAGAACATATAAGAATCCTTTATCTTGTAAGCATTCCAGTTTAATGAAATAAGCGTTAATTGTTGAAGCGTTCTGTGTAAGGGTGCGTTCCCATAGCTTGCTAGAGCTTTAAAGCGAAGCTTGAGCTCTGAAGCAAATTCTACTAGCCAGAAAAATGTAGCAGTTGATTGCCAGCTTTTAAAGCAAAGCTGGCGTTGAAGGTATCCCAAAGCTAATGTGTCTCGCGAGAAATTGCAAGAGGGAATTCCAAAGAACATGGCGCCTTCAATGCACGAAAATGTTAGTTGTTACAGAAAAGGTTGGTTTGCTTTGTTTGGTATTAACGTCCTTTTCAACTGCCATGGTCATTTCAGGACGGCGTTATAGTGGCCGAAAATTTTGCCTCACAAGGGTTCTTTAACGTGCAGCCAGCAAACGACTATACGGGACCAACGGATTTACTTCCCTTCCGAAGGAAGTGCGTGATCTCCGGATTTTCCCCCTGAAAAAAAATCCTCATCGTCCTTGGCCGGGGTCGAACCCGCGTCCCAGGGCATCAGAGGCGATCACACAACCCCAGAGCCACCGAGGCCGATTTACAGAAAAGGAGTTTAATTTAACAAGCTATTGATTATTAATCTAAAAATTATTTTGTAAAAAAGGATAAAATATTTCCTACTTAGCAAAACATGATATTTATATTTATTTTCGATGACCTTACAAAAAATGGAATAAATAAAATAAAATAAAATAAAATAAAATAAAATAAAAACCAACTAAATTTAAATAAACAGATCTATTAATTAAATAAATAAACTTAATAACATCATAAATCCATAAATATCCATCAAATAACCTTTGGCTCGAATCCAGGCTGCAAAATTATTTTTCCTATTTTTCATCATTAATTTGAACAGCTGAGGTTGGCGTACAATAAAACCCTCACTGAACATCTTATGAGTTATTCTTTAATAAATTCTATTAATCCATGCAAATTCAGCAAATCCTGTGCAAATCAAAGCAAATCCGAGCCTAACCTTCTGAATACGAGCTTAGGCCGACGCGGTGGGACGAGCCTAACCTTCTTATTCTTTTCCTTCTTTAATCGTGGTTCGGACGAGCTGCGTTCAAGGATGCGGTGTAATTCGCTCGAGCGAACATTAGAATCGAGGCTGAGGCCGAGGCCGAGGCCGAGGCTCCAGTATCACACAATAGCTCGGTAATAGGCCTATCGTAATTAGCAGTGATGGATAATATTTAAAGTAGTTACAATTATTAATTGACAAATAGTATTAAGTAGTACTAGTAATTGCCCATCCACTCCGTACTCTTGCAACACTTGCCAGAGCTTCTCCCGAGGAACTCTGCCATATGCTTTTTCGAGGTCCACAAAGCGTAGACATCTTTTGCATATTCCCAGGAATTCTCAAAGATTTGCCTTAGAGCAAAGATTTACTCTGATTTACTTCTCAGAGATTTACTCTGCACTAATTTTTCAAAAACCTCAACATCAGTTTCCAACCGGCCATCTCCAATTTTTAATAGTGTGTCCGTAAAGTTTCCAGCATTAATGTCATTGTACAGATGCACTCTCACATTTTTGGTTTTAAGGTGAATTTAGTTACGCTTCCCCATAAAGTTGACATCTTGAGACAGGCTTTAATTTCGTCTGCAAGTGTACCCTTTTGAAAAACTGGTAGAGTTTGGCGGAAGTCACCAGCCAGAAAAACAACCATTCCTCCCATAATGTCTGTATTGTTGCGCAAATCCTGGACCGTTCGATTTAGTGCTTCTATAGCTTTTTTGTGCGACATAGTACTTTCATTCCACTAATAGCTTGCACTGTCGCAGCATCATACCGTGCGCTATTTTTACTAAAATTGCAGATGGGCGATTCTTCGTGAGTGAGATTTAATGGTAATTTTAGAACTGAATGCGTCGTACTGCCTTCATTCAGCAACGTGGCGGCTATACCGGAGGAAGCTACGGCTACAGCAATGTTTTTCTTACTTATGCCAACAATAAATTTAACAAAAATGTTTTTCCAGTTCCTCCAGGGGCACCTTGAGGAAAACTGCACCTTTTCCAGAATCTACTTGCCGTAACACTTGGTCAAAGACTCGTCTTTGTTCTGGTATTAGGCGAGGTACCAATTTGGCCACTTGCTGCTGCAAAGCTGGGAGATCATAGTTTTTAATTCCCGTATTATTTCATCACCTAATTCATTTGCGTTTGTTCGTCGAGGGCTAATCATTCCAAAATCGCTTAAGCTTTTACCCACCATTGCTATTACCTTGACTTCAATATTTCCAAGGGATTCGTTATAAATGTGTTCATTGAATGTCATGTCCGCGTGTGTCTGCTGTAGCCTTCGCAAAATATCTTCCGCCATGTACTCTTTGTATTTGCCCACAATTCTTGGGGATTGAAAAGTCCGCAAGACGATATCAGAGTTGCATAAATGTCTCTGATGTTGCCTGGGTGATTGATACTGCACGGCTTTCTCCATGGTTTCGTCCCAGTGATTATCATTCTCTAACAGATGCAGAGCTTTACATGCCTTTCCGGACGTTGCGCATTCTCGGCCATTGACCATTTTAAGGTCTCTAAAGCTTGTCGGACCTCCAACATGGTACAGCAGCAAGCGTAAACATGGACGGTATAGACACGACCAAGGGCATCTGATGATTTTACTCTGGGCCACCTTTCAACAGGCGTACCTTGAACGCGGCGTTTCCACTCCTTTCTTGACGTGTTCCAAGTGGGGGACTTCAGCATATTTTTTTTATTTATTATTTTATTTATTAATACTGATAATCTAATACGTCCATCCAGGGGCGGTATGGCTAGAAGCCGACGAGTTGGGTCCCTGGATGAACCTGGACTAACGAATGCTGTATTGATGGTCACAGCAGCCGGGGGGGGGGGGGGGGAAGAAGATCGTTAATCACGGACGGTCACCCATCCAGTGACTAGCCGTGCCTGATGTTGCTTAACTTCACAGAAGTTGTGTTTCGGTGAAAGCTCACCAGGCCACGGCCTCCCCCCACAACAAAAAGAATCGGTCTGACAAAGCTGAAAGAATGCTGTCAATGTTGTTTTGGGCGGTAATGAAATTCTTTCTTGGAAGTTGCTTTCATTGAAATATACGCACTCTCCGTTTTCCAAGTGGACGGCAAGGTGACTAACAGTTGGATGTCTCTCGTGTAAGGGAAAACCAAGGAGCCGCCACGCTGCGTCGTTGCTGCTGACATAACGCCCTGCTTGATAGGTTTATACTTCATTAATGGGATGTTCCATGCCTTCATTTCTGAGGTTAAATATCGCCTCATCACTTCCTTTATTTATATACTTGCTTATACATGTATATTTGATTGCGCGTACAGAGGTGCAGGCTTCTACATTAATATGAGCATTACTCTCTTTTTATTCTATTGGCCATTATATTTCGAAAATCTGTGCTTATTCTATATATCCTGTTGGTCATTATTTCCTCTTTAATTCTTTTGTATCCTATTGGTTCATGTATATGCATAATTTGTACCACTGTTCTGTATATAAAGGCTTGCATGCCTCTTGCTGTATATATCCTTGATAAAGCCGGGAAGGAACAGTATTATGATCCACCCTTCTACCGATATGAGCATTAAACATTTTACAAAGAATGGCCGAATATGGGACAAACCAGCTGTTGTCTAACGTCTCGAACGCTCCAGTGCTTAATAGTAACTTTCCTACCAACATCTTCGGGTGCTGTATAATGGGTAGCCATTGTCATTGTGCACTGTTTCTTTTAGGAGCTGTTTAGGAATTTTTTTTTACATTTTCCTTCTTTCATGCATGGCGATGCTGGATTTCGTGCTCCACAGGGACCGTGAACCATGTTTCGGACTATGATATCATACAATTCTTTATCTTGTATCGGATCCGGAATTTCGGCGCTTATTAAGTCGTCTATTTGGAAGGGGCATAATTTCTCTTTCAACCATATTAGAATGTGCACATGCGGTAGTCCTCTTTTTTTCCACTCAATGGAATACATGAAACACTGTACCTCTCCGAATATTTTGCCCTTGGTCTAAATACTCTGGCAACTAAATCGTGTCTATCAGTATTTTTTTGGCCAGGCATTAGCTCCTCAGTTATTTCTTTCCACGCGGGATTGCAGGTAAAAGTAACTAACAGATCTGGTCTGCCGTAAGTTCGTACATAGGCGAATGCTTCTTGTGTGTATTTGTGCAGGTAGCGGGGGCTATAAACGAAGGACGATGGAAGAATTACCATTAGCTTAAATCTCTGGGGTTCACATTAGCATCGCTAGTAACAGCATCCTGCAGATGTATGTAATTGTCAACACGCAGCTTTTTTTGATTTAAAGAAATGTAACGAAGACGTTCGCTTTCTACCTTTACATACATGTCGACCAGGAAGTCATGGAAAGAGTTGTCTGCACCGCGGTAACAGATTAAAATCATTTTCTCCCATCATGACATGATACGCATAAAAATCCATACACGTAACCTTTTTTTCGGAACAGGCCGTTTTGTTACAGGGTTAATCAGTGGAATTCCAAAATAATATCCCTCTTGTGTCTTACTGTAAATCAATGGATATTGCAGGCCATCATAAAACTTGTGAGTATCGTCTACCCGTTGCAACTCGCAAGACAATATCCCTTAAGGAGAACTGATCGCCACTAACTACGGCAGCAATTTCATTAATTAATGGTACATTGTAACGCCTTTCGTGCTCTCCTCGCGGACTCCGATCTGCATGGATTACTACCTTATAATCCTCTTGAGGTTCTCTAAAGCTGTTTTAAATGTATTGATTAAGATGTTTTGTTCATGCAAAATTCTTTGAATTGTTAACACTGTATCTCTGTCAACTCCGTGGATAAATTGGCAGCGAAGGTTTACTTCAACTTCTTCGTCACCCATAAAACAGGCCTTCAAAAATTTATGCTGTTCATAATCAGCTGGAAAAAGCGAACCTATTCTATGATAAACTTGCCCTTGTACAGTAAATGTTGGCGAAAATCCGGGTATTATTACCTTTAGGTCCACTCCAAAAGATGTCATTTGGAAGCATGAGCTGTATTTCCGGATCGTATTTAAAAAGCGCTTTGACTCATAGCGTAAAGAGAGTTTTTAAAGGCTCTTCTGGCTCACCGAGTAAAGGAAGGGAAACTTTGCCATTGGAACAGCACATGCCTACGGTCTCATCTTTCCATTTTAAAGCGCTGCAAAAGTGACACACCATAAGAACTGATCTATGATTCTTATAATCAATGAAGGGATCTTAATTAAATGCCGCCTCATAAAATGCAGACCAGGTGTTTCTTTGAAATTTTCGCCTACGTTCCGCTTAGAGTTGTGCATTTCCCCTCTACGCGCCTGTGACTGTTCCGGTGTTTCAGATGCCCTTAAAACAGCCTGGCGTTCTGCTTGTTCTTCCAGCAGAACAGGTGTATCGGAGGCCCTTAAGCGCACTTGACGCTCAGCCTGTTAGTTTAAACGGTGCTGCGTTTCTTCAGCCGTCTCGGAAGCTCTTAAATTATTTTGACACTCTGCCTGTTGAAGTCTTTGCCAGAGACAAATGAAAGAAAGAGACTGGCAGTGACCTCCCCTCTAGTAGTGACTTCGCGCCGCCATATTGGGATTGGCAAGAAACAATTGATCGCCCGAGGCAATGCATGTGAATCAGTCGGTTTGGTTCGGTTTGTTTGGTATTAACGTCCTTTTCAACTTCTATGGTCATTTCAGGACAGGGTTATAAGGGCGGCAAATTTTGCCTTGCAAAGGTTCTTTAACGTGCAGCTGGCAAACGACTACACGGGACCAACATCTTTACTTCCCTTCCGAAGGAAGTGCGTGATCTCAGGATTTTCTCCCTGAAAAAAATCCTCGTCGTCCTCAGCCGGAGTCGAACCCGCGTCCTCGGGCATCAGAGACGATAACGCAACCAGTTAGCTACCGAGGCCGGATTTCTTCCTTTTCTTTTAATTTAAAATTTTAAAATATTTGTCTTTTAAAAATTCGTTAGGCATTGAATCAGTTATTTGGAGTTATTAAAAGTATACGTTATCGTTAGTTAATGCAATAAAGTTTTTTTTTAAAATAATCAGAAAACAAGTTATGCTTACTAATACTTCCAGAAATCATCTACAAAAACAGCTGAAATTACATTAAGAATATATGCCGCCTTAGGTTTTTGCTAATCGTAACATGGCGAATGCTGCACTTTCGCTGGCACCAGTAGCGCTCAGCAAAATGAATAGGACACTGCCAGTCTCTTTCTTTCATTTGTCTCTGGTCTTTACTGAGTTTGAATAGGTGTCTCATTGGCTCTCAAAGCGGCCTGACGCCCTGCTTCTTATTGCCTTCTCAGTTCAACATCTAAAGACTGTAGTGATCGAGCTAATCGTTTCGCTTGTGCTTCAGAAGATACTCTTGAAAGATTTGATTTACGTTTGCGAGGCATTGCATTTTTGTGTGGATAATGCAGACTTAAGTGCAGTCAGAATAAACACAACTTTAGCGCGTTTTAACAATACAACAGCGCCATCTGTAGATTCTATGCAAGCCCGAACAACAGGAACTCTATGCATTGTTATAGTAAAACTCCATTTAACCTCTCCGTAACTGCGGCTGGTCGACCTTCTCACCCTGCGTATGATTACATTATTACTTGATTTCCTGGACAATCAGCGTACAACATAGATTGTTAAAAAAAATACCTTCAAAAATAAACTTTCAACGTTTTATGACGAACAGGATTAAAAATAATAATTTTGGACACTTAAAAGAACTCTCAAAACTTTTCTCTTCTATCCCCCATAATGCATTAGCAACATCGTCGGCCATTTTTTTGGCCAGGCCATGGTCCTCTGGTCTGTGCACTCGCGCAAATTCCGTAGTTGGAATCAACAATTGGACTGCTGTATTAACTGCGGTCTATAGATATTCATGGTCATCGAGCTTCGGCCATTTTCCATTGTTTCGAGAAGCTAAGGAAAACAAATCGCGCCAGGTGCCGCATAGATCGCACTATTCCGACCGCAACCAGCACCACTGAATACGAAAGTAAAGTTTGTTTTTGCCGATAGGGTGGCGCTTGCTGCAGACGCAGTTGGGCAGATTGTACATGCAGCGCCATTTTTCAATAGAGTTCCCGCCCTACCGGGAGCTAGAAACTTTAGCTTCATTTTAACAATGGAGCTCGATGGCCATGAATATCTATAGCCCGTGGTATTAACTGAAGAGTCGATTTATGCCCCCTCTATTGCTTGAATTTGGCTACAGCCCAAACTTAACAATGTATTTTAACCTTAACAATGCATTACGTGTTCGGCAACAAATACTTAACATTAGCTGACAGTTTTGTTAGGTTGTACGATCGTTAAAATACATTGTGAAGTTTGGGCTATAGCCAAATTCAAGCAATAGAGGGGGCAAAAATAGACTCTTCAGTTAATACAGCAGTCCAATTGTTGACTCCAACAACGGAATTTGCGCGAGTGCACAGACCAAAGGATTAAAAGACCATGGCGAGGCTGATCTGATTGCAGTTCAGCAGTTTAAAAGGTGAATTTTGTTTTGATAGAAATAAAGTTTAACTATCTCAATATTATGGTTTTTTAAATATACATTTAGGGATCATTAAAAATATATATGAATTGCATATCTTTATAAAGAAAACAAAAGAACTAATTGCTGATAGCACTTGGAGCACGATGTCGCGCTGTGATTAGGCTTCGACCAATCGCAGTTAGGGAGAGGATAGATACAGTCACAGATGAAGAGAAACAGATGGGAAACTCTACCACGTGACTGGAAATCGGTACGTCATTTTTCAATATTAATTTCGTGGCGCTAGTGACGACACAATTTTGAAAATAATAATTCAAAAATAAAAAAAAAGTTTTATATAAACGAAATATTGTCTTGTTGATTTGTCAGATGGTCACTCATGTGAAGCACCTATGTTTGTATTAGTTCGCCGTTGCTCGTGTTAATCAGAGACCACCAATAAGGAATCGTGGTAATGCAATAATAATTTCTTTTCATCTGCGATAATCCACCTGGCATCGTAGAACCGGTTTTCAAAGTTTTTAATTAATTTGAATTGAATTATTAAAATAATTCCGATGAAAAGAACGTTAAGCAACGTATTTATCTGATGTCATATATGACTTGCCTCTCCAACAATCCATTTGCGGGAGAATCACGTAATTATCACGAAACCGACAGTAGCGCCGCGAAGCCAGGAGTGTTTTTAAGGAAAATTTCATTGATTGACTTTCGTCACGTGATCTCTGAAAAGTTTCCCTTGCGGCTTTAGGGAGTTTCCCCTCTGTTTTTTATCCCTCTGTGGATAGAGTCTTACAATACAAATTGCACCTTATTTACAAAGCACAATGTTGCCTTGCATTGTTGGTCATGAGATATCTATTGTTGGTCCGTGCATAGTGTTGGTGAATTGCGTGTTGATAAGCAGGGAAATTACAAAGCAAAGCAGGGAATTTCAAAAGGACTTAGGAAAGCGGTGTTTTCCCGAGGGAAATAGATATTTTCCCGCGGTAAAATGTAGCCTACGTCACTCTCGAGCCCTCCGACTATCTGCATACCGAAAACCACATCAATCTGTCGCTAGGTATCGACGTGAAAGAAGGACCAATAAACAAACAAACACACTTTCACATTTATAATATTAGTATGGATTTCCGTTACCTTTTAAAAGATAGTTTAAACTTTTATTCAGTGGCGGCTCGTAGCCTAAATTTCTGGGGGTGCTGCGAGAGAAAATTTTAATTTTTTCACGAACTAGAGAATAGCTAGTGACATTAAGCTTAAGGATCATGTAATATACATGTATAAGAATAGTATTAAAGAAAAAAAAGACACATTATATTGAATTTTATCGATATCGAAAGTGAAACTGGGGGTGCTGCAGTGCCGCAGTGCCTATGGACGAGCCGCCACTGCTTTTATTAAAGTATATTTTATGTTAAACGAAATAAAAAAACACTTCGATGCGAATAATTTCAGATCATGGCAAGTAATTATGCGAATAATGATGAGTTGAGCGCTCGGTTGAGCGTCAATTCCTTCTAGAATTCCTTGCTTTCTAATTCTTCATCCAGTATAAATGAAAACCAAGACCTCGTTATAGACCATGAAACTGAGCTAACAAGTGTTCACGAATTGGTACGATCAGATAAGCTAAACCTTCCATCATCAATTGTTTCCACTCTTGAGCTGATTGGATGCGATACAAAAGCAGCTCTGAAAGAACTGAATGATGCCAATGAAATAGAAGCAGAAATTATACAAAATCTTCATGTATTAATTGAAGTGGAACCAGAAAAATGCAAACATGCCTTAGGAAGATTTTGTGCATATCCAGATAAATATTTTTTGCTACTTGGTCACAAAAAACTAATAAATAGTGCAATTAAGAAGTTAAAAGAAGAGGAAAAGATGGAAACAAAGAAGAAAAGTGGAAAACAAATATCAAATACTGCACCAAGCACTGAAAGTAGTTCTTCATTGTCGTACAGAAGCATGTCAGTGTTCGAACCACTGTTTCCTCAATCTCCTTCATCTTCTCTGTCAGGTGAAGGCAGGAACACTAATATTTCTCATGAAGGTAACTAGTTATCAGTAATAGACAAAGTGAAAGAGAATGTTCACAAATGGTGCAACAAGCAAGGTGACTTGTACAAAGACTTTTGTGATCGTCAGTGCTACACTGTAAATGTTACAGCAACACAGTCTGCAATTAGGTGCTTGTTGTGCATGAAGGAGTACACAATTTGCAAGTCCAAAGGATTTTTTATTATATCAAATTTTACCAAACATTTACTGAAATCGTGCAAAATGAAGAATCAGCTATCAAAGGAAAACTCAACAAAACACCTGATTCTAACCGGTACATAAATAAAAGAACAGTATATTAATACAGTATATTAATAGTTTCATATAAAAATATTAAACACTTCTCTTTTCAATAGGCGTCACATCTGCATACCAAACTGATGGTATTAATATTGTTGAAGACAAAGTTGAATAGGATATTATTGAATTAGACACAATTGCTGATCAACATGAAGCAAAAGAAACTGTTGAAAGTCATAATCCAGGTAAATATCTCTGTTAACTCTAGATAGGCTGAAATTCCTAAGCTTCACTAGACCTAAGTTTTTTTGATAGAGTAGTTGAAATCAGAAGTGGAAATAAGTAGATTGGAACAGTTTCAAAATGGACAAGACCAGAGCGCAGAAGAAGGAAATTGTTACAAGCTTCCATTGGCCAATATCAAATCACAGAGTAACCCTGAACTTTTAAATGAGATGCAACTTCTTATCAATCAAAACAAATCTATTAAAAAAAATTTAGAACATTTGTTAACTACTACTGAAGAAAATGAAAACTGGTCAACGAAAAAGAATAACATAAGTACTGATCTTTCCCGAATTTTGCTCTCACTCTGCAAAAGTGCTTCAAAAAATCAAATGCCAAACGTAACTCCTATGATGAAACTGTGAAGAAATTTGCTGAACTGTTGTTGATTTCGGCTGGTCCACACTGCTACGAATTTGTGTATCGAAATTTGGGAGCTTCACTACCTCGTAATCGCTAGATGCAAAGATATCTTACAAGTTCAGAGGTTGTAATTGAAGGGCAGGTAAAGGCACTGCACTCTATTTATGGGTTATGAGATCTTTAATTAAAGTTGTTCATTGATAAGCAGCGTCCAGTTCTAAAACGTGTTGAGTTGATGTGGACCGTAATTTTTTCTTGAGAGGATGGAAATTATGGTTAAAAAAAGAGCCAAACACAACCATACCAATAACTTCATAACAAACACATATTTGTGCATTGAAGTGAATGGACTCTGCTAAATCAAAATGATTGTTTCTTTCCAAAATGAAGGCTACAACCAGTGTGACTTTATTCCATGACTATTATGATGTTAACAGTGTGAAGCTTTCTTTAGAGCTGCTCGAACCATGAGTTCCGTTTTATCTAACGTAGTGAATTTTGGAAGGCAAGATCTGTTACACCGCTTAAAAAAATTAGAGCTACAAGTGCAGCTTCAAGCAGAATGCAGTGAAAATTTCCAGTTTCGCAAAAAGAAGAAGCATTTGAACCCAAAAAGCGATGATACTTTTACATGCTCAGATTTACCAACTTCGGACTTGATCCTGAAAAAGATTGAAGACTGCAAATAGCAGCCCTGAAATTGCATCGTCTGAGTGGTATTTTTTTCAATGCGGTTACTTCTTTAGAAGAGCCATTCTTCACCAACACTGAATCTGTAAAATTTGAAGATGAAAATGTTGATGCTTTATATGAAGCAATGACTAAGGAACATGATTTTGATGGTAGCTGAAAACAACACATTATTTCATACAACAGCATTTTTAATTTTTTTTCCTGATATTGAGGTTGTGATGATGCTAGCGTGAATTTTCAAGAAGATTTGAGTTTAGTGAACTAGCAAACGAAGAAACAAAAATTGAAGAAAACATCTTCAAACCTCCCTACTTACACTTAGATGACAAAGAGTTAGATCTTGACCCTAAAAGTAACTTTGTAAGTTATGAGAGACATGGAATTTCTAACATTATTAAAAAATCAACAGTTCTCCGGTTAATGCAATAAAATAATAAAATATCTGCTGATCGGTTGTAAGAGTTCAGCAAAAAATAACAGATCATAATTACAGTAAATCAAAAATATTAAAATCAGTTCAGTCAAGCGATAGTATTTATATTGGTGATTTTTGTGCATTCCATATACACTACATGATCAAAGGAGTTGGGACACCCCCGTAATTATGGGACTGGACTGGGCCCGCTCATCAAGGTGGACGGAAACCTCAATGCTGATGGCTACAGGACCATTCTGGATAACGGAGCACTTCCAGCGCTGTGGGAACACTTCGGTGACGGGCCGTTCCTCTTCCAGCACGACAATGCGCCTTGCCACAAAGCAAGATCCATATGCGAGTTGAAGAACTGGATTGGCCCACCCAGGGTCCTGATCTCAACCCCATCGAACATCTTTGGGACGAATTGGAACGACGTGTGAGATCCAGGATGGTTCGCCCTACATCTGTCCAGGAACTGACCACGACACTCCTCGAGGAATGGAGGTCAATACCTGTGGACACATACCGTAAACTTGTGGACAGTATGCCATGTAGGGTGGCGGCAGTGATAGCAGCTCGGGGTGGTCCTACACACTACTGATTGAAGCTTTTTGCAGCTTTATGGTAGTGCAACAGGTGTCCCAACTCCTTTGATCATTTAGTGTAGACGGTCACATAATGTTGGGTAGGATAATTCAGTTTGCGTACTTGAAAAGCAAAACATTACGTGAAAAATCTTACTCTTCAACTTATGTAAATCTCAACCCTAGATCACAGAAAGATATATGAATATTGAGCAATTGGTTTTGTGAAGAATGCACTGAAAGCACTGAAGTTATTATGATATTAAGTTTTATGTTCCTAATAAATGGAAAAGCTATGTAGCATCGTGTCCCAAATATGCTCGATAAGAGAGATTTGACTATTTGGCTACCAAGACAGTGTTGCAAGCACGGAGACATTCGTAGTTTGTACTATCCCAGATGAATTCATTACATTTCATCCTTTGTGTGTAAATGTCAATATAAACATAATTTGATATAAAAGAATCAAATATGCCAATTGGCAATGAGATAATCAGAGCAATAGAATGCAATAAGATAATAAGTTATTGAAAAAATTTCTCTGAATACATTTATTGCTTTAAATATTTTAAATATGGAAATATATACATTTGCATAACACATATTTGCATTAAAATTTTTGAAATATTTAACTATGCAGTATTTAATAAACGTTTAAATTTAAATATTGCAAAAATAATATAGTCTTTATTAATGTGAAGATGTGTAATCAGGTATTTAACAAAACCATTTTAAAAAATTCATCCTAACTTTGTTTGGCTGTTGTCTTTTTGTCGTTTTTTATACTGTGACG
The DNA here is from genome assembly GCA_023313115.1 of Rhysida immarginata. Classification (NCBI taxonomy): domain Eukaryota; kingdom Metazoa; phylum Arthropoda; class Chilopoda; order Scolopendromorpha; family Scolopendridae; genus Rhysida; species Rhysida immarginata. The sequence goes on from JAHWFO010032050.1 coordinate 447,207, forward strand.
TTTTCACATGTTGAATTAATGAAGTTACTTTAAGAAAAGATATGGTATTTTAAACAGCAGTAACTATTATGAGAATTGTTATTAAGGATACAATTATGGAACGATTTTTGTAGTTGGAGTGAGCAACTTTGAATAAAATAGAAATTATAAATGTGGATAAATGATTTAGGGATAAGTCATGAGCTATTGAGAGGGGAGGTGTTTTAAGGCCCGCCGCAAATTGAAAAAGTCGTGTCGACTTGTGTGCTAGCGCATGACGTCAGGGCGACCCCGCGCCGTCACATGTGGATCGTGCATGAGCTCGCACCGACGCAAATACAACATCGGTCGAGTCGGCTCCTTCGTACGTATTGCGCATGCGTGAGATACAGCTGCTGGAACGCGAGTTTCCATATCATTAATTAAGATCGTTTATTTATTTTATTTATTACATGAATATATGTTTAAATGTGTATTTATTACATCGATTACATTTATATGATATCTATATTATATAAATGTGTATTTAAATCTAATCATCGGTGCATTTAATTATGTATTATTGCGTGTGTGTTCATTATCTATAAATGAATACATGTATAAATCATGTTATCATGTGGAAAATGTGTTTCGGCTGGGCGTCGCATTGTTGAAAATGCCACGAGATCTAGCCGCCGAGTCGAACGAAGTAGAAATTTTTCTACTGCTCTCGACCGGAGCCAACGAGAAACAGGCTCGACCAGGGCCGCGTTTTTCGACAAGCGCGTCTACCCAGATCGCGATGACGTATGAGGTCGCGTTCAACTTCGCGGTGAACTCGATCTTTCCACCACTCAGACCCCGTTAAGTCGAAAAACGGGAATCAATAACAACGATATCTTCGACTTCCTAAAATCGATTACTTACGTCAAGAACAGCTACAGTAATGCGATTAATAATGTCACTGCTCATGCGCAAAGAAAACCGGAAATCATCGTATTCCCTCGCAAATCACGGCAAACATGGCATTTGATTTATTGATTGGTCTATTTATGAACCATATGACTACTGGGGATTTCTTCATCAGACAAGAGAATTCGTACTCCATCTACTTTTGTGCTTTTTATTGTTACTTCAACTTTTTTTGTTGTGGCAAACCTGAATACAAAAAATTGCATTTTATTTTTACTGAAAAGACTCTCAACTCTATTGGGCCACTGAGGAAGGATGGGAAACAGTGGATAAATTACTGGAAAGACTGGAGAAGCAGAATGAAAAAAAGAGCTCGGGAAGTCGATTTCGATACTAGACGTACAGGGGGTAGGGCGAAACGACAAGAGCTTCGAGTGATGAATCTCATTGGATGGGATAGTGTGGTGGGCACTGGAGGGATCGGCCCTGATTTTATATTAGAAGAAATACAATCCCCGTCGGTAAGATTTTATTTTCATCTGAGCATAAAAACATTGTCTTGTTTCAACCACTCAAACGCGGCTCGAAGGTCGGGGCAGATTTCCAATCGCGCACCTCGACCACCTACGTCATTTTGACATCAGCAACGCGACCACGATCATGTCGAAAAACGGGTTTTTTAGACAGCGGCTCACATTTGATGACGTAGATACCATTTGTGATGACGATGGCAGTTCGAGGTCGAGGTTTTTTGTGTCGAAAAACGCGGCCCAGGTCGAAGTCGAGAGGAAGGCAGGATCTGACGTCATGCGAGCGCGTCGTGCACATGAGCAATGCGTGTCAAACGAATTCGCTAGCGCACAAGTCGACGCGACTTTCTCAATTTGCGGCGGGCCTAACAGGTTGAAAACTACTTGAATTTTTTTTTGAATTCCTCACGATTTCTTCTTTGAATTGTTCGATATCTTGTAGTATTGAATTAGAATAAAGGTAGTTTCTGAGATGAGCTCAGTTTATACATTAGAACTGAATAATATGAAAGACCATAATATGATAACAAGAATGATTTTACCGCCAAAGCGGATAAGGGAGCACATTTTCTTGTTATAGCATCGTAAATGGATATATAGAATTAACCAACATTTTAAAACACTTGAGAGTAAATAAATAAATATGAAAACTAAATTGTAAATTACTATTTAAATAGGCTATCGTATAGAGAGAATTTAAGAGAATAAACTTGAAGAATGAAAGGTAAATGGAGAGTGAAGTTATTCCTCATACACTTAAAAAAATAAAAATTTTGTAAGAATTCTCACATAATGTTAAACGAAGTGAGCCTCAATTGCTGAAGCGTTATGTGTAAGCATCTATTAGATTTTCATATTAAATTACTAAAGTTTTATTGAAGCAAGCGATTAACTACTATTAAATTAATTAGTAATGAGATTTAGATACCATTAAGCCTAAGAGTACTATACTCTTGATTCAAATAAGCTATGGATAACAAAAGATCTAATAACGCGTAAGGAGTTGGTTGATATATTACACGCCATATCTTAGCATTAAAAGTTCTATAAATTCTGCATTGTACCATTAGCGCACGTGCTACAAAACCAATTGCCACTATCATTATTTACTCGTTATATTCACTCATGGCACGTTGTTACGAGTTGTTTGATATATTACATGCCATATGTTAACATTTAAAGTTCCAATGGTACCATATGGTATCATAGAGCACCATTAGGGCACGCGCTAGTAAACCAATAACCATTATCATTATTTACACGTGATATTCACTCATGGCAGGTTATTACCAGTTGTTTGATATATTATATGCCATATCTTAGCATTAAAATTTCCAATGGTACCATATGGTATCATATGGCACCATTAGGGCACGTGCTATTAAACCAATAACCATCATCATTATTTTCTCGTGATATTCACTCATGGCACCTTGTTACGAGTCGTTTGATATATTACATGCCATATCTTAGCATTGAAAGTTCCAATGGTACCATATGGTTTCATAGGGCACTATAAGGGCACGTGCTAGTAAACCAATAACCATTATCATTATTTTCTCATGATATTCACTCATTACATGTAGTTACGTGAGGTTTGATATATTACATGCCATGTTTTAGAATTGAAAGTTCCAATGGTACCATATCATGCCATACGGCACCATTAGGGCACGTGCTACTAAAGTGTTAACCATTATCATTATTTTCTCGTAATAGTCACTCATGGCACGTTGTTACGAGTCGTTTGATATATTACATGCCATATCTTAGCATTGAAAGTTTCAAGGTTACCATATGGTATCATAGGGCACCATTAGGGCACGTGCTACTAAACCAATAACTATGATCATTATTTACACGTGATATTCACTCATGGCACGTTATTACGATTGTTTGATATATTACATGCCATATCTTAGCATTGAAAGTTCCAATGGTACCACTTGGTACCATTAAAACACGTACTACTAAACAATTCAGACATCTCTATATACCGTTATATTCATTCATGAGACATCCTTGCACGTACACGTGCCATTAGTCCGATACTTGCTATCACTAGTTACTCTTTTATATTCGTTCATGATATTTTGTGACAATTTGTTTGATATATTACATGCCATATCTTGTTATAGGAAATGTTTAAGATTGTATCATAATGGTACCATTAAAGCACGTGCTATTAGAGCACGTACTTATTCCTGCTATCTCACGTTCGTACTTCTGCGTACTCTGTCCCATTTTAATGGATTGGTGAAAACAGACTGTGAAAAAGTTAATTCGTTTTCAAGTTATCGTAATAAATGCTAAGCTCCCTAGGAATAAAAAAATTCTCTTGATTTAGGGACCGAACTGCCCTTTTAATAATCGTCAAACACGTGCATCCTGCACGCACACCATCTCATTAACGTTTAGAGCATGCGCAGAACCGAACCCATGTTCTCAACACGCGTTTTACCAAATGCGAGGATAATTCGTTTCTTCCAGCAATTCAAGACATGATTGAATGAATTGTGAGATTGCAATACATGCAATTCAATACATGCAACGCAATGAATTGTGGGATTGTCTACAGACGGACGGACGGACGGACAGCTGGACAAACCGATCACATAAGCACATTTCTATATACAGAAAATGTGCTAAAAACACTTATGAGAGGGAAGCCGGAAATAGCTCTTGTATTTAAGGGGAAGACGATTCGAAGGCGTTATGAGATTGCGAAGGAGCGGATGAGAGGGGAGGCTGCGTGCTCTCCGCTCTTGAATGGAAACTTTTCATGAATATTTGGAACTTTGGAGGGGGGGTAGGTTTATTTGCGAGGCGGCTGTGCAACTTCCACAGTTAGCTAAACTTATCCCTGAGCTTCTCCTTCCAAAGTAGTATGAGTAATCTCATCAGAATATAAGCATAAAGAGTAGGAGGACTAAAGAGGAGAGGTGTCAGATGTCAGCGTTGATCTGGCCAACCTAGGCCAGGTATATTTCCACTCTGAGCACCTCACTCAGACCTCTCCATAATTAACTGTGCATTAGAAACTGAAAAAAAGGAATGAGATCCATCATTGAAAGTTCTATCAGTTTGTGAGAAGAAAAGTAAAAGTGAGATAAAAGTGCAAATCCCCGTTGTTACTGTGTTGCCTACATTCAACTAAAATCGGCGGAGGCCTGAAGACATCATTTATCCCGAATGATCAACTTTTTAAATACATACCGTTTACGAGAGGAGATTGTGAAGACAACATAACACGAAGATTCATCTGTTGAACTTGTGGTGTGAAAGAATTTGTAATTTTATTCTTTCACAACACATTTTTGTTTCTTTCTTAACCCATTTCTTTATTTCCATCATTTCTATTGATTTTGTTGTATTATTTTATTGTAATATTTCTTTTCATTGTTCAATTAGCCCTTTTTGAATTTTAAGCAACTCCGCGTGTTGTATCAATTGTTTATTAGTTTATCTTGTGCGTCGCGTGGCATGCATTGCTCGTTATGGCTGCTCATACATTGATTGTTCAAGAAAAAGATACCACTGCGACTGTGAGTTGGCAACTTCACTTCACCAGCAGACAGCAACCAGCTACATCTTTTCATCGTTCTTCTACTTCATCATTTATTTATTTATTTATTTATTTATTTATTTATTTATTTATTTATTCAAATTATACGGGAATATCCCTTTTACATGATCAATATAAACAGTAACAATGATATTATCAATAAGATAAAAAAGGATGAAATAAGTAAAATCTGACAGGTACAACGTAATATCAAAAGATGATTAACACAACAGGTAACATTCAATGGATAATAATGACAAAGAAAATAAAATGTCGATAAAATACACAAATTAAGGCAGTACTCTAAAATCATAAAACATGAGGAACGGTACAATATATAATTGTCCTATAAACATAAAATTTTGTAAACATTCCAAGGAGGAGCTTTAGCAATGAGGCAGAAATACATTTATACATTTATTAAAAAGAAATTAACCCCCCCCCCCCCGCCTTCCGAGTAGTCAAGTCATCTATTTATATCCCTTCATCTGCACTTTTTACCTCTCCCCAAGTTTTTTTTAATCAATAAATTGATTTTCTCGAACGTAATAGGCAAAAAATGTAAAAAAACCTCGTATCTTCTTTCCTTTCTCATCATTTCCGAACGTATGATATATCAAATGCCATGTGTTGCAATAGTTCTAATGACCAAGTAACTGACACCCCGCAAATCCGATCCCACTGGAACAATTGAGCCTAAACTTCATAGTAATGTAGATCCTGCCTAGAGGAATCTGGATACTGGATTTTACGCCTTTATGTACCTAAATAGCACATACATATGTTGCCCTCTCTGAATCCCATCCCCGTAATTCCGACCCCCGTATGCCAAACAAAACCAAACTAAATAGCGCAGATGGACATGACCATAGTAAGCTATATTCCGAATTTCAACCTTCTACCTCAAAAAAATGTAGAAATTATGAAGGGGACGGACTGACATTATAAAACCAATAAGTAGCTCCATTTTTATTCTACTTACGAGGGGAGAAATATTTTTTACAGCTCCTTTATTACAGACACAGTTGGTACACTATTTTTCAATGTAGTCCCCATCTTTTCGATGCATTTCTGCCACCGTGTCGGGAAGGCATGGATACCTCGGGAAAAAAAATCTTTATAGAATAGAGATCTTGCTTATAGGAATCTGCATACCGAATTTCACTTCTTTATATGCATAAATACAACTAGACCTTCTGGTCCCCTCTAATTTTCACCCCCAAAATTCCGACCTTAGTGGGCTAATCAAAACCAAACTAAATAGTGAAGTTGCACATGCCCATAGTAAGCTACATTCCGAATTTCAATCTTCTACCTCAAAAAATGTAGAAATGATGAAGAATGATTTAAATGGTGTGTAAAATAAAAATTCAACCAATAAGTAGTTCTATTTTTCCGCTATGTAATAATAAGCTTATAGATTATGAGCACTTGAGCAATCGTGCGTCGACAAAGCGATTTCACGTGCGCGCGCCGATGTCAATAATGCTTAAAAGATGAACAGAAAGTAACAATGTATTCCTTCTTGACAAATCGATTGTTATATGATATGCAGTATCTTTGAATTCTTTACATTCACTGTTTTAGCACGTGAATTCGACTTGAAGGGGTCCACGAAAAATTCTGAAAAGTTGATACGGTCGAGCTAAGACTTTGATGGTCATATTTCTGAAAACAGAATTTGAAAAAACTAATCCGTTTTCAAGTTATCGTGCAAACGGCGGACGGACGGCCGGACGGCCAGATAAACGTACAGACCAAGGGCGTATTCTTATAAGTAGCTTTTATGCTAAAGCTCCTAATAATTATTTCAAGAACTAGGATACATAATGAGTGTAAATAAAATAAAAAATGGCAAGAGGGTATAAAAACAGCGAACTTATAGGGGAAAAATGAGATAACTCAGTTATAGTGCAATAGGAACTCAGTGATAGTCCAATAGGGATAAAAATAAAAATCAGTTATAATGCAATGTTAATACACTTCAATTTGTTCCTTTTGTCGTGGAAGAGGTCGAACGAAATAAGGTCATTAACACTACGTAAGGCCCGTTTGAAGGGAACGTTATGAATATAATTGCTCGATGAGGATGACTTCTCAATATGGAAAAGCATATTTGATCTTGTACTGTAAACTGGTACTCTAAAGGGAATTAATTCAAGTAGTGGCTGACAGTCAAGACTTGATTTACATAAGTCATAAATAAACAAAAGATCAGTACGAACTCTACAGATTTTTAGGATTTCAAGCCCCGTCAGGTTACGGAATTTGTCCTAGTTAGGAAGGGTAGGAGAATGGCACAATTTTCTATGAATGATATACAAGAAACGATTTTGGATACTCTTGATAATATCAATATATTTTGAGAAATGTGGGGACCAGACAATGGATGCATACTCCAAATTAGAAAGGACTAGGGAGCAGTATAGGGTCTTTAAGGCCAAAATAGATGTAAAGGATTTGGTATGTCTATTAATAAAACCAAGCATTTTGTTGCCATTTTTAGAAATAGAGTCAATGTGATACACGAAGGACATTCTGGAATCAAAGATGACACCAAGGTCATTGATATGTTCTACAGAGTGCAAGGGTTTGTTTTTAATGTTGTATGTGAAGGTCGCAGGATGTTTCGTCCTGGAGAACGAGACAACCTTACACTTTTCAATGTTGTTATCTGAGCACCACAAGACAAGTGAATCAAGTGAATTCTGTAGACGATGGCAGTCATTGAGGTTCTTGATTGAGCAGTATAGCTTAAGGTCGTCGGCAAAGAGAAGGAACTGACATCATTGATATGTAGTAAGAAGAGCAATGGACCTAGGTGGGAACCTTGGGGAACCCCACTTGTTACTTTAATTGCTTCAGAGATAGAATGTTTCACTCTAACATAAAGAAGCCTGGAAGATAAAAAATTAGAAATCCAAGACAGAAACGGGTCTGTGATTCCAAGTACCTTTAGTTTGTGACATAATATATCGTGGTCTACCTGATCAAATGGTTTGGCTAAATCCGTGTAAATTGCGTCGACCTGAAGCTGTGCGTCCATATTGTCAAGGATAAACTTTTCAAACGTCATAAGATTTGTAATGGTGGATCTACTCTTACTGAATCCATGTTGTTGGGAGATAATGATATTCCTAAATTGCCCCTGTATAGATTTCAGTACAAGGGATTGCATGATTTTAAGGAAAACTGACTGGATAACTATAGGCCGATAGTTGGTGATATCATTCTTATTACCAGATTTAAAAATAGGGGTAACAAAGCTTGATTTCCAGATGGACGGGAAGGCACCAGAAGACAGAGACTTACTTATTGAAGATGATTAGGAGTGGGAAGCAGAGGCTAGATCCACAGGAATGTATAAACAGAGGATGTATACCATCAGGACCAGGGCTTTTATTAGTTTTTACAGTTTTAAGTTTTTCTTCAATTTGTGCTGCTGATATTTGAACACTAGACAGATCAACATGTCTGTCAGAGGTGATATGCTTTAAATAAGAATTTAAATTAGTATTTGCAAAAGTACTCAAAAAATATTGTTGGAAAAGATTAGAAATGCCCAATGGATTGTTCTCAATAGCACTGTTGTAAAACATGGATGAGGGTAAGTCATTATCAGATTTCTTAGCATTGATATAGCCCCAAAAAGACCTGACATTGCTTACAATGGACGTTTCCATTGATGAAATGTACTGGTTGTAACAAATTTTAGTAAGACCTTTACATTTGGATCTAAGATCAGAGAAGCTTAGATAGTCTCTTATTAGATGGGAAGATTTGTATTTACGATGAGCATCCTTCTTCTCACAGATTAATTTCCTTAACTCTGGTGTGAACCATCTTGGAAAAGTGTTAATCACGTTACAGATTCTCTTTCTGGGAACAAGTTCATTGATTATAGAATATAGGAGCCCATAGAAGTGATCAACGGCTGTTTGCATGTCCAGCTGATCAAGAACACGCCAGTCAATATTGCTTAAGACTGTATTAAGATAATCGTAGTCTGCATTTTTAAAATCAAAGGAGTAGAAATCATATTGAATAGATGGACATGAGTGCCTGCCATGAATAACTCCATTTAAGGGGGGATGGTGAAAATCGGGTAATAAAACAGGATCAGCTGTGATTGAAGTTTCAACAAAAGAGGTAGATAGAATAAGGTCCAATATTACGTCGTTACTTTTTTACTGAGTGATTGTATTGAGTTAGGTTTAAGAAGTATAACATATCTATTAGCATGTTACTTGCAAGGACATTGAATTCCTGTCGAGAAGTTCACTATTGGACAGCCAAAATGGAGTTCGTTCACATAAGTTGTAGTCACCTAAGACACAAATCTCGGATGTAGGGTAAAAAGAAGCAACTCTCTCGATCTCAAATGTACTTCATAGATGGAAGGCGGAGAACAGGGGGAATATAAGTAGCACATATGATATAGGAAGAATTGTCCAGGTAAAGAATTACAAAGAGATGTTCCAGGTAATAAGCATGGTTGAAAACTTTTTATTAATGGCAATGAGCACGCCGCCACCTGAGGTTTTTCCACTAGTTGATCGGTTCCTGTCATAACGGTAGACATTGTAAGAGGTCAAGCCAACTTCAGCGTTGTTTATATCAAGTAACAGGTTTGTCTCTGTGAAGCAGACGACGTCAGAAGAATGTGAGTGAATATTATTAGAGAGGTCCACAAGTTTAGATCTAAGGCCGTTCACATTTTGATAGTAGAAGGAGATTCCTGATTTTTTAGTTTTTTTGTTTCCGATTCTACAATTCTGGGGCAGCCGTTGATATACTTTATAGTCAAGTTCATTTCACCGTTTTTTGTTTGGCGATCAGAAAGTTCAGCGCGAAGGGAGCGTAAATAATCACGTTCCATTTTTGTTTTGTCTGAGGATACGTTGAGTTTATAAATTGTGGCAATCGTTCTCCTTTGTCTTAGAACAGACAGGGCATCAGCTTTCGACGGTAGTGTAACTTTCAGGGGTCTCACCTTTCCCGGCATAGGTTTCCCCAGCCGAGAAGAGCGGAGTTGGTCAAATTGTGAAAGGACAGGACGTGGAAGCTTACCCAGAATGTCCACTATACGTGATTTGTCTGCTGCATTGATATTGGAATTGTCACCGCTAAGTTCCTCTATGCCAAAGAAAATGACGTTGCTTTCTCTGGAGATACAGTCATTCACTTCCGCCATGATATCGTTAACGGAGGGAGAGGGAGGGTAGCTGTTATTCAAGATCGATTCTCGCAGCTCCTCAATTTCTTTTTTAAGATCGAGTATTAAGTTTTTAACGTCACTTCCTGTCGTAGATTTGCATTCCTTACATACATATAATGAGGATCCGTCCGACGAAAGTAGGGCATTAATAATTTTCCTCTCCAGATCACTACACGTGGTGTGAAGTGATCGTCGACATTTATCACATTATATGGAATCATTTTGGTTGCAGTGTTTAGTGCAGACTAAGCAAACTTTACTGTTAATAACTGACATTTTTATCTATAGAATAGATATCTAGTAAAGATAGTCACAATGAATGAGATTGGACAGTAGGGTGTGTAATAATAATAATAATAATAATAATAATAATAATAATAATTAAATTATTATTTTTTTTAATGTAACAACAACGGGGGAAGAGACCACCAGACAAACTGGAGGGTCGAACCCTGTGTTGTCCCCCAACAGGCCTAAGCCCAAAACGGGGTTAATGAACAAACAAGTAGAAGAAAATTAAATCAACTGAACGGACAAGGACAAAAAATAAATCAAATATAGTAGAATAATATAAACATAATTTATAAGACATAAAAGATAATAACCATAAAGAACAACAGAATATAGTTACAAACAGACAAAGGAAAAAAAAATAAGAAAAACAAAACAAAACAGAAAACCATTAATGATGCTGAATACTTAAAAAAAAAATAATTCGGTAAATAGGGAAAAAAAATTGAAAAAATAAATTTAAATGCAAACCTTCGGCAAGCGAAAGGTCAATGTCGTTAAAACACCCTGTGTAATTATGAACTAATTTGTAAACCGGATTAATCCGGGAAAGAAAAGATTTCCAACTAGCAGAGGGTTTTATCACAAACCCCCTACGCGTCCTTCGAGAAGAGTGTAAATTAAACTCACAATATAAAGCAGTCACAGAGATTACGGAAGAAAACACCAACCAACACATTAAATAAGACGATGCTAATGACACGATTCACACTAAACTCAAATGGGCAATCGGGTCCCAATTTGCTAGTGCTTGTCCGTTTGCAAGTGAAAGAAAAAAACTAACACATTTGCGCTGGATTTTGTTAAGGATTTGACCAAATCCAGACGCAATAAATAAGCTTAGGGACAACGAAAGCCTTAAATAATATAAGGTGAGTCTTTGAGTCCACAAAGAAACGCGAAGCCCTCTTAATCAAACCCAGGCGGCGCGCAATGTCCAGGTACAGGGAGTTCATATGGTCACTGAACGAAAGATTGCAAGAAAAAATAACTCCTAGATCCTTGATCGAATTGGATCTGGCGAGAAAATTATTATTAACATGATAGTCGTGTTTAAACGGAGCAGTAGGTCGATTAAATGACACGACAAACGATTTTTCCGCATTCAACAAGAGACCATTATCGTCAGCCCACCTACTGACAGCAGCCAAAGCAATCATTCCACCCCTTCACCTCATTAAAGAGCTTGACATCGTCAGCATAAAGCAAAACATTAATGTTGTGGTCCCTCAGAACGGTCGTAAGTTCTGCAACAAAGATGTTAAAAAGTAACGGACCAAGCGGAGAGCTCTGAGGGACACCACTCCTAGTAGGAAAAACCGTACCAGGTTGCTTAAGATAGCGCAACGTAAAACTGCGACTGCTCAACATAGAGCGGAACCAATCGAGGACAACATTCGAGAGTCCTAAAAATTTAAGTTTCTCAATCAGCAAAGATATGTTGACCTTGTCGAACGCTTTGGAAAAATCGAGATAAAAACGTCGACTTGTGTGCGCTCATCCAGTTTCCGAGTAACATAATAAGGAAATATGGCTAAATTAGATTGAGTGCTTCTATTGAGTGCTTCTAATAATAATAATAAGAGAAAACAGAATAATAATAATAATAAAAATAATAATAATAAGAACAATAATAATAGAAAGAAAGGAGAGGTGGGTGAAATATCCTGTTTTTATGAAAGTATAAAAAAATAATAATAATAAATTAATAAATAAATAGATAAATAAATAAATAAAATAAGAATAAATAAATCAATAAATAAATAAAAGGCAACAGGACTAAAATGAGTAGAGATAGGGGGAAAAGTCAAAAGGGGAGAAGAGGCCTTTAAATAACTTGGAGATAGGAAAAGGCAAAAAGAGATGAAAAGCAAGAACAAACGATAGTACAGTTAAAAAGTTAGATACCCAGGGGAATGGGGTAAGGAACTAACACCAGAGTGTGAAGATGGAGCAGAGGAAGATGTAGCAGATGTTAAGAGGAGACAGCAGGGTCAGTAGCTAGAAGGGGGGAGGGGTGCGGAGGAAAATGGAAATGTCAAGAAGTAAATTTGGAGCACAAAAATAGGGAAACAACTGAATATTAAAAAAAATAATAATAAAATAAAATAAGATAAAATTAAATAAAAGTGGACAGTGGAAAAGGCTAATGATAAAGTATAACAAAGTATAGTAAAATATAAAATAGGGAAAGAATTCGTATAAAGTCTTTAAATCTTTCTAAATATAAAAAGAAATCAGCACACGTAAGTCAAAGAGAGGAGAATAAAGGAGAAAAAAAAAGTTAATAAAGATGAGAAAGGTTCATGAAGGAGAAGTTAACGATAGAGAGGAGAATAATAATAGCATAAAATTAACATTAACGTAAAATCAACGTAAAGAAAGGTTAACGAGAGAAAGAAAATAATAGAGAAATAGTAATTTACTACTAAATTTATCAATAATAGTAATGGCAATAATATTAATGAAATATTAAGAATTTAGCGTAGCAAAGTGAGGAAGACCTGAACTTAGAGCACTCGTTGCATGGGATATACCGGTTCTCTAGGGGGAAAGAGATGGGTTGCAGAGGGGGAAAAACTGTGGTTACTGGGGAAAACGGGAGCGTCTGGGGGACGCATCTGACCTGTAAGAAGTTCTCAACTGATATCCTCATCATGGGCTTTCTACACCTAGTTGAGATTGAACATAGCCGACACCTCGGAGTTTGTTCTTATAGCTGCCGCCACATAAGTTGAACAACAAGATGACGTCATTTCTAACGCCAACCAATAGACGTTAACGGGAAGTAAATCGCTTAACTATTCCATGATACATCCGCTTTCGTTTTCGAAACATTGTTTTCGTATTTATATTTAGTTTCTATTTTCATTTTTTCTTTTAAATAGATAAATGAAATTAATAAATTAATAAATTAAATAATGACGCAGAATAGTCGACTCGAATGCAATTTGTTTTATACACTGATTGGAAGAAAGTAATTGGACACTTTCAATTTTAAACGTTTTGTCGAATATCTAGAAGAATACTTGACGAATTATCCTGAAACTTAAGGGATGTAAAGAGCATGTTACACCACATATATTTCAGCGAAGGTTTTGTTCCGAAGAAAAACAGGGGACCAGCAACAAAGTTAACCAAAAAAATAATGTTTGGGATCACCCTGAAAAAAATAACGCTTGAAATGCTGATATGAAGGCATATTGACTTCATATCAGTGTAAGGAGAAGAACTTGATACTGGTGTCCGATCCAAAAATAAAAATTTGGAGAACACCCCCTTACCGTTCTGTTTTTTTTTGACAGCAACTGAAATTCATTCTATCGTCGATATCTTTCTGAATTTTCACAATATTTGCTTGGAGTTTTATAAGAGTAGCGCTATACATTTGACTAATAAATTATGCTAAAGACATTTTGTTAACGCTTCCGCATGCGCAGTTAAACATTATTTAATAAAAATGCTCATATTTCATCAAATATTTAATATTTTCATATTCTGATTGCAGGGTGTTGTCTCTATTATAATTTGTCAAGTTTCCTGAAAATGGCATTGCATTGGGTTGAATACGCTGCATGTTATAAACAAAAAACTTACGAAAACAATTCGATTTTTTTAAAGAAATCTTTATATCTCCATGAATATACGTGCCATTCTCATGTAAATGAACACGGATAAGTAAAAGAAGCTTCTTAATCCTATGCTAATGCTACAACGCATTTCAAGCGTTATTTTTTTCAGGGTGAACCCAAACATTATATTTTTGGTTCACGTTGTTTCTGATCCCCTATTTGCCTTCGGAAGAAAACCTTCGCTGAAATATATGTGGTGTAACATGCTCTTTACATCCCTTAAGTTTCAGGATAATTCGTCAAGTATTTTTTTAGAAATTCGACAAAACGTTTAAAATCGAAAGTGTCCAATTATTTTCTTCCAATCAGTGTATTATGACTTTTAATAGGCTTTCTACGTTTCAACGATATACCAACATTAATAGAACAAGTGCATCATGGGTAAAATCCAGACAAAGCATATTGATGAGATGACTTACTGCGCATGTCAAAAAGATCGTTCAACTTACGTGGCGGCTATGTGCACAAGCGAGAGGGCGCCACTGAATTTAGCCTACTAAAAGTGCACAATTTTATCACCAGACCACAGCCTTATATGTAATCTGTGCTATTGAACTATTGAGTTTATGGTTCAAGTCCAGGCGTGAAATTATTTTTACTATTTTTCTCTATTTAATTATTAATATCGGAGGTATGGCGTGAAAAAATCTTCCAAAGACCCATTTTCAGTTTAGTTTTAATTTAATTTAATAATTTAATTCAAAAGTAGAAGTTAATAATAACTGCAAATCCAAAATATTAATTTATTTATATCCATGATACATGTATGCACATTTCAGTAGCTACGCCACCGTCTTCAGCACGTCTACTTTTAGTATTATTAATTTCTACTTTTTAGTAACCTTCCACAGTTGTTTTTAAGATTTTGTTTTCACGTAATTCAGTGCAATTCAAGACAATTTTACCCTATGAAAACTGCTCAATTCTGCCATTTTGCGCGCTACCAATTACATCTGCACTGTATACAGTGCTTTACACAGTGCTTTGTACAGTGCTTTACATCTGCACGGAGCCTATAGTTTGAAGCATTTGGACTTTGAATTCATTCATCATTATTGTGAAGCCTTCATCAATGGCATCTATTGTTGAGTTTTATTTTAAATTGTTTGTTCGAAACAATCGTCTATATTTCGCCGATTCAATCTGTAAGCCTAATCAATGTTTTTTATTTTTGTTTCACTATTTTATTCCGTTTATGCTTTAGTCTCGCTGCCAGTGAAGTCAATTCTTTTCATCATCTATTCGTCTTTATTGTATGTATTGTCTTGTTTGTATTGAATGCTGTTTCAATATTTTTAAACCTTTTTCAAGTATGGCGTCTTTATGACTTGATTATTTTATTACTTGAAGGTTGATTATGGTTTCTTAATAGCTGAATAATATTATTTATCCTGTTCAGAAGATTTTTATTATCTTCAGAGTTTGGACAGTGAGAGCCTGAACAACTCCAGTTATAAGACTGTTGTCTTTTGTCCTTACGCTATTATGCTCTTGGAGTAGAGTTATTTTTTATGAACGAAATTGTTTTACCCTATGACGCTTTCCAGTTCGCAATTTATTTATGTTTTTAAGAATGTTGACCCAAGTGAGGCAGCATGTATTGTCCAGGTTGAGGCAATACAGTGAGTGTATTAATTGTTTAGTATTTTGTAGTCTTAAATAGTATACATAAGTAACTTGTTTTCCTGTTAAGGCACAAAGTAATTGTATTGTAACCTGTAAAGTTCTAAGTTCATTTTGTAAGTGTAAAATGCAAAGGTAGCTTGTAATTGTAATTTGTCTTAGTCGCCTAAATTAGGTTCTCCCTCCATTGGAGCTTAACCATCCCTCCCGCTTTAGGTTCTCCTTGCATGCTTTGCGTTTCCGCAAGATTTCAACATTTCCTCTTCACATTAAGCGCGCTGTGTTTGTTTAAAAAAGGTGGGTGGCGTGTATAAGGAGATTTTGTGCGACTGTTAATTTTATATTCAGTTTTTGTCTGTAACAATGGACAAGTTTGTCATTAAAATTAAAATAGCAAAAGCAGCAGCGGCAGGTAACAAAAGGGTATCTTCCTCTAGCTCAGGTGAAATGATCAATTCCAGTTCTACACAGCCTGGTTCTACAGCAGAGAAGAAAACTGAAATCCAAGAAAAAGAATATAAAGAGACATAATAACCCACAGTGGAGCAAATCCTTTCTGTGGATAAATTATGATAATGCAAAAGACAATATTCTGTGTTCTCTGTGTAAGCAGGTATCTCTTTCTGTTCTCATCTAAAAAGATATGACTTTTATTGCAAATGGAATCTGTAATTGGAAAAAAGGAGTTGAGAAATTGAAAATACACGAACAATCAATTATCCATACTAAAGCTGTTATGAAGGTCACTTGTCTGAAAGCCAATGTCAATGTTTGTGCACAGTTGTCTGCCGAGAAACAAAGGCAAATGGAGGTCAATCGAAATTGGTTCTCATCATTGCTCTATTTGGCTACACAAGGTATCCCTTTACGAGGTCACACTTATAATAACCTTCTGGAGTTAAGAAGTCAGGATTCAAGTGAACTGAAGAATTGGCTGGAAAGAGTCTTACACTTGGTCTAGTCATGATGTGCAAAATGAAATCTTGCAATTAATGAGCCACACATTTCTTCGACAACGTATCTCAGAGGTTAAACGATCAGTTTACTTCGCAATTATTTGTCATGAAACAAGCCGAAAAGAACAGTTTTCATTTTTTGTCAGAATTGGCACAGACCGAGGCCAACGAGAGACAGGCCAGGACACTCAAAAGTCACCTGATCATCGGGGTCCGAGCAACAATGTAACTTTCATTGTCTCCATCTTGGATTTTAATAATCAAAGTTTTTTCGTTTGTTGGAAACAGTGAAGATTGGATTGTTGCTCGGACCCCGATGATCAGGTGACTTTTGGGTGCCCTGGCCTGTCTCTCGTTGGCCTCGGCACAGACTCTTTTGAAATTGAGGAATGGTTCTTGGTTTCTATGAGACAGAAAGTACAACTTCTACTACTTTATTTACTATTATAAATGACATTCTGAATCGATTTGATTTGTCCATTACAAACTGCAGATGTCTGTGTTTTGATGGGAGAGCCAATATGTCAAGTGTGTACAATGGTGTGCAAGCTAAAATACAAAGGATAGAGAAAAGGGCCTTGAACAGGATATATGTACACTGCTTAGCACATTCATTGAACCTAGTGGCATAGGATACATTGAAATCTAACCTGCGATCTACTATGGGACAACAGAGACTAAATTCAGTAAGCCTTCTTCACTTCCACAAGGATGCTGCAAAGAAACTGGATCTGGAGCAGATAGCAGATGAATTTATTTCAAGAAACAAGCAAAGAGAACTTGCTTGTTACATTGGTATAATACTGTGAAATTATTTTTGGGTGTAAGCATTAATTTTTATACACTGTTTACATGCTAACTGTATCTGTTGTATGCTAGACTGTAAATTTATAAAAGGTTTGGTTTGTTTGGTTTGTTTGGTATTAACGTCCTTTTCAACTGCTATGGTCATTTCAGGACGGCGTTATAGGGGCCGCAAATTTTGCCTCGCAAGGGTTCTTTAACGTGCAGCCGGCAAACGACTACACGGGACCAACGGCTTTACTTCCCTTCCGAAGGAAGTGCGTGATCTCAGGATTTACCCCTGAAAAATCCTCGTCGTCCTCGGCCGGGATCGAACCCGCGTACTCGGGCATCAGAGGCGATCACGCAACCTGCTGAGCCACCGAGGCCGATAAATTTATAAAAGGGAGTCCCTACAGCTTTTTGCTTGGTGAGCAGCCATATTAAGCTCAAATTTCTCACAGTATCTTCTTAATTTGGGCATTCATCTGGATGGGTATACAAAAGTTGTCCCCCACCCCAATATTTTCCTGAAGTTGGCGCTGCTGGTAAGTTCTATAGTCCGTTACATTTATGATTGTATTGTCACTATCAAGGGTCAGCCAAGTTTCCGTGATCGCAATTATATGGGAAAGTTGTACTTTTGAACAATACTGTGAAATCATCGATCTTATTCACTATCGAACGAACGTTCACATAAAGGTAGCTTACAGGATACCCCTTCTACGCATGATTCGTTATTGCTTTAAGTGGGCGTTCTAAGCCTCCGTTAATTATAATTTTAATGCGACCAGTAATCATCACTAAATTGGGGGTTAGCACCGTAAAAGAGGCACAAGAAGATCTCGGCCGGTCACCAATATGCTTGTAAACTTTCTTCAAAATTCGAAGCTGATATTTAAGCTTGAGATGTGGCCCCGGCATGTGTTATCCAGCGCCCACATTCGACCATATTAACATTCTTAAAAGGATTATAACTTTCTGTTCTGAATCTAGGTAACAACGCAAATGCATTAGCCTATAGCTCATTATTTTATACAAGATTTTAACAAAAATGGAAAAAATGCTGTCTGTAAAGTTCAGAGTTTGCGCAAATATTAACACCCTTAATAATCAGTATCCTTTCCGCCGTGATGAATCACATCAAAAACACGGTCATTCATTGTCATGATTAGTTTTTGCACCGATTATGGCTTGAGATTGTATCAAACATCTTCAATTGCTGATGTAAATTTACTACTGAAGGAAACTGAAAACCCCAACATACCGGATATTTAGACGGTACGATGCCGGATTAACTATCGGCTTACAAATATTCAATGTGCCGTCCGTCATTCAGCAACATAGCCGTCTGAAAATGTGCATAAACTGATATCAGTTACCTGACAATGCCATCTGTTGGTCAAAAATCGAACAATTCTAGCTAATTTTTTTCCTTGAAAAAAAATCTGACCTCATTTCAATCGTTTCTTTGCAAACAGAATCTTATTATCTGCATTCGTGTGCGAGTTATTGAGTTTTGAAGTTTTTCCTGACTTTTGGATCACCCTGTATTCACTCATCACTATAACTTTTTACATTGAAAAACGGCGATAACCAATTTATCAATCCTTTTCTTATTATTTTGTGCATAAATACTTATTGTTCCATTCGTTTAAATTTTCTCAATGAAAGAGCTTTTTCAAATATTTTATTTCACCCGTTTGACACAAAGAAGAAAGCATCAGAGATGATCTAGCATGCCTCTTCATATACTCTTCTCTAAATTGCATAAAAATCATTGTGTTAGTAATAAACATTCCCTGATATTACAATATTTCGATTTTTATGAATAAAATTATCGTGGTAATCCTTGCATTTTTTATCGTTCACGTTTACCCTTCCTTATATGTACACCACCATTTAAAGAAAATTTATGTATATACATGTACTTTATTTGCCAATTATATAATCCAGAATTAACGAAAAGATATGATTAAACGAAAGCGAATAAATAATCAGAATAAAAAGTTTAGTCTTTATTTATTTCATGAGTGTAACGGATTATTGCACCAGTATTTCTTAGATATCCAATATCGAAAAAAGGCTTTGATTCCAAGCACTAACTAATTTTTTTCTGATTATCTTAAAATTATCATTTGTAATGATAAATCATTTCGTGCGTTTCGAAAGCTGTATTTCAAGCTGTTAATTGAAAATAATATCAAATTTCTTTCTTTGTAGATAAGATTTAGAAAAGAAACTTATTTTACAAAAACTTAGCATTTTGGTATAAAAATTTATATAAATGCGCAATAAATATTAAACTAATATTGAAATTATAGATGAAATATTTTTTCCTCAATATTTTGATAGATGTAATTTTTTCCCTTTGAAAATACATACAGTACATTAAATCATAGATAATAAAAAAAAATTAAAAACACTTACTGCAGTTGACCGTTTACCCATCGAGCTAGAAATATAAGCAAAGGAATGAGATAATGAAGATTCCCCATGTTTAACTGGGCAATGAAAAATCTCCAAGTAGAGTCCAATTGACGTTTATAAACTTTGACAATTCAAAGTTCAATAATGCGACTTATTGATTAAGAGACTTCGATTTCTATATCTTATTTACGTCCAAAACTAGCGGCCATGAGTCGTCTTTATCAGAATTTTTTCTTTCTGTATGGATGAAGAATCTGGAAATCCCCGCAATAGTTTAGATGTGACGAAAGCAATCAGCCACAGTACGTAATAAAGAAAATTTACAGTGAATCGGTACTTTAAAATGACATTGAAAAGACATTTGATAATCACATTCAATTTCTCCCTTCGTTAAAGTGTTCAAGTTTAAATTACACTCTAAAGATAAGATTCATCAGATATTAATTAATGTATTAAGTTTATTATATTAAATTTTCTTTCCGTTTGTGAGTGCCTGTGTGTGTGCGTAAGTGTGTATGTCAGTACTGTCTTCATTTGTATCACTGGTGTCTTTATATTGATAACAATAAATATAAAGCCGTTCCAACATTGATTTAGAGCAGCTGAATCATGTTAACGTTGCAACATATGCCTAAATAGATACGAGTATTTTCTATCAATACCAGATTTTACAAGTTAATTCTAAGAAAAAAATTGGCCCAATTCCTAGCCACTTAATTATTAGAATTGCCCAAGCACTGTCTAGGAAGAGCTGCTTGCGCAATTCCATTCCAAGAACAGAGAAGGTACAATTACTATAAGAGAATGAAAGGAGTCAAAAACTTTGATAAAAAAAATCCGAAAGCATAAAAAGAAAAACAAAATAATGTTAATTGAATGTTAATCCAATATAATAAAAACGTTATTCTATCCGTCATCATTGAGTTTCCCTCACTTCTGACTAAACCATAAGGGTTATCTTGATGAAACGAACATGTTCTATAGTTCGCTGATAGACAATTAAAATGCATTGACTTCAGGTTTGGTCAAGATAATCGATTTTATGTCAAATTCTTCACATTTTTTCAATTTAAAAGGAGATTTTTTTAAGATATCAGGAGAAAATAAATAGTGTAATGTAGCTTTTAATTAGCTCTATTCATCGAGGTATAAATGGTATCAATAAGATGTTTTAGAATCAAAACTTATAATCGTCGATGAAGTAACAATGTTAACAAAACACAGAGTGAGATGCATCGATAATTTTTTGAGAGATGGAGTTCAGTGAGATGCATCGACTGAATGAGACAAGCCATTTGGAAATAATGTGATAGTCATTGGACGAGTTGTTCGACAATGCTTACCGGTAGTTCCAAGAGGAACAGCAACAGAAATTATTGAAGCATGCATCAAATATCAAAGTTTTGGCAACATTTTTACAAAACTTTCCTAAGCAAATCAAGATGATTTCAATGAGTAGTTTCTTAAAATTGGTTCTGGAAATTTCTCAAGAATTGGAAATTTTGATCGTGATTTAATTGAACTTCCAAATGAAATTATTGTCTAACCGGAGACTGATATAATTTCTACAATTTTTGGAAATGATGTACAATCACTCTCATCTGATGATTTATCAAATCGAGTAAGCTTATGATCAACAAATATTGCTGCTCTCACAATGAACAACGAAATCATAGCTCAAATGGAAAGAAGAAAATTTACATTCAAAAGTAATGACGCAGTGGTAGCAGATTCAAATGATCAAATGTCTAATCAAGTTACGATAGAAATTGTCACGTGTTTTTCCAGCTTTAATTAATTAACTTAACTTTGAAACCCCAGAGGTACTAAGACGTGAACAGAGATGGGAAAGAGGGAAGTTCTTTGAATCATAAGCATGTAATAATGCCTTTAATTATTCAAATACTAAATTATAAATACAATTTAAAGACCAATTAACATGATTAACTTTTAATCATAACAATTAATATGCCGCAGAGTGCGCCTGGCTATTAGCAGTCCCTTGGCCTGAAGTAAACCGTTGGCGAACAGGTAAGAACGACCATCCCTTCTTGGCAATGAATCGCTGAGGGAAAAATCCGGTACCGCTGTCTCGGAAGGCGGCAACCTTTTTTTAGGTAAGTCTCGGTCGGAGCAAAACCTGATATAATGAGAATAAGGACATTAGTAAAGAATCAATTTAATCGACGCTAAGTATGAGCTGATTAAGAGCAAATGGATAAGAATCACTATTAACTCGGATACTTAGAACTAAGAATTTGGAATCTTATTAAAGCTATCAATGGACATACCACACCCAACGAAAAGCCCAGCCAAGTGGGGGGGGGGGCTACCACGATGCGAAACTGGCTGTAGTCCTCCCCACTTGCGGAGCATACGGTGCGAGTTGAGGCAGAGGTGACAACTCCCGGAGTGAAGTGTACTTGGGGCAATTTAGGCTCGGTTCCCTCTTGGATCCACTCGTACCTCCTGTGACGTGAGAGATCGTCAGTCCATTGATGAATCGTTTGCTGTAATCCAGTGCACACAGTAGTTGAGACGAATCATGACTTACGGAGCAGCAGTCCTCATTAGGAATATGGCAATCACTCACGATGCGTCCTGTCGAATTCTGTTTGATAGGATATTGAGCCGGAGATGATTGTCCTCGGTCCCGACTCACTGCTTCTTGTTCTGATGATTGTCTGCTATATCGAATACAATTGATAAAGTCATTATTTAATTTGGGCACATAACTTGTCTGTCTAATGAATCCAGGTGTGCCCTCGGGGGCGGGCTTCTTTCTATTTCGATGAATAGCGGAATTGGCTATTTCAAATCCTTTGCTGGAATATCGGTCCTGCGGGCCGGAGAAAGTTCTGTCCGATTTAATGGAGTTGCGATGGAAGGGCGTGAAGTCATCCGCTAAGTTCTTTTTATCCACCATGGAATTGTAGAACACAATAGAAGCCTGTTCTCTTCTTTCCTTTGGTTCGCCGCGATGCCTTTTACGAAATCCAAGCGCATCCAATTCCACTAACTTATTTGAAAAAGAACTCGAAATAAACTCACTTATTTTTTCCGCGGGCGTGACTTCATCTTTCGCCTTCTTCCGTACATTGCTGTTGGAGCTGGAGCAAAAGATGGTATTTGCTCCAGCGAACACCCTTAAATTGATCTAATGGCAGGGTGCTCAGGCGCACATGCATAAAGCGTTGAGATCGTGAAGCCTATCAGAGGCTTCGACGCTTTAATAAACGCCTCAGTTTCGAGGCTCGTTATTCCACCGGTAGGTCATCAGAAGTCTAAAGGGAACGTATATAGGTGGGCATAATTTTTATTATGGTCCCCTCCGATGACCTCACAAAGGCGTTTAGATGTAGCGTAACGCCTTTTAAAAACCAAAGGACCTAGCCGATACCACTCTAAGAGGAGGAAGGACCGCAGATGTGAAGAGCCTTTTTTCCACGTAGATGACGGTGTGGAAAAAGTCCCCCTCGCTCTGTCTACTCTTGCTGACCAAAGTTCTTTGTTGAAGAACATAATTGGTACCGCTAGATCCAAGTTTAAAGAATCACCGGTGGAATCATCCATCAGGAATCGCACAAATGAGTAGGAGAACTTAGGTAAACCATAATGTTGACACAAACGATTCCAGATGGATTTGGCGAACGAGCACTCGAAGAATATATGTTTAATTGTCTCTACGATGCCACAATGTAGACAACCAGCAGATCTGACCACCCTCCATAGATGAAGACGTTGGAGGGAGTAAAATCCGTGGTGCAGCAAACGCCATTGACATGAAAACACCGTTCCTTCAAAGGCAACAGATTTCAATGCCTTTAAGAAGGCTGACCACGGATAATCTGGGCGGAGACGAAAGATGTCGGTGGTCTCGCCCTGGTCAGACTGCTGGAAGAACCAAGACAGACGCAAATGGCCCCAGTCTTGGTGGTCTAAGTTGCGCAAAGCTGGCAATAATGTCAATAAGTCCCCTTGAAGCTGATGGTATAAGCTTGGGTGACGCACATTAGTAGTTATTGGCAGCAAGGGTGGCGACGGTATCCTATTCACTTTGAAGAACACCCGAAGGTAAACAAACACAAAGTTCGCCCACAAAGGTGGGGGGGAAAGAAAAACACGAATCATTGCAGCAAGCCTTGCTGCAATGAGATAACGCCGAATCTCAGGCAGACCTAACCCTCCCTTTTCAAAGGGAGTGAAGAAAAAATCTGCCCGAACTGGCTGACGATGCACAGAAATCCCCCACACACAATTCACAATAGCACTGCGAACTTTGCGAAGAAGTTCTACCGATGGTAAAATGAATAGGCTTTTAGCTGACAACAATGATAAAATGTGTGTTTTCACAAACCGCACCTTGACAAGCATAGATGTGGAAAAGTAAAATTTCCTGTCAAGGCGGGCATTGCATTTATCCACCACTTGCTGCCAATGGATTGAGTCCATGTCCGGGAGAAATGAAAATATGAAGCCGAGCACTGTGATCTGACCACACCATGTTATTGGGAATGATTTGAGCTTGTCGATGGTCCATTTCCCAATAGCAATTCCCTTCGACTTGACGAGGTTGATGGTACTCCCCGTCGAAGTGCTGAAGAGATCGAAGGTTTCCTTGTAAATACTCAGGGAATATGAGTCTGAATCAAACAACACGACGTCGTCGGCATAAGCTAAAGTCCTGATGTTGATGGACGCAGCAGGAAACTCATATCCCCGAACCTCCGGGTGGCGGTTCAAGAATTGCAATAATGGCTCCAAATAGAAGATGTACAGGAGAGGTGATAGAGGACATCCCTGCCTGACACCTTTTAGGAGATCAAAAGTAGACGATGTGAAGCCATTAACCGCCACACATGATGTGGCCGATGCATACAGTGAGGAAATAATCACAGCAAAAGTCCGAAGATGAAGCTGGTGAAACACTTGGAATAGAAATTCGTGATTCACCTTGTCAAACGCTTTTTCCTGGTCGAGACTTAACACTGCAAGAGTTTGAAGACGAACTTGCGCTTCTTCCATTACACACCGAATAGTTATAAGGTTGTCAGTCATCCTGCGTGTTGGTATTAAGCAGGATTGACCCGGATCAAAAAACTCGTCGGCGATGAGTTTAAGCCGTTGCTGGAACACCCCAGTGAAGATTTTGTAGTCCGTATTGAGTAATGTAATCGGTCTCCACTGGGTCACGAGTTTTGGATCCGGGCATTTAGGGAGAAGGATGATTTTCCCTACAGTAAATTCCGGCGTGATGGAAGACGGGTCTTGGATGATTGAATTGAAAACTCGTACCAGGAAAGGCCCAAGAAGTTTCCACGACGAATTGAAGAAGGAGTAGGGTATGCCGTCTAAGCCCGGGCTGGACTGATGACGGCCGTGTGCCGAGAGAAACTTCTTGACTTCATCTTCGGTGAAGGGACGTGTTATGAACGAATCGGATTCCACAGAAAAAGGTCTCAATGCCTCTATCCACTGCTTCGTGGATGGCTAAAAAATGATGAAAAGTGAGAGTGAAAGGCTGATAAGATGTCGGCATCAGATTTCACTTCCTCACCTTCCACCAATAAACGATGGCAATGTTTATTGTTAGCCCGACGCCTCTCCTCAGCGAAGGCTGCCGATGACATGTGCCGGACGTCAGCAGCCCAGGTAAGTTTGGCCCTGAGTGCTGCGCCGGCAGCTTTCCGGATCATTAGAGCGTTTATTTCGCTCTTCACCTGTTGAATTTCAGCCTGAAACTCCTCCTTAGGGGTGGAACAACGGAGGAGTCGTAAAATTTCTTGCAACATGAGGAGGTAACGATGACGACGCCTGGCTGCATCCAATCCAATCTTCCGGAAAAATTTTTTAACTTTAGTTTTAAAGTTCAACCACGATTCGAGCGTAGGAGGCACATTGTGGAGATGTTTTTCCACAAACTGAACGAACATTCCCCGATACTCTTCATTGTCGAGCAGAGAAACGTTTAGAAACCAGTTCTTGTTGGTAACTCGATCTGCAGCAATTGCCGGAGAAACAAATGGAGGATCCCACGACCACAAGATGGCACTATGGTCGGAAAAGGCACAAGGAATAACCTCCATTGTTCCAGCTGCACCAGCAAACACATTGTCGACCAAAAAAAGATCAAGTCGCGATGCCACAGTGGGTCCTCGATGAAATGTGTACCCACTGAGATCACCACGAGAATTAACAGGCCATAGATCAAACAATGCATTTTGCTGGCACAGACGATGCACGTGTCCAGACGAAAAGATGTTGCTGGCGTCTGGATGACAGTTAAAATCACCAGCAATCACTACAGGAAATGATGAACACAGATAGGCTTGAAGATCATTGAAAAAGTCACGTTTCTCTGCACTCGTGCACGGAGCATACACGTTAAGCAATCGGAATTTAAATTTAGAAGATGTAATGTCTAAAGATATTACCCTGCACTCACTGTCGCACAAATAATTCGACACCTGAATGGAGGGGTTGAGGATGAAAGTTGCAACCCCTTGCCCAAACGGTGACGAAGAGTTAATAAAGAATTGTCCACGAGGGAATTGTCTGCGAAGGCCGGGCAGATCGTACCATACTTGTGCAGGATCAAGTTTCACTTCTTGAAGCACAAGTATGTCCGGCCTGTACAGGGCAATAAACGTCGACAAAACCGATTGCTTAAAAGACGAACCCAGGGAACGCACGTTCAGTGAGATGACCTTCATTATGGAATCACGTTGCTGGTTCTTGACACTTCTCCGAAGGAGACTGGAGCTTCACTGATGACGGTGGAGGCTCCTTCGACTTCCGCCTAGGAGATCGAAACGAGGATGAAGACGAAGTGCTGCGATGATGGCCCTCGCAGCTGTCTCGGTCGGTAGAAGAAGAAGCAGCAACGCCGTCCCTTCTGCTGTGATGCCGTCTGGTCTTGTGCCTGCGAGATTTGGATGACGTCGCAGGCACATCCCGCTGTGCTGATGCTGGTGACTTCATATTCCCAGCAGATGATGACACTGAAGCTGAAGTGCGCGCACAAGCAATCCGAAGAGGCTGCGATGCCGATGTCTTCGCCGGCGGAGGAAGAGATGGAAAATCCTCCTCTGCGAAGATCGATTAGGAAAAAGCTGATACGTCCACATCATCTTCTGCAGAGCCCACCTCCTCGACCATCGAGATGTCGCTTGATGGCTCAGGGAAGGGGGCGCCGTCTAGGATCTCTGATGGGGGAGGAGTGTGTGGTATCTCCTCTCTCGGTTTATCAGCTAGTGGCGCTGGAGGCGGTGGCATCTCCTTCCTAGATTCCATAGGTGGCGGAGATGGCGTCGTACGCTGCCTTCGAGGTGGGCGTGAAGGCGTCGTGGCTCTGCTCGGCTCTGTTGACTTGGCCGGTGATGTCATCATCGGTGGTTGCTGGGGAGACACTCCTTTAGGCGATGATGGAGCTGCTGGCGATGCAAGGGTCCTCTCCGGGCACTGGTGAAATTTGTTAACTACTTTGTTGCAGTAGTTACATTTCACCAAGAGAGGACAGTCCTTCCTGACGTGAGCCGTCTTCTTGCAGTACCAGCAGCACTGCCTTTGACCTTTGTAAGACACGGAGACTTTATCTCCGGGCATTACAACATCCTTAGGAATGTCTCTGTTTAAGTCCATGTAGACTATGATGTCTCTTGTTCTTTGAAGCGGAGAATCTGGGTGCTGAGGATACGAAATCCTATGCACCACACCATAGTCTGACATGAAGCCCCTGAGATATTTCTCAGTCATCAGCGGCGATGCTCCCCGGATGCAGACTGGTAAATATCCGGGTTCAGCATAACTCAAGTGGACGGTGGTCTGCCCAACCTTGATAGTATCAGCAGACACAATACGGTCTGCCATATTACGCTGCCTACAGAGCATCCTCGACTCAGTCGGGGTAAGCCTCTGTAGGACTAACACAGTGGGGTCGCCAGACGGGAGAACAGGAGGTATACTCGTTTTGGAGTATAACTCCTTCATGAACATACCGACGGAAAAAGGCCCGTCGGCAATCATATTCATCATGTTTTCCATGGTGAATATCTAAAAGTCACAAAGAGTTCGGGGGGGGGGGGTGAAACCTCCCCCGGGGGTAGCCGGGGGGAGGGTCACTCACACACTAAAAAGTCACTCACGCTCACGTAGACGTAGGATGGTAGAATGCTGCGTGGGAAATTTAAGTCCAAATTTGAGTCACACGAACGATGGCACAATCAGCTCCTCTACTTTAACGCCCCATCGTCGACTCCTTCAGAAACATCAACTCCGAAAAGAATTCAGAATCCGCTCTGCATTTGCTTTGCCCCCGTAGCTTTTTATGCTCGCTCTTAATCAGCTCATTATGCCTACCAATTCTCGCCACCCAATCAGCTCCCTTAAAGCTCACGCACTCATGGTTCATTCCACTTGCCTTTCTGGGTAACGGGTTATTGCGCTGCTTAGTTGCTCGCTCATTCTGTTCGCATGCAAAGGCGATTTTGCATATTATGTCATCAGATGTAATTCTGCCCACCTGCTCCACCTGTTGACCTGACACAACATTTTTATCTTTAGTATTTTTATTTCTCAACTTCAATGCTCCTGTTATGTGATCAGATGGACTTTCTCTTACTAGCTCCATCTGGTGGCATGACAGAAATGCTGAATTCATTGACTCCATCACATTAAAATAGGAATGACTGCCATGCAAATAAGAAATTTGAATCCAAAAAACGGATTTTGCAATGTGGAACTCGCTTGATAGTCACATCATGTCATAGATATTTAATTCAAGCAAAATTGCGAATGAGGCAAATAGCAATGAAATTGTTATAATTCCAAGAATCGATTTGAATTCAAGTGCTTTCATTTCCTTTCATACTTAAAAACGTCAATTTCCAATTCTTCCTACTTTTGCTATGAATAATAGTTATTAAATAAAAATAAAAAAATAAATAATAATTGACAAAATAATTAATAAATAAAATAAAAATAAAATAAAAATAAGAATAAAAAAAAATAAATAAAAAGCTGACGTTTCGGATAGACTATCCTTTATCAAAGCAAAAAGGATAATTCTCTAAAGGCAATTAGAATATTAGAGAATTATCCTGAAGTTATCTTACCTAACCTAACCTAACCTAACCTAACCTAACCTAACCTGAAATCCTGAATTCCAGGGTTTTTGTGTCTCGTCTTTTTCTCATTTAAATATCCGTTCTTTTGCTATGACTATAAATAAGAGGCAAGGAGAATCGTATTCTCATGTATTTTAATTTTAAATGAACAAGGGAAATTGATCAAAACTAGTGATAGAACTTTCACAAAAATATGATTTAACGTGATATTTTGTAATAAAGTATGTTGTTTAAATGAGACAAACGCTTAAAATAAATTGATTTATTATTTTATTTTTTTTTTAGATTTGATTAAATAAGACAAACGCACGGCAAGCATAGCATACCCGAGCGAAGCGAGGCCAACAACTAGTAAATATAATAATAAACATTTCAAGTAGGAGCTTAACTGTGAAGCAGAAATACATTTTTACATTTATTAAGAAGAAAGGGTACCCCCCTACCAAGTAGGCTAAGGCAAGTAGCAGACCCTGCGGTCATCTAATTTTACCCCTTTATCTGCACTTTTTATCTCGCCCCCAAGTTTTTTAATACAAAAAATTGTAGAAAATGTAAAAAAGCTCGCATCTTCTTTACTTTCTCATAATTTCCGATCAAATGACATATCACATGTCATATGTTGCCGTAGTTCTAAAGACCAAGTGACTGTCACACCCGCAACTCCGACCCCACTGGAAGAAGTGAACATAAACTTCCTAATAATGTATATCTTGCCTAGAGGAATCTGGATACTGAATTTCATTCCTTTACGTACCTAAATAGCACCTACACACACCGGCCAATGAATTAGAAACATTCGTTCAATATGGTATTGACCCTCCTTTGGCTGTAATTACAGAACATACGCGGATTGGCATGGACTCTACAAGGTGTTGCAATGCAGGTAAGGTAATCGCAGACCATGCATTCGTCAGAGAGACCTTCAGGTCCTGCAGAGTAGACGGAAGCGGATGCCTTCGACGAATGTCTCTCTCCAACATGTCCCAAACATTCTCGATCGGATTCAAATCCGGACTTTGATCTGGCCACGGCAGATGTTGCAACTCGGTGTCATGTTCAGAAAACCACTCCTGAACAATTCTTGCTGGATGGACAGTAGCATTGTCGTCCATGAAGAACCCGTCACCATTTGGGTACAAATGCACAATTGCAGGATGGATTTGATCTGCAACAATGTTCAGGTAGTCTTTGGCTTTCACCCGACTGTCAAGGAATATCAGGGGACCCTTGCCATACCAACAAAACATGGCCCATACCATGACATCTCCTCCTGCAGCTTGAACTGTGTTCACAACACATGAGGGATTCATCGCTTCATGGGACTGCCGCCAAATTCTCTGCCCGCCATCAGTGCAAAACAATGTGTAACGTGACTCGTCCGACCATGTCACCTTTTTCCAGTCGTCTACTGTCCAGTCCCACCGTTCTTTACACCACTGCAGGCGAACCTTCCGGTTTGTTGCTGACACCAGGGGCTTCCTCACTGGCATGCGACTTCCCATTCCTAGTCGCTTCAACTCTCGGCGCATTGTTCTGGAGGAGATGGGTTGCAGTCATCCTTCATTGAAGTCTGCCGTCAGTTGCTCCATAGTAGACCTTCGGTTTTGCCGTACAATCCGTCTCAGACGACGTCGGTCCCTGTTGATTGTTTTTGATTGTTTTTGATCCACAATTCTGCCGTTTCGACAACTCTTGTGGATTCCGTTTCCACGCCTTGGAGACCTGACCTTTTGAGATACCGGTCAGTTGTACCGTCCTGGAAATCGTAGCTCCAGCTAGACGGGCTGCCACAATAATTCCTTTTTGGAACTCAGGCAGGTCTGCTGTTTTCCCCATTTTGCTCAACAGCTTCTTCCTACCCTGTACCTGCAGCTTGGAATGAGCATGTACCTCACATGATTGCAATCATTTGCATATCACAATCGTTTCTGACCTGTGATCCCTATTTACATATACGTGCAGTAATTTATCACGGGTTTCTAATTCATTGGCCAGTGTGTGTAGATCTTTTGTCCCCTCGTATTCCCTCCCCCGTAATTCCGATCCCAGTGCACCAATCAAAACCAATCTAAATAGTGAAGGTGGACATGCCCATAGTAAATTACGTTCCGAATTTCAACTTTCTACCTCAAGAAATGTAGAAATTAAGAAGGGGATGGTTGGTTGGTTTGTTTACTAGAAGTTTTGGCATCTACTACTAAAGTCATTTTGCGCCTTTTACAAAAGTTAAATCTGTACGCAGTCCGGGACGCATATTACCTACCTTTACTTTGCTAGAGTTCATTGAGACTCATGCACTCTCCTGATTGGTTGCTTCTCTCAGCATCTATGCCTGAGACGAAGGTTGTTAATCCTAATGCACTTGGTTTCCTTAGTTTTGATCACAGATAGTATATAACTTTGATTCTATTCTTTTGTATAGAAGCAGATGCCTGCTTTTTCAGAAGATAATCTTCCAACTACATTTTTAAATGTGTTTGAAAGTGTTTCGGCGCCGATGAAGGTTGCTAAGCCTAATGCACTTGGTTTCATTACTTTTAACCACAGATAGTTTATAGCTTTGATTCTATTCTTTTGTATAGAAACATATGTCAGCTTTTTCAGAAGATAACTAGCCTGTGTTGTGGATAAATAGCGTTGAAACAGATGCCTGTTTTATAAAGCAAAATAAATTTGCAGCAGTGTTTTTAAATGCGATTGAATCCTACATTATTTTACTTCACTGGCACTGATGAATTTCGTGTTCTGTTTATTATTCGCTCAATGCATGTGAATAGGCATTTGAGAAACCTTTTTTTAATCGAGTTGTTTTATTGCCAAAATCTCATTTTTATGTCAAATTATTTCGTATCATTGCATATTAAATTTGTTTTAGATAGAATATATGACAGCCGCCGTTTATGTTTTTGAAACTGAATTATTACGCGTCTGACCTTTTGAAAGTTTATTTGTTTATTTACAAACATATAAAAATGGAGCTTCATCCTTTTTAAAAGTTTCGAAAATGATTTATATAAGAAATATACAAATTGCTTTTTAAAAATGTGAAATTCACCAGTTCTTCCTGAAAATAAAGTAACTTGAATTAAAGTTTTATTGGAGAATGCAGGGGTATCTTATTAGAATCTGATTACAAAGAAATAGAAGTTTAGAAGTTGCATTATTTTGCGATTAAAAAAATTCGCCTTTTCAAAATAAATTCAATTTGATTGATGTTTTTACTTTCAATTTTTTTTTCTAAAAATGTGTATATAGTTATTCTTATTTTTTTTTTTACACTCACTTCCCTCAAAGAAAAAAAAACTGAAAAACCAGACATCTGTTTCTACATAAAAGAATAGAATTAAATTTATAAACTATCTGTGCTTAAAACCAATGAAACCAAGTACATTAGGCTTAGCTGCCTTCGTCGGCGCCGAAACACTTTCAAACACATTTAAAAATGCAGTTGGAAGTTTTATCTTCTGAAAAAGCAGACATCTGCTTCTATACAAAAGAATAGAATCTAAGTTATTTACTATCTGTGATTAAAACTAAGGAAACCTAATGCATTGGATTAGCAACCTTCGTCTCAGGCATTGATGTTGAGAGAAGCAGCCAATCAGGTGAGCGCATGAGTTTCAATGAACTCTAGCAAAGTAAAGGTAGGTAATATGCGTCCGGGACAAATACAAACATCCATGGCCACGGCGGGATTCAAACCCACGACCAGGCAGACTCGAGAACTAGAAAGCCTCTCGGCCACCTGGCCGGCAAGAAGGGGATGGACGGACATTATAAAAATCAATAAATCTTGTTGGATACAGGATTTACTTCATGCTGGAATTTATGAAATAAAGTGTGGCCAATGTGATAAAGTCTACAGAGGTCAGACGGTTAGGAATATCGGCACAAGTTACAAGGAACATTTGGCACATAGGAAATTCGGAAGAATTAATCAATCAGCTGTAGCCAAACACTCCATCGACACCGGCCACGATTTTCCCATTACCAATGTTAAACTGTTACACGCAATAAACAAAAGACAACTCTTGGACCCATTTGAAAGCATTGCTATTTATCGAGTTAAGAAAACATCGATTCTAAATCAAGATATGGGGCCGATTAGCGATACTTCGCTAATCCGATGGCTCATCAAAAGAACCGTTCAATGAACACTTTAGTTGTTCCTTTTTCTTCAGGATTGGTTAGTTACTATTATAAATACGGCCTGATTTTATTCAACAGGCAGTTAACTCGTCTTTTTGGATTAGTTTACTCCTGGACTGCTGAACGATGGTAGCAATCGCTGCCGAAAGGATTCTCCAGATTACGGTTGTATTTTTCCTTTATTTCTTTGTTGTGGCTAAAGAGTTTTTTATTGATATTTACAAAATAAATCTTGTAAACATTCCAAGGAGGAGCATCATCAGCTGTGAAGCAGAAATACATTTATTAACAAGAAATTAATTCCCTCTATAGGGTATAGGCAAGTAAGGGACTCTGCGGTCATCTGTTTTTACCCCTTTATCTGCACTTTTTACCCCCCTCCCTTCATTCCAAGTTTTTAATCAAAAAATTGATTTTCTCGAATGTACTATATACAAAATGTAAAAGAGCTCTATTTTCTTTCCTTTCTCATCATTTCCGAACGAATGACTTATCACTGCCATATGTATCTGGCAGAAAAATATTTACTTGCTTTACTCTGCAGTCTCTCTAGTGGTGGTACAATAGAAAAAAATTCTAAATAAGACTTACGTTGTGATTTGTGCCGTAATAATTAATAGATCGGTCTCGGTGGCTCAGTGGTTTCGTGATCGCCTCTGATGCCCGAAAATGCGGGTTCGACCCCGGCCGAGGACGACGAGGATTTTTTCAAAGGGAAAATCCTGAGATGACACAAGAGTTTTATGACTCTCTTCGTCGTGACACCTGATCTCTAGCAAGCATCCAATAACTCACTCTTCACTTTTACTTCCCGACCTTCGGAAGGGAAGTAAAGCCGTTGTAACAGGGCAGAATAAACCTCCGTGTAAATAATACACGGGGTTAATTTACCCTAGTGTGTTTTATACCCCTACTTCAGGATTGGCGTCGTGCCAACCCACTCTAAGCTACCCACCACCCCCGTCGGCTACTTGACCAAATATGCATAGATAATAAAAGTGGTGGGGGTGTCGGCTACTTGACCACTCCCTTTTCTTTCCCCCTTTTATGCTGGAAGCTTTTGACTTCCTCATTTAATTTGATACTTAAATGACAAATAAATAAAATTGGTAGAGACTTTACAACACAACAAAGGGAGAACAGAGTTTCCGACTAGTTTCGCCATTTATTCCCGGCTTTATCAAGGATACACACAAGAGGACATAAGCCTTTATATACAGAAAATATGGTACAGAATGAGAACATGATTGGATGAAGAAATAACAAATAGTAAATAATATAAATTGTACAGTGGCGACATTGAAAGCAGAATGGTTGGACAAGGAACCAATAACAATGAAATTATAAGGAAACCTTGAGAGGAAAATTAATTGAAATATAAAGGAAAAAGTGATGTCATAACACAAACAAAATTGAAAACGCGGATCTAGAAGAAGTTTCATCCGGAGTTAACGTAAACTAAGGTATCAATAAAAAATAGAAAGGAAAGTAAATATACCAATTTGAAAAATTACAAGATATCGGATAAAGAATTTAAAATTGAATAAATATCAAAAACGGTGGCAATTGAGGAGGTGATCTGGAGAGGAGATCTTAGCTTTAAAGATCTCAATAGCTTCGAGAGTGGCAGTCTTGAATGGGTCGTTGCATAGATGGAGAATGGTCATGATTTCACTTTGCTCTTTAGGGGCATGTCCTGTGCGGGCAAGGTGGATCGCGTAGTGTGAATTATTATCTTGTTTCTTGTAGGAGTCCATGTGTTCTTTGAATCGTTTATTGAAATTGCGGGTCGATAGGCCTATATAGTATTTATCGCAAAATCCACAGTTTAATCTATAAACTCCGGAACGGGAGAAATTGTCGGTGTGTGTTTAAATCAGGGCTGTGGAACGAATTGATTTACGTTATGTTATAACGTTACGTTACGCATTTTGTTATTAGGTTTCGTTACGTTATGTTTTTTGTTACTTAGTTTCATTATGGTAGGTGTTACGTTATTGAATATCTTTATCTTAGAAAATAACGTTATTATAACGTTTTAAAGCAGGGTATGGAACGAATTGATTTATGTAATGTTATAACGTTACGTTACGCATTTTTTCATTAGGTTTCGTTACGTTATGCTTTTTGTTACTTGATATCGTTATCTTAGAAAATAACGTTATCATAATGTTTTAATAATAACATATTATTTTTTTGTATGAGGAGGAGTTCATGCTTGACAGACAAGTTATTTTAATGTCAGTCACCTCCTTGTTATCAATGGACTCCTCCAAAACCCGTGATTATATATATATTTTCTACGCTTGTTTCCCGTAGCCTAGATTTTGTTATGGTTCCGTTATTATTCCGCTTTAAGAAATTTCGTTACGTTATACATGATACCGCTATTAATATCTTTATTTCGTTACGTTTCAGTTACGTTCCACAATCCTGATATCGTTATTTCGTTACGTTTCCGTTACACTCCGCAGCCCAGATTTTGTTATGTTTCCGTTATTATCCTGCTTTAAGAAATTTCGTTACGTTAAGCATTATAATACCGCTATTAATATCGTTATTTCGTTACGTTTCAGTTACGTTCCGCAGCCCTGGTTTAAATGGGGGGATTAAGAGAGCGAAAGCATGGGGTCGATGAGCGATAGGAAACTTGGAGGCCGAGTGAGGAGAGGAAGGCGGAAAGGCGGTAAAATTGAGGGCTGATGACTCGCAAGGACACCCATTTCTTGGATGGGGATGGGTGAGGAGGTTTAGGGTTGGAGAGGGCAAGTTTTCTTCGTTGGAGAATCCGGGAGAAGGGGGAAGTTGTGTAGCCAATTTTTAAGGCGAGGGCGCGTATAGTTCGGAATTCGGTGGCACGGGAAGAAGGACTGAGGGGTAACTTGAGGGCACGGTCGATGAAGAAACGGAGGAAGGCTTGTTTATGGATAGGAGGGTGTGAAGAGGAACACTGGATTAATTTAGATGATGTGGTGGGTTTACGGTAGACAGAGAATGAAAAGCGGTGGTTGGAGGGGTCATTAGTGATGAGGATATCGAGGTATGGAAGAGAGCGGTTAGATTCGGTTTCAAAGGTGAACTGGATGTGGGGTGAGAAAGTGTTGAAAAGGTTAGCAATGTCAACGGGTGAAGTAAAACGGGAATCAAAAATAATTAGGATATTATCAACGTATCGAAAGTGTGAAATAATGGTGGAGTTAGAGAAGAGGGGAGAGACAAAGGTGAGTTCAAGGTTCTGGAGGAAGACTTTGGAAAGAAAGCTACTTAAGGGGAACCCCATTCCTAAACCGGACGGTTAGGAATAAAAAGTATTATTAAAAGAAAGGTAATTCTGGTTAGAAATGACAGTGAGGATAGAGTTTAGGTCGATGTAGTCATGAACGGGAAAGGAGGATGAGAGCAGGAGGTTTCCAAGGATAGAGAAGGTTTCTGGGACAGGGATGTTAGTATATAGGTTAGTAATGTCAAGTGACATAAGGGAAAGGTATTCATTAGTGTGGAAGGAGGCGAGAGATTCAGTAAAGGTAATGGAAATTTGGACATAGGTGTTTGGCAATAGTTTAAGGTTGAAAAGAAATGAGGAGAGGGACTTAGCAACGCGATTTGCAGGGGCGGGGGTGTAATTAACAACTGGTCTTATAGGCAAGTAGTAGAAGTCCTCAAATGGTCGCATATTAATGAGGTGGGCGTGGCCTATTCCA